>PYSS01000089.1:0-167194 GCA_003049465.1 Magnaporthiopsis rhizophila | reverse complement strand
TTTTTTTTTTTTTTTTTTTTTTTTAAAAGGCTTTTCAACCGCCGGCTGCATGGCAAGCTGCGGATATCAAGGTTTAAGACGTTTAAGCATCAACCTCCCTAGGGCGGTGCTCCCGAAGACAAATTAAGACAGCTCCAGGCAACCCAAGCTAGGTAGGAGGAAAAGCGTCCCTGCCAACACCCATGTCTTTAGACGGGGTCCGTCCATAACGAATACCGTTCCTGGGATCACAAAGGTGAAATTGGCGGGCGGGCTCTGCGATTTTATTCTGCAAGGAAGAAACACATTCCGGCATGGGAAATCCCCAGATGAAAACCGGGAAAGTCACCTGACCCCTATGACCCTGGAAGGCTGGGTGCGCCGCCCCTAGGTAAACGTTAAGAGAGAACTTGTTGGTGGAGGTGGTGGACGGAAAAGGGTCTGTGTCAATGTGTTTAACCCAGTTTCGCCCATAACGGACATCGCCTATCGTTCTCCACTTTCCCTAAAGACTTTTATCGTCTTTCTTGTCAAACATGTCGAACCGTGGAGCTCGGCCGAGAGAGATTGTGGCACGCCATGAACAGGGAGGAATAATGCCCAACTGTAGAGCGACTGGGATAATAAACGTTATTGTATGAATCATTCCTAATCCAGCCAGGTATCCATATACGTTCTCCTGCATTGAAGATCACGCCTACAGCAATGTATCTTTTGTCATTTCCCACTTATCGAGTACTTGGCTCCCATTAGAAACTTGCACCTCGCGCTTGGTAACACCCTGGCAGGGCAAGGGCCTGCCGACTTAACGTTTATTATCCTTGGGACCTGTACATTACAAGGAAAATACTCCAACCTCTTTGGGATTGCCGAAACACCCACGCGCCAGCGAGGATGCCCCTGACCCACGAGCTTGTTGTCGATTGAGCCAATAGGAAGGCCCTCAGCCTAGACAGGTACCTGCCTTGATTCAGACGTATGCGCACCCCTTCAAAGCCCCTCAAAAACCAAAAGGCTCTCGACGGCGACCATGCCGACGCCGTGCCGACGCAGCGACTCGCGGCCGCGATGGGCGGGGAACTCGGCCACGACGAGCACCTTGATGTCGCGCGGCTCGACGCTGTCCTTGCCAAGGAGCTCGAGCACGGCACGGAGCGTTGTCCCCGTCGCGAGCACGTCGTCCACAACGACGACGGCGGTGGTGATTTGGTTGACGGCCTCGTCGCTGCGGCGGCAGGCCATCATCTCGAGACTGGCATTCGCTTCCTCCTCCTTGCTGCCGGCTGCTGCGGATGAGGACGAGATGTACGACTGCGCAGCGGGCACCACCGAGACCTTGGGCCCCGGCAGCTTGCCTGCCTTGCGGACCAGGCGCAGCGGCACGTCGAGCGCCGCCGCCAACCCAGCCGCGAAGACGAACCCGCCCGCCTCGCAGCCCACGACGGCGCCGACGTCGGCGTGTAGGAGGCGGAGCCGGCTCTGCAGCAGCGACGTGCACAAGCGCAGGCCGCCCGGCTGCCCGGCGATGTTGAGCACGTGGCGGAACTCGATCCCCGCGCGAGGGAAGCCGGGGACGGTCGGAACCATGGCGCGCAGGCGGTCGAGGTCGGGGTCGAGGAGGGGCAGGATGCGGGTCCGCGCAAACGTGGCGGCCGCGGCGTTGGCGAACCCGCCCACGCTGTTGTTGTCGAAGACGAGGCAGGGCTGCCAGTCCGGCGGCGGCGGCCCGTCTTCAGCAACAGCATCGACAGCATCGGCAGCGAAGACGCCGCGCCTGGCGGCCCGCAGCTCCGGCGCGGCGACGACGCGCACCTCGACCACCCGCGCCCACGGTGCCAGGTGCGCGCGCGTGGCGACGGGCGCCTCGTCGCGCACGCCCGTGACAAACAGCACTTCGGCGGGTCCGACGCGGCCCGCCAGCTCGGCGAACACCTCGCCCGGCAGGCCCGGGCAGGCTGCGACCTGGGCGCGGTAAAAGGCCGTCAGCGCGGCGCGGTGCTGCTCCTTGTAGTCACGGTCGTCGGCCAGCAGGCGCCGCGCGTCGACGGCCGGCGTCGTCGCGGCGGCGGCGTAGGCGCGCTTGGTGGCGTCGCTGATGCTGGCGACTCGCGCCGGGACGCCCACGTCGGCAAGCGCCGACGCCCACGCGGCCGCGCAAAAGTCCTTGCCCGCCCCGTGCTCGCCGGTTACGACGACGACGAGGCGCGGCCGCGCGGGCGGGCCGAGAAGCGGGCAGGCGAAGGGAAGCACGCGGTGCGGGTCGAGCACGCGCTTGAGGCGCGCCAGGCGCTCGCGGTTGGGGCCGAACGCCCGCGCCGCCAGGGCCGCATCGCGCGGGTCCGGGCCCAGGTCGGCGCCGTAGGCCCCCTTGCCCAGAGGGAGCAGCCTGTGGGCGACGCCGTACACCCAGCGCGTGCAGGCGCGGGCGGCGTCGGCGTCGTTATCGTCGTTGTCGCCGTCGGTTGAGCGCGGCCAGACGCCCGTGATGTTGCAGGCGAAGCGCCAGTCGCGGCAGCCAAACGCCGTGGCGCTGGGATCAACGTCGCGCACGGCGCCGCCGCCGGCGTGGACGAGGTGGATATAGCAATAAGGGGAAGGGCGGCTGTCGAGGGCGGCGAGTAGCTCGTCGCGGATGGTCTCGGCGGATATGTCCCCAAGGAAAATGCACCGCTTGAAAGCCGAGAACCTGTTCCCTCCGTGGCCTCCATGCATCGTTTTTGTGTACATGTCCGTTTCGAACAAGGCCGTTCCATCCACGTTTTCGAGCAGCTTGGGCTGCTGCTCCAGGATCGTCGATATGGCCTTTGTTTCATCGTCGACTTGCGTGTCTGCCACTGAACGGCTGTACAACGTCACCGCAAGGCGAGGCTGGCCGTTGTCTGAGAAGAGATAGACATCCGCAGCCTTGCTCTGTGAAAGGTTGCCGATCATCTCATCCAGCTTGGCGAGCTTGAGATGCCCCTCAGCGGCGCAGCCCATGGGAGCATTCCAGGTTCGGACGGCGTGCGTCACGCCGGGAGCCGTCTTAAAGACGACGCTGACGACAACGCAGAAGTTGGTCCCGCAACCCTTGAGCGCCCATAAGAGATCACCTTCATGGCTTGAGTAGTCGGCAACGCTGGGCCGGATCTGGTCCGGCACGTGGCCGACACACAGCACGCGCCCGTCGACGAGGCTGACGATAACGGCGCCGGCGATGGCGTCGCACGTCAGGCCGTAGCGCCTGGAGAGGTGCCCAACTCCTCCCTGGAGCCACAGGCCGGCGCCGACGCCTGGCCGGCTGCCCAGAGGCACCGTCACGCCCTCGGCCATGGCCGCCTTGACGATGCTGCCGCTGGTGCAGCCGGCCCCGGCGACGAGCAGCTCCCCCATGTCCCAATCGCGGATGATTTCGACCTTGTTGAACGACCTCATGTCGAGAGCGAGGATGCCCGGCTGTCGGCAGTGGCCGCTGTGTCCCCCTCCGATCACCGTCAGCCCGACATTGTGCGATATGGCCCAGCGGACAAGCCGCCGAACGTCCTCGAGCGCCGTCGGCCTGACGACACCTGCCGGCTGGTGGAGGCTTGCCTCCCTATTCTTGACCCGCGCCTCACTCTCCGGCCTGACGAGGGAGGCTGGCAACCCGGTTTGGAGCCCGGTTATTGAGCCGGCGCTTTGGTTGAATGCCATCATGATCTGCGGTGCGTCGAACAGGAGCTCTCCCGGCCGCTTCTCGTCGCGGCGGCCCAGGCGCCTGCACAGGGCGCTCCGCGCGTCCCTGGTCTCGTCGCCGGGCGGGCTGCCGGGGACGCAGTATCCTGCAATGAAGGATGCTGCCGCGATCAGAGCCCCATCGTCGTCCGGCAAGCCGAGACAGCCCTCGGGCCAGGTCGCGGTCTGATGGCAGACAAGGCCCGGAAGGTCAAGCGCCCCGTCCGGGTGGAAGACGGCGACGACCCCGCCCTCGTTCAGCAGCCGCACCGCCATTTCGACGAAGCGGGCCTTGGGGTTCATGCCGTACATGCTGCGGCAAAAGAGGACGAGGTCGAACTTGTGCTTTTCGTCGGCCGGCGAAACGTCGGCAAACGGGCGTCGGTGCACCGTCGGCGGGTGTTCAAGGCCGGGAAGTTTGGATTCGGATTGGGGACCGAGACCCTCCTCCAGCTGCTCGGCGAACAGGCTGTTGCACTCGTACGCTTCGTACCTGACGATCCGTCGACGGGTTCCCAGGTCGGGCATGGACGCGAGCACAGTCTCTGGCCCAGGTCCGATCTCGAGCACGGAAAGTCCGCCGTCGCCATGGCCGGGAAGGGTTGCCACGAGGTGAGATAGTTGAGGGAATATGAACTCGTCGTAGCTCCCCGACTCTGCGGTGCGTATGATGCGGTGGGCTTGGCTGTATTGCAGGTCGGACAAGCCCGCTCTAGGAGCGCTACTGGCGGTCTGCTGCCGCAGGGCAGACTTCAGAGCGTCGATAGTGACCATTTTCCTGGATTTGCTTGTGCGGAATTAGTAAAAGGAACGAAGCTTGCAGAGCTGACCAGCAGAAGCCCCGGGAGGCTGTATCCTTTTATACCGGCATGTTTTGTTTGCCGTTTGCTTGGTTTGCAGATGGGCAAGCAAAAAAAAGAATTTCCGCAGCACATATCGTGTTAGACGCTGGTGACTGGTCTGGGCAAACAAACACGGCTTTTGCAGCAACTGTGGAGAAAGTCGGTTGCTGCGACCCGCCTTGTATGTGCAGATCAGATGGTATCTAAATAACACGTAGCAAGTATTTAACAATGGCTATCACCTTTTCCTCTTCTAGGCGCCGAGCAACAAGCTGCAGACTGACGGGCATCCCATGGACCGCGTCGGCATCGTCTGGTGCTCAAGTCGGTCAGTATTGATCTTACATATAAAGCCCCGAGTTGTTCATGTCTTACACTCTGTGTGGATAGCCTCGCAAACCGGCCCCAGGGGTTGTTTCGTGGCATCGGGCGCGTCGAGTCTCTTGTCTGCCGAGCGGCCCGTCGGGAAGGAAACGCACGAGTAGTCGAGAACGTTGAAGACGCCGGTGTAGGCAACTGGGGAGAATGAACAAACATGGCCGAGTCAGCGTCTCCCCGGGCAGGAAGGGTCAGAAGAGCAGAAACCCAACAACTCACTGTGCTTGAAGGTGCCGTTCTTGGCAGAGGCAAACGGCGTCGTGGGGCACAGGATGGCGTCGATGCCGGCCGCGTTCCAGCGGTCGAGGTACTTTTTCTGGAACGCGGTTCGCTCGAGGTGGATCTGCCACATCTCGTACGTGCCGAGCTCGGCCACGCGCGAGAAGGCCTCCATCCCGCGCGGCCAGGGCTCGCCCGTCCTCTCAAGCTCGCGGCGGATCGAGACGCCGCCGTCGGCGACGAACATGCGCTCGAGCAAGGCGAGCCCCTGCCGCTGGTCGACGGGGTCCCAGTCGACGACGTCGACGCCGGCGGCCCGGAGCCTGGCGGCCGTCTCGCGCAGGGCGCGCGACACGGGAGCGGTGGGGCGCACGATGCCGTCGTCCCACATGACGGCGATCCTCAGCCTGGCGGGCAACGCGGCCTCGCGCCAGGGGATGGGCAGGCAGCGCGGGTCGTGGAGCCACGGGTGCTGGCCGACGACGGCGCGGCAGTAGTGCTCGAGGTCGGCGACGGAGCGCGCCATGGGCCCATTGACCGACTGCACGGCCTCCTGGCCGGCCATGCCGGAGCGGCAGCCGAGTGTGGGGAAGCGACCGAAGGAGGGACGGAGGGTGAAGATGCCGGTGCAGGCGGCGGGGATGCGCAGGGAGCCTCCTGTTTTCAAAACGTGGGACCTACGTCAGCAAAAGTGGACTTTTTATTTTCGACGGGACCAGGGCACCTAGCTCCCTGCTGCTGAGAACTTAGGTGGGTGCTTGCTGACCGATATCGGTGCCCACGCCGAGCGGGCTGCCCCTCATGACGATGAGGGCCGACTCGCCGCCGGAGCTCCCGCCGCTGGTGAGGGTCCGGTTGCGCGGGTTGACGGTGCGGCCAAAGATGTTGTTTACCGACTCGGCCATCATCATGGCCGTCGGGACGTTGGTCTTGACGTAGAAGACGGCGCCGGCCTCCTCGAGAAGCTCGGCGAGGGCGGCGTCGCGCTCAGCGGGGCAGTCGACGTGGGACGCGAAGCCGACGGTGGCGTCGAGGCCCTTGAGGTTGAAGTTGTCCTTGAGCGAGACGGGCAGGCCGTGGAAGGGGCCCAGCGGCTGGCCGGTACGCTCGAGCTGCTCGTCAAGAGCGGCGGCCGTGGCCAGGGCGCGGTCGAAGCACGTTTCCGAGAGGCAGTTTGTCTGGCGATGGGCGGTTTTTGGGGCTTTCAGTTCTGCTTCAGGCGCCGAGGGAGACCAAAAGGGTTTAGTTTTAAGAAAGGTTGTACCAGCTGATGCGCCGCCGCGGCTCTCTTGCAAAACGCCTTCGTCACGTCGACGGATTTGAGATGGCCCGAGGCGAGCTTGGGGAGCAGCTCAGTGGCCGTGCTGTTGGTGATGGCGAGCTCCTCGGGAGTAAACCAGCCCGAGTTCTCGGGCCAGCCGGTGACATCCTCCTGGGAGTCTGGGGGAAGCAGCGCTTTCGGCACACGCCATTCGGCGGGGATGGAGGCGGCAAGGGCCTCGCGCTTCCTGGCGCCGGCGAGCTCCCAGGGGGCAGTTTTGTCGGGCCCCACGCTTCCCATGTTTTCTTCTTTTCTTCTTCTTGTCGTCGCAGGTGCCCTTCTCCTTGACTTATTTCACACCAGGCACTTGGATCAGGGGGCCTCATCTTCTGGTGAGGGGTGATTCGGGAACTATAAATACGCGCCTGTCTTGGCTAGGTACCTACTCTATGCGGTGCTAAGTAGGACCAAAGAGCCGGGCCGGTCATCGGCGATACGAGAACTGGACTACCCAGTTCGCTCGGGGCGGCGTAGTGTCGGCAGGTATCCATTGCGATGCGGAGAAGGAGGGGGATTTGCGGGGGCTTTGGAGTCGGGGCAGCAAAGATAAGAGGCCGAACTGGATCATCCTATCCGCGCCGCCTACTTGGAGACTGCATGCGGGCGGGGAACTGTTCAATATTTGTGCGTAATACCCGATGATTGATGGTGGTGATCGGGGCTGAGACGGGTTCCATCAGTGGAGGTCACCTGGGAGGTCACCTGAGGAGGCTGATCACCCCCCAGAAAAGATAAGTGACTCCACCAACGTCCAACCAATCACATCCCCAGGGGCCAAAAAAGATGGTCGCCCCACTACCTAGTGCCCGGATTGGCCCCGATTGAGCCACACCAATTGAGCCGCCTAACAAGCCACTGATTGAGCTTGCGGTAGAGGTACAGCCTAGACAGGACCTACCGGGTTGTGGTCGATATAAAAAAACCCAAAGAAGATCGTGTGCAGAGGGCGGCGGGAATAGCCTCGCTCAGTAGCCCTTTTCTTCTTCTTCTCCTTCTGTAAGCAGCCTTTTTCCGGATGTTGAGGAGGTGGCTCTGGTAGAGAGATTACTCCGTAGTCCGTGTTCCCCCCTTCTTTCTTTTTTTTTTTTTTTTAGGGACGTGGCCCAGCTGGCCATCATTCTACGCCGGTCTGGGATCGATTTCTTTATCCCGCCATCACCCCCAGTCACCTCTTCGTGCGTGTTGGCGCCGCGCCAGGCCTGGGCACCCAGGGGCATAAACAAAGAAAATGGTGGTGCATCTCTCCTTCCATATCGCTTCTCGCCTATCCTACCAATTAGATCCCAACCTCATCAGCGAGCACCCACTCTTCCACGACTGAGGATGCCCCGTGTGTCCTCAGTTGGCCGGGGCTCGTTTAATTTGCATGGAAGCAGCCAAATTTAGAGCCTGTCACAGCCCCGATATCTCTTTGTCCTGGGCCGCCTAGCAAGTTTCCAACCAAGCCACGCCGTATTTGCGGTTCGCGATGGCGGCGCCTCAGAGGGATGGCATCCCGGACCGTCCGACTGGCACGTTTCCATGGACTGGGGACTCAAGGGCGCGAGGGGCCGCCTACCCTCTCGGTTTCTCACCTGTGTCTGCATTGCCTCCCATCGGCATTTGCTCTGTGCGCGGTACAAAAGCCTCCACCCTCCCACCTGGGACGTATCGCAGCCTTCTCTTCACGGACACGCTTTTCTACCACTTCTCTCCTCCATTGACCAGCCCCTGAGAGCACACTGCCGTATAAAAGCGTCACTTCCCTTCACCCACCACCACTGGCGCCATCGGTACTCAAGAGGGCCATCGCATCTTGAGCATACCAGCACGGCCGGACCGCCCACGTCAAGCCGCCATCACCGGTGCCATCGCTGGCTAAGAAGCCTCGATCATTGTCACCCGATTGTACCGCGGGGTGCTTCTAGGGGTACTTTTCCGCTCCTTTTTCCGGTCCATCAACCAGCCTCGGGGCGCCATCCACATCGCCGCCGGCAGCGCCGTCGCCCAAAAGCACCACCGGATCTTGGAGCACACCACCGCGGCTGGACCGACCATTGCAAGCCGCCATCGCTAGCTCCATCGCTGCCTAAGAAGCCCCCATCGCCGCCACCCGGTTGCACCGCGGCGTCCGTCTACGGGCACGTTTCCGTTCCACTTTCCCGATCCATCGGCCAGCCCCTGGACACATCGCGTATAAGCGGCACATCCACATCGCCGCCAGCACCGATCGCCGTCTGAGAGAACCGTCAGATCTTCAGCATCCCCGCCGCGGCTGGCTCGTCCACTGTGACCCACACCAAGTCGCCATCTAGAAAAGAAGCCCTTAGGCCCGACTTCGAGGGGCTTCTCCATCGCGGACGGCAAGAGAGCCCTGCCGCGTTCGCCCACACGAGGCACAATGGCCGCAACGGCGTCCCTCGCGTCACTCATGGCCGTGTTCAAGATCATATTTTCGACGGCGACTTCGATAATCGAGGTCTACAAGGCGTGGAAAAGCTGGGAGGATGTCCCCGCCAAATCCCAGCAGCTCCTGAAGCTCCTAGGGAGGCTGGCGGACAAGGTCGCCAAAATCCGCAAGATGCGGTATGCTAAAAGGGAGGGCACCTCGCATACCAAACGGCTAAATGCGATGGCCGATGAACGGGAAGCGCGTATTCTTGTTGACGAGCTCAACTCTGAGTTCAAATCTAGGATCGCCGTGGCCATGCGTGGCGGGAAGATGGTTCTATGGGACCGGTTGTCGTCTTGGTTTCAGACCGAGACGCACCAGGTGGCGATGGAGAAACTGAAGCACCGGGAGGTTGTGCTCACCACGACCCTCTACGGCTTCCAGTAGACGCAATGGCGCCCAACGTGGAGTGGGTTCCATACCTGTTAGGAACAACACGGCCATTGTTTTCTTTCCTTTTTTTTCCCACTCTCATTTTTCTCGGAATCCTGTGTATTCTCGACTAGAGCTAGATTTCCTTATTCTCGACACCTTGTCCTTCCTCCCCATCCTGTACTTGCAGCAACCAGGGCTACGTGTGGCCCTCTAATCACTGATCACTCTCTGCCCAAACTTCTTCGCTTTGTTCCAGTTGTATCTGAACCAAGACTTGCTCGACGGCTTGCGCAGCGCCTCCATGTGCGTCCTTATGTGGTGGTAGAGGACTCCCTTGCACACGCAGAGCCGGGGTTCTGTGGAGACAACGAACTGCAAGTTCTTGATGTTCGTGTGGACCGGCCCCAGTCCTCCGGAGGGGTCGGTCATCAGCCCGTCACCGGTGTAGCCCTTGTTCGCGAGGTCTCGCTCTTTGAACAGCGCGTCCTGAAGCGTCTTTAGGACATATGGCGAGGATCCGAATCCGCCGGTCAGGAGGATCCTGTCGACGCACAGGTGGTCCGGGGCCGGTCCATCCGTGGACACCGCTTCAGCAGCGCCCTGGGGGCCCCTGCCCGATATCCAGGCGTCCTCGATCATCATGTCCAGCTGCCTTTTCAGGCACTTTTGGCCATCCCTCGTCACGCCCAGGATCTCGTCGTCGAATAGTCCATGGATCAGACGGCTGCGAGGACGAGGTGGCAGCACGCACACAAGGTTCCGCAGTTAGAAGAGTATTCCTCCTTTTGGGACGAGAACCCCAGGCCTCGCAGCACAGGGGAACTCGGGGAGGGGCAGGGACCAGGCACTCACTTCTCGATGCGCACGATGTCGATGTTTCGGCTCTTAGGGCACGGCATTTTTGACAGGCCGCCGACGGGCGACAGAGTGGGACCGGGCGCCTTGGAGTTCGTCTCTAGGGAACGGTTGCTAACCCGGAACTTCAGAGAGTCGCTAGGAGCCTCCCCTGAGCCGATGTCAACCTTGCGCTCCTCGACCCTGGAGTCGGCAACTATGCTTCGTGCCGTCGCTTCGGCGTGGTCTCGGGATAGGATTGGCTTAAGAACTCCACCAAACGCTCCTCGAGGTATGCATGTACCCACGCCGGGGCGACCTGGGCACCGGCGACGGGGTCGGCGAACTGTAGCGATACTATTCCCGCCTCCTTGTCCACGACACGAAGCACGCAGAGGTCCTATATTTCGGGGGGTGTCTAGTGGTTAGCCTATCTGTCTTGACGTCGACTCGTCCATTGAGGTTTCCTCGACAGCACGTACGGACGTGCCTCCGCCGGCGTCCATTACAATTGTCGTCTGGTCATTCTGTCCGAGGCATCGACTGTGTCAGTAGGCCAGACTGGTAACTGTGCGTACTGCGGAATCCACGACACCTGGAGGAGCCGCCGAGATGGATCGCATACCTTAAATGCGTTCTTCTCTGTGTGGAGCGAGAATATCGCAGCTGCCTCGCTTTCAGTCACTAGCTGCTTGGAGATGCCGTAGTGCGGTAGGGCATCGAAGCCCGCCTTGGTCAGGACGTGACGGAGTCTCTCCGCCACGTTGGTGGGCGCCCCCGCCGCGGGCACGCTGACGGCGTATTCAATAGACGCCTGTTCCCACTTGGGCGCCTGCTTGGCGTCCATTAGGGTGTTCTCGTAGAAGTGTTTGATATCGATGTGCACCTTTGTGGCCAGGGCCACGAAGAGCTCGTCCGCGTTCTTGCCGTCCGCATCCTTGTCGCCTTTCGAACCGTGCAGGGGCTTCACAGGGCGGCCGGGAAACTGGTACTTGAACATGCCGTACACGACCCTGCCCCTCCTGGCTTGGTCCAAATCGTCCTTGGCATTGAAGCCGTACGAGATGGATTCGTCGGCGTGGTGCTCGTCGTATGATACGACGCTTGGCAACATCGCGTGGGATTTACCTTCGTGAGACCACGTCAACACGTCGATTTCTGGATCGGCTCCTCCGGGTTGGAGCACCGCGACGGCGCATTTTGTGACTGATCGTTTGCATACAGAGCGCTGTCAGGGCCGGCGGACAGAATCCGGGCAGGCTGAAGTTTGGGGGTTGGCGACTTACATGTCGTGCCAAAATCGATAGAAACGATCGTGTGGTAACCGTCGCTCTTGGATGCTGACATTGTGTGGTTGGTGTCAATGTGGCAATGGGTATCCTAATGCTTTTTCAGTCGTTCAGTCGCGGCCTGCGGTGCTCAGCCAGGTGTGCTGTCTCGTCTGCCTGGGAGAGGGGATTCTGGAGATGCAGGTCTCTGGGCAAACGACGGATGTTGTGGACAAACGGGAGGTGTTGAGGGGCTTTGTTAGGGAGAGTGGGAATCGGCCGCGGAATGACCCTTCCCGCGGCACCCTCCAAGTGCGCTATGGAGGCCCTTGTTAGGTAGGGTGGGTGGGTGTAGATACCAGCCACATCTTCCTGCAGGAGAGCAAGAAGAAGGGGGAGTGGACTAGGAGCCTGATTACACAGAGGTCTTGGCGCTACCCAGGGACATCAAGGCAGGAGGCGCCTCTAGGCGTCACGCCCGCCAGTCGCATCACCATCCGTAGTGACGGCTTCCCAGCTTCTGACGACTTTGTCCTGCCCCTAGCTTTGCCCACCCGAGCAAGAGTCGCAATCCTGCCTGGATAACTAGGTGCCTGTCAAGGTAGGTAAATACCAGCCTATCTATGGCCTTACATGCCACTCTGCGCAGGCGCCCTCTGTCCGTCATACTCGTCAAGGCCGGGCCGGTGATTTGTGGTCGAAGACCGCCCGGGTCAGCCCTCCTGAAGGGTAACCGATCTCATTTCGCACAACCACCAGAAGCCGGGATCCCCAGACGCGTTGGGTCTTGGGGGCAGGGTGATGGAACGCGGCGAGGCATCAAAGGAATGGGCTCCCATTCCAGCTGCCGGGTGCCAACCGAAAATGGCTCGTGTTGCGGCCAATAGCAGCTGAGCGTCTGCGTCCAGGCGATTCCACTGGCTCCCGTCTGTGGCTTGCTTGGGCCGAGGAGGGGAAAGACGCGGGACAGGGATTGGCCGTTTGCGGCTTGTTATGGAGGGAGGCTTGGCGGCGTGCTCAGGCGGGACGGCAAAGGCCCTCCCCCATCCCTTCTCCCCTTCACCACCCATCATCTCTCCTCCCCGTCGACTCGCCTTTGGTCTTCTTCCTTTTTCTCGCACTCGCTTTGCGTGCCGTTTTCTCCTGGTGCGGTCAAGTAACAAACGGCCTGTATCCCGTCGTCGCCTTCCCGTTGCCAGCAGCAATACTTCTATCGTGGCCTCCCCTCTTCCGCAGTGTACATCATGTCTCTCACTCCCGGTGCCGTGGCTCACTCCCGGTGCCGTGGCCGGCGCGGCCGTTGGTTTTGCAGCTTGCGGCGCCCTCGTTGCCACAATCGTCACCTTGGTCATCTGTCGCCTCCGGCCAACCAAACGGGAGCGCATCGACGACGACCTGGATGCCCACTCCCCGCACCGTTTGAAGCACCCGGCTGTCATGTATATGGCAGATGCCATCAAGGAACTAGACCCGGGGCTGGGGGATCTGGCCAAATCGCTGATGTGCCACGTCGATGAGATGGTGGTAGCTTGCTGCGACAGGCCATTGGAGGACCGGATTGACACCTCCGACCTTGTCGCCATAGTAGGCGACGGTGAGGATTGGGACGCGCTACTCAGGCACCCGCTCGGATCTACCATAGGCCTGCAGGCCTTGGCGATGCGCGTCATCGCTCCCTGGCTTGACCCATACGGCGATCCAGACAACACTCTGTTCCCACCCGACCTCCTCCGTCTCTACCAGGCCAGCATCTCCAAGTTCGGAAAGAAGCCGGGCCTCCGGGCCGCTCAGAAGGCATGGCTCAAGATCACCGTCCACATCATGTCTGAGGCCACGCCGCAGTACGCGCTGGTGAGGAGACAGAAGTTCGCCGACGACGACCCGAGGCTCCCCAATGTCATCAAGCTCGAGGAGCAGCTCGTTCGAGTGCTCGAGCGTTTCGGTATCACAGACCAACAACTGGCGGACATGAATCTCACCGAGGACGAAGTGCGTTGGCACGGAAACATACGTACCAGGGGGTCCTCCTACCTCCGCACCGTCACCGCGGCGGCAGCGAACCTCGCTATAACCATGCTTGTTACTGCCCGTGACAGAATCGCGGAGCTTCACTACCCGCCCGGACGTTATTCATCCGCTCCCGACCGCCGCATTATGCTGTTCCCCGCCATTGGGTACCGCATCGACACCGCCCCTGAGGATGCGGATGGGACGACGGCCGGCGCGCCGGGGCCGGACGCCCCGGTGAAATGGCTTGATGCCGTGAACGCCAAATACTCGCTTCGGAGCCTGAACGGGCTCCTGTACGCCTGCCAAGATATCAAGGCTGAACAGGTCGACGACCCATTCGAAAGTATTTATAGAGAATATAGAGAGGTGCCGACGGATCAGGGCCTGGCTGCCGAGGGCGCCTAGGCGCAGGCCTGGGTCAACAAGCTGGCCACTGCTCTATGACACGGACAGCAATCTCTCTCTCCGTCTTTCTCTACCAATCCCTCTAACAGCCTATTTTTAATATCTTTCTTCCTCTTCTTCTTCCTCTTTTTCTTTTCAAACTCTTCAGCGGTCTACTTGGGCAACTACAACGTCGAGGTACTGTCCCGTCGTAGGTTATGCTAAATAATAATAACATCTTGAATTTTCCTCACGAAAGCAAAGCACTGTGCTTTACTGTACGCCAACACTGTTCTGAATGCCATGCAACTTGATCAGGGCGGGGCGGTGGGGTGTACCTATGCTTCCCCCACATATCCTTTGCTCTCGTCGGCCTCCGTTTCGGACGCACTTCGGGGTGGGTCTCCGATCTGCTGTCGGCTTATCACGTCGGCTCCCCTCGCTCCATCTTCACCTAACTAGGACCGGCCCCAGGTAAGACAAGGATGCTGAAAGCTGAAAAGACTCCTAGAAGCGAGCGCCGCAGGGCTTTCCTCTAATCGAGATACGTGCGCACGGCGTCGAGGGCGGCCCTGTGGACTCTTACCGCCATGGCGCTCGACAAGGTCAGGCAATATCTGCACGTCGACTATCAGCCCGGAGAGCGGAAGCTCATCCAAAAGGTCAGACCATGGTAGACACCGACGTGCCTTGAAACCTTGGGCTGATCCGTCAGAGCAGATCGACTTCTTCATCCTGACCTTTTGCTGTCTGAGCTACCTGGTCAACTATGTCGGTCTCTTCTCCCGTTGCACCTCCCCCCGGCCGGCCTGAGCTGAGCACGGCTGACGAGCAAACGCCAGCTTGACCGCACAAACATCAACAATGCCTACGTCTCGGGCATGAAAGAGGAGCTGGGCTTCGTCGGAGACCAGCTCAACCAGATCAACACCTGCTTCACCATAGGGCACGTCGCTCCCACGCCGTGGCGAATTTGATATGCTTTGTTCAAAGACTCCGTCACCTTCCCGCTAACATGGGCCAACCACAGCTACGTCCTCGGCCAGATCCCCTCCAACCTGTCGCTCCACTACGTTAAGCCACGCTACTGGTTCCCCCTGATGATGGTCGTCTGGGGCGGCCTGACCATGTGCACCGCCGGCGTGCACAGCCCGACGTCCATCATGGCCATCCGCTTCTTCCAGGGCCTGGCCGAAGCCTCCACCTTTGTCGGGACGCACTATATCCTGGGCGCCTGGTACACGGAGCGCGAGCTCGGCAAGCGCAGCGGCATCTTTACCGCCTCGGGCCTGGCCGGCACCTTCTTCGGCGGCTTCATGCAGACGGGCATCCACAGCGGCATGGACGGGCTACGCGGCCTCAGCGGCTGGCGCTGGCTCTTCATCATCGACGGCCTCCTGACTCTGCCCGTGGCCGCGTACGGCTTCTTCTTCTTCCCCGACACGCCGCACGCCACGACTGCCTTCTACCTCAGCGCCGACGAGAAGGCGCTCGCCGCGTCGCGCGTGCCCGAGCCCAAGAAGCGGTCGCCGCTGACCCTGCGGTTCCTGAGGAGGGTGCTCACGTCGTGGTACTGGTGGGGCTTCGTCGTGCTCTGGATCATCGCGGGCGAGACCGAGTCCTTCAGCACCAACTCGCTCCTGGGCCTGTACATGAAGAGCCATCCGGCCACCGCCGTCGACAAGGACAAGTCGTCGTCGACCCCATCGCCGTACACGTACACGGTCGCGCAGCTAAACAACTACCCGACGGGCGTGCCGGCCGTCGGCATCGTCTCGACCCTGTTCTGGGCTACGCTGACCGACTTTTTGGGCGGGAAGCGCTACCTCGTCGGCTACTTCATCGGCGTCGTCGGCGTCGCCACATCCGCCATGATCCTCGCCGCGTCCCGGGACCCGGACCCGACGAGCGCGGCGTCGACGAGGGTCGTCTTTGCCGCCTACTACTGGGCCGGCGCCGTCTACGCCTGCCAGGCCACCTTCTTCGCCTGGTGCAACGACGCGATGCGGCACGAGGAGGCCGTGTTCCGCGGCGTCGTGCTCGCCGGCATGAACCTCGGCAGCAACGCCGTCAACTCGTGGTGGAGCATTGTGTTTTACGGCGCGTCCATGGCGCCGTGGTTTATCGTGAGTTTTATTTGCCTCGCGATACCGGGGGAGTCTCTTCCTGGTGAATGCATACTGATGTGTATGGGTGCGCGCACTTGCAGAGGGGCATGTGGGCCATGATCGCCAGCTCCATTGCGCTGATCGTCTGGACCGGCGGGTTGACGTACCTAACGCACAGGGAAGAGAAGCAAAGGGTCCTCGACGCGGAAGAGACGGTGTCGGATGCAAAGGGACAGGACGTGAAGAGTGATGAAGCATAATGGTGACGATACTCCTGGGATGGTGGCCCCTCCAACAGACTTGGACCGGCCGGGCCAGGGCCCTTCAGTCGAAGCCTACATACACGAGCATCTGGAATCCACCGCCATATGGGAGAATGGTGCTTCTGAATCCACTTTCCGGTCGGCCCACATACTCCAGGAGATCCCTGTATCCTTCCTTTGCGGCCTCGACGTTGTCGGCGAGCACTATGGCTCCCTTTTTGAGATGGGGCTTGACCAGCTTGAGTGTCGGCAGTGCCAACGGCGTCCATACTATTTGTGGTTATTATTATCTCATTACTAAGAAGGTCCTGTTTATTTACCACTCCGGGTACGGTGCCGGCGAAGGGGAGGAAAGGAAGAAAAACAAGAAAACCTACTGTCCAACAGGAGAAAGTCCACCTGAGGCGGCATGCCCGTCTTCAACGTCTCGAGCAGGTCGCCCTCGCGCAGCTCGATCCAGCGCTGAACCTCATCGCGACCCGCGAGGGCCCAGTTCTCCCGCGCGCGCCTCGCCTTGGACGGCGCAACCTCGGTGGCGATGACCTTGGCGTAGCCGGACCCGGGCCCGGCCGCGCGGGCGTTTTGGCCGACGGCGAGGGCGAGGTAGATGGTGGACAGGCCGAAGCTGGTGCCGGCCTCGACGACGGCGCGGGCGCCCGACGCGCGCAGCAGCAGGTAGGCGAGCGCGCACTTTTCCGGGTCCAGGGCGACGTAGAGGTCCCGCGTGCGCGACTGGCGCGCCTCCTGCGCCGCCGCCGCCATCGCCGCCCCGTTGCCGCCGTTGCCGTTGCCGCCGCTGGGGATATTGGTGCTCACAAAGGGCGGCTCGCCGAGCGCCTCGTCATGCAGGCGGGCCAGCACGTCGAGCACGCGCTGGCTGGCGCTGATGGAGGAGAGGGCCTTGAATATCTCGGCTTGGTGGAAAGGGGAAGGCATTTTTGGGGGATTCTTGTTTCTGGTGGTACGGATGGATGGATGGATGGATGGATGGATGGATGGATAGATGGTTTCCTTTCAGTGACTGTCCGCACGGAGTGAGGGATGGATAGAGGTCCGGTAAATTCTGGCTGGGACTGGTACGGCTTGGTCAATGGTTTTGAGCGGACCTCCACATATGAATCGGAGGGCAGGTTGGGCTGTGACTCAGATGAGCTGTTGATGCATGCCCAACGCATGCCACATGGCATGCCTCCATCTGCCCATGATGCTCCAATATCTTTTTATGTTGTCTCTAGCACACACGGTGGCAGCCTGTAAAACAGCCCCAAGCCGGGCTTCGCGGCCTCGAACAACCAATAGAGCCGTTTTGCCATGACTATTGGCCGGCGAGGCTGCATGTCATGTAACCCCGCACTTTGCACCTTGGGTCCCCAGCAGCATATCGCTTCCCTTTCCGTATCCTTGGCGACTTTGCCTGTGCTGGCTTTCACATGCCTGAGGCGAGCTTGTGCGGGCAGTCTTGTTGGTGTGGAGGGATGCTTGCATTCACCTCGTAGCCGTTTGGCATCTCGCCGTATCTCGCGCAGTTCTCCCGCCCACGACCGCCCGCCCCATCCTCCTGTCTAGGAGGGATCCTGGCTCCAAACGCTGCTTATCGCCCGCAAAAGCGATACGAAATCGCCCAGAACAGCTCGTCTTCGATATTTTTAAGCGGGTATGCTTGGACACCGGCTGGCTAAAAAGGGGCTGATCAGCAAGCCCAAGCAGAGTCAGTTTGCGGCGTCTTTCCGTGTAGGTAAGCCTGGGGACAGATAACGAACCGGGGAAGGAGAGTGACGGTATAGGGCACCTCGTGCGATCCCACCGTCCCATAGTAACGGCCTGCACGGAATGGACGCGAGCCCTCCGTCCAGTTCCCTCATTACAATGGCGCATATTTGCCATCCGTCGTACATGAGATTGTTCTTTTTGTCTCCGCTCCGCGTTCGGAGCGGGGGCTCGATCTGTCGTCCAACCCATGGTGCGGATGTAGATATGTTGACTAAATAAAAAAGGGGGGGCCGATCTTGGCCTCTCGGCCGAGGAAGGGTCGGGTTGTATCTGGGCGAGTGTCTCGATGTTCTGGGCAAGAAAGGGACAATGGCCCACGGTGCTCAGCGAGCAACAAATTGGCTTCACCCATCGTTATCGGCAAAAGTTGAAATACGATTCAACATGTCAATGTTAAACGGGAAGCCCTATTACGTTTGGTGATACAAGAGGAAATACCACGAGCGTCAGTGATACCCGCAGATGGAAATTGATTGGCCGATGGACACGAGGCCGGCATCCCAGCCGCACGGGTGCTCGACCAGGCGCCTGTCCTCGTCCGAATGGTAGGTGCATTCGCGGGATCCCTCGCACTTGGCGCGGCGATTCTTAGACGCCACACTACTCCATCTCCTCACTGAAGTCAGCGCATCTGTTGCAGAAAAGAGACGATTTTTTGTCTTTGCGAGCGCAGAAAGTCTGAGCTGGAGGAAACGAACACGATTTAAGAGCGTTCATCGCGGTGCCCGCTACGGACGCGGCGAGTTAGCCCTGGAATCAAGGCGCCGAAACGCGGGGATGCGGGGTGCGGGTGCTATTTGCGATGTGCATATGACGCCACAAACGGTGTCCGAAGTCCGAGAAGCCCACCCTATCGGTGGACACGGGGCCATCACGGCCTTGGCCTGGGACTTGCCCCGAGACATTGCGGGGACAGTCAGGATCAGCCGCAAGGGTGATGAGTAGAAAATGAGCTATTAACTGCATGTAGCCTGTCCTTTCGGTCTCGTCTTGTTCTTGGCCCAAATTATAACACACCCTTTGCCCCCGTCTCCAAGATTCTCACACTCCCTTGAAAATAAACCACCATTCCACAGCCCCATGTCTTCCGCCACGAAACCGCTCCTGGGCAAGGTCGCCATCGTGACGGGCGCCGCCTCGGGCAACGGCAGGTCCATCGCCGTGGCGTTGGCCGACGCGGGCGCCACCGTCGTCTGCTCCGACCTGCAGCCCGAGGCGCGCCAGGACGGCTACGAGAAGGACACGGCGCTGCTGACGCACGATGCCATCACGCAGGCCGGCGGCCGGGCCGTCTTCTACCGGACCGACGTGACCATCGCGAGCGACGTCGAGAGGCTCGTCGACGCGGCCGTCAAGGAGTTTGGCCGCCTCGACATCATGGTCAACAACGCGGGCATCTTCACGGGCACGCAGAACATACTGGAGCTGTCGATCGACGACTACGACCGCACAATGGCCATCAACACGCGCGGCACCTATCTGGGCTGCAGGTACGCCATCCGGCAATTCCTGGCCCAGTCGCCGCCGCCGCCGCCGCCCGACGCGGACCATCAGCAGCAGGAGCAGGAGCAGCGTCCCATCGGCAAGATCGTCAACATCGCCTCCATCGGCGGGCTCGTGGGGCTGGCGGGGGCGCCGGCGTACTGCGCGTCAAAGGGCGCCGTGGTCAACCTGACGCGCCAGCTGGCCGTCGACTTCGGCCCCCGGCGCATCAACGTCAACGCCGTCTGCCCGAGCTTCCTGCCCACGGCCATGGTGCGGTCTCTGCTCGACAACCCGGAGACGCACAAGGTGATCCGCGACGCCACGCCCTGGCCCCGGCTGGGCACCGCAAAGGACGTGACCGACGCCGTCCTGTTCCTGGTCGGGTCCCAGAGCGACTGGATGACCGGCTCGGCTCTAACCGTCGATGGAGGGTATACGGCCAAGTAGGGGTGGGTTGGCGGAGGAGTAGACGGCGGCCGGATTTAAATTTAGCTGGGTATCGGCAAGCATCAACGCTGTCGGCGTCGCCCGAAGGGCTTCTGATCAAGGCCGAGAGCTTCTCTTTCCCGTTGCGCTGTGTGATTTGCCTGCCTCGGCTGTCAGCACGGTGTCCTATGGTGATCATATCCGTCCGACCGGGGCCGATGTGTCTGGTCTTCGTTTTCTCCGACTCCAAGAGAAGTTAAGTCTTCGGAGCCCTTAGGTACCATCGTCCCGCCCCTGCCTGTCAGCAGTGGAACAACAGCAATTAGGCCCCTGGAGAAATGGTCAAGGTCGGGCAACCGACGTCGACCCTGCCCGTGATAGTAAAAGCAACTTCAGCACCGGCACCGGCAAGACCTATATCTGTTTTTAGAGGGGGGGTAGTGTCCGCGTCCCCTAGAAAGCAAATAACACTGGGCAAAGTAGGAAAGTAGGACAAAAATTGGCTGGTGGACTCACCTATTGTAGCACCACCGGTCCGACTTGGTCACGCCGTCACGGCATGCCGGTGTTTGCCCAGCCAACAGTCGACAGGTGCAGCGCGCAACGGCGAAGAAGCCGCGCCGTGTTGGGTTCCACAAATACCTGAGCTCGAGCGCACATCCCCGTCCAGAGGTCCCAGAGGGCTTCCTCCTCCGAACCGACGTCACACCGGGCGAGCTGAATTTGTCAGTAAAAATAAGCTCACCCCCCCTCCCTTGTCGGCTAGCGAGTTTGATGAGCCGCACTAATGCATGCGGTGACGACTTTCCAGGGCTCCCCAGAAATTGGCGTCCGCCGCCGCAGAAGCTAGCGCCACAGGGGCTCACAAAGCCAGCGCCCGCCCGAATTACGAGTTGCGGCTGCCTTTCCTTCTTTTTGGCTGTCCGCATCGTACCAACGCTGGCGACTGCCGAGTTTGCTCTCCTTCTCTGTCAGGACGAAAGTGTACTTGCCAAACGACCAAGGAGCCATGGACGGAGTCATCGACCGCCCTATCCACGTTCAAAGGGCTAAGAGGTTTAGCAAACCCAATGTGACCCAAAAAAGAAGCCCTCGACGGAGCTGCAAGTGGGCGGCGACGCCGGTGCCGGTCAGTCATGGCCCCTCTTGCTTTTGCTATTTGGCCACCTAGGTACACAGCAAGGATTGATCGTCGGCCTCTACGATTCCCACGGCTGGTCGGACCTCCCGTGACCTCCCTCTTCCCGAACGTCCGGGGACGCCACTGCATCGACTATATTCGTGCCCCTGGACCGCTCAAGGTCGGCCTCGCGCCAACATGGCAGTAAAATCCTGGCGCAGTCCAGCCCTCCGTAGCCTGTTACCTGCTAACCCTTGGGCAGCAAATGACGATACTTAAGGGTAAGCTCGCCACGATCTGGGCGGCCGTTTGGATTTACGTCATCTCGCTCACGCCCATCAGGCTCATCCATTCCCTAAATCCCTAGTCCGCCGGACATGGTGGATGACCATAACCCTAACACTCATGGGCGCCGTCGCTCAGTTGAAGGTACCTACCGTAGGTATTCAGTAACAACCATAACGATCGCCACGGCCAACAAAAAGACATTCACCCTGCACTTTACTACATTTGCCCACGCATATAACCTCGCCTCGCCAGTGCAGCGGATCTTCGGGCCCAGGAGGTACTAGTACCTAAAAGCCCGTGCCACAGTAAAGCTTTCCAACAAGTCCCAGAGCCGAACCACCCTCGAACAGCGCCCCAATCCCGGCAGCCGCTCCGAAAAGCGCGTCGCAACTGACTCCCTCGCTGCCGCCGTCAAGGGTAAAAGTAGCCGTGATCCGGAGATTGGCCCGCTGGGAATCATCATCATTGTACAGGATGACCTGCCAAGCATCGGGGGTAAAGAACTGCACCAGATCTCCCTCCGATTTGTTGTCGACTGGTGGCTGTCGCTAGTCTAGACCGAAATCATTCGCGTAGTGGAACAAAGGCTCACTCCAGCAGGTGTTGGCCGGTGCCGGGCAGTTCACGTCCTCAGTGTCGTGGTCAAAATGGAGCATCTTCTACTTGGTGAACTGGGGGTGTCGCGCCATCTTATCCACGACCTCGAACAGTTCGGGAGTCCTCCCGGGTGACTTAGCGGCCGGGGCCGAGTCGATGACTTTGAGATGGACGGTCAAATCCTGCGGCGGCTTCCCGTTGACGATGACCTTGGAGTGGAAGTCCATGCCTTCACCGCACGCACTCCCGCACGCCTCCCCCAGAGCGCGGAACGCGTCGTAGGGACGCAGGTCTCCCCAATTGACCTGAGTGGTGGAAGCTCCGATCGAAAGTCTCCCGTCGGGCGATATTTCCCGGAAGGGCGAGCCCTGCCGAATCACCAGCGGGTGAAGCGAAGGCTCAGGGCGGATGACGGCGCAATTGCCCAGGCCCAGGTAGGCGAGCGACGAGATTTTGAGGAGCTTATGCATGGACAGCATGATCGACTATCCCTTTCAAGAGGGCAAGAAGGCAAGGAGGAGGAAGCGGTCGTGGGTACACGAATAGATAGGGGACTTGGGGGTTTGCACCGAGTGAGGCGAATCACTGATTTGGGAGAAATGGAAGAGCCGTGTGAATAGAGCAAGTTTCCTAGCTTCATGAAAGTGAGGCAGTCCCGTGTTTTTATACTCGTCGACCCTTCGTACAGCCAACGTGTCCCAGTTGTGTTCTGCTTGGTCTCGATCTCTCCTCTGTTCTTCGACATTGTCCCACGACTGCCACCTTCTCT
This sequence comes from Magnaporthiopsis rhizophila, assembly GCA_003049465.1. NCBI lineage: Eukaryota > Fungi > Ascomycota > Sordariomycetes > Magnaporthales > Magnaporthaceae > Magnaporthiopsis > Magnaporthiopsis rhizophila. The sequence continues at coordinate 144,634 of PYSS01000089.1, read as the reverse complement.
GTCACACGGGGATCGCCGCGCAGACGTTGCCACCCCCAGAACTAACAGATATCAGGGCGCCAGATAATTGGGGCGGTTCAGTTAGTTACAAAACCCTTGCAGGTGAAAGAAGGGCTAGGCGCCCAACCCCTCCATCAATACGTACCTAACCCTGCAAAGCACGGGCTACCCAATGGCCTATATAAGGGAAATTATTTCGAAAGATCGCTCAAGGAGATTTTGCTTCCTTAAGCATCTTTTTAAGATTATAAAAAGTTATTATAATACAATGATTTTACCAAACTGATATTATCCTTTTATTATAAATACATTTTTTCCGCTTTAAATTATTTTATAACAGCTGTATTATTTTTCTTTTAAATTTTAGCAGGGCTGTTATAAAACGATCCTTTTTTATTTTTAGCGCATTAAACCTGGGATTATTTTGTTATATAAAATTATGATTATACTAATATTTTTAGGATATTTTTTATATTATTACCGCACCCAGGTTAGAATTGTATTAAAAATTTTCGGATTGGCCAAACGGATTGGAAAAAAATAAGCATTTTTTTATTTTAATTGCTATTACTTTAAAAATATCGTAACTGTATTATATGTATGGACCGCAAAATAAGCTTTTCGTTTAATTATTTAATATAAAAATAAAAAAAGTATTATAAGGATTAATACGTTTTAAATATAATGCGATTAATTTTTTGTTATAAATAATATATTTAATTGGCAAAAGAAAATTTGTTTATTTATATTTACCATTTTACCCGAAAAAAAGGCCAATCGTTTTAAACGGAACGGTTATTTTTACGGTTAATATTATTACGGATTTCCCTAATACCAGCCCCCGGGGCAAACAATTAGCAAAACGGAGGGCCTTTATTCCCAAACAGTTATTTTTTTCCTATTATTATGGGCATTTTTTTTTAAAAAAATTGTTTTATCCGGGTGGAAAAAAAACCAGCAAATGCTCCGGCAAAATTTAATAATATATATGGAGATATTTAGCAATAATCTGAACCTTTTGCTTATATTAACTTAATTAGTTTTTTAAAAAGCAAATTATTAATAAATCCAAATTATTTAATTTATCAAAAATTATACAAAAGAGCAAATTGCTAAATTTAATTTTATAAAAAAAAGTTACGAAACAGATCGAAATTATTAAAGCCCGAGTTTGGAAAAAAAAACCCAGCAAATATTTTTTTATTTAACCAAAAAGGTTCGGAAAAATTATCGGAATTTTATTGAACTGTTCGAATGCATGGCAAAAAATACCAGGGAATTAAATGATAATATTAAAATAACCGATTTGAATTATTCGAACCTTTTTAAATATTTAATTTAAATTTTCGATAAATCGGATACCCGATTTAAAAAAAATTCAAAATAAATTAGCCCAAATTATATTATTTATTTATAATTTTCAAACCAATTTAAAAAATACCCTTTTTTTAATAAAATATTTAAATAATATAAGGAATTTGCTTAAAAAATACATAAATTAGCTATGTTAATAAAAAAATAAAACAGTTTCCTGGCTATTTTTAAATATAACCTTAAGATTTTATCGGAAATTTATAAAAATTAAACCTGGAAAATTAACAGGATAGCCTTTTTGCTGTTATTATTTTATGCTAATAATTAATAGTTATTTTTAAATTTAATAATTATAGCAAAAAATTTGAATATAAGTGCCGGCCTATCGGATAATTAGTTCAAATTAACCTTATCTTTTGGAGGAGAAGGCCCCGTTTTGCAACCCTTGCTTGGAGAAAAAAGAACTCCCTGTTTCCGCGGCATTAGCCGGTCCCGGAAAAAACAAAATACCCTTATGCTAAATACTAATAATACCATTATTTTTTATATTTTGCCGATTTTTGATAATTTATAGCAAAAAAGCGGAGGAAAATAGCTGTTTTTTTTAGCCCAAGGGATAATTATTTACCGGTTGCCTCCGATAAAAATTACGCCGTTTGGATAACGGAAATATACCAGGGGCTGATAATTATATACACCGTTATTTTGGCCTTTTGCAAAAAATTTTTTAAGCGATTAGCTGTTTTTAAAACAATTTAACGGCAATTTTCCAAATTTTAATATTAATATAAGTATATCCGGAATATGTACCAAATTGTTTCGTAAATAGCTCAAAATTAAATTATCCTTATTTAAACCTAATTAAAATATTTTAAAAAAATTATAATTAAATAAAATAACAAATTTGCCGAAAAGGTTTGAAAAGCTTTATTAAAAGCTATTATTAATTAAATAATAAAAAAGTATATTATTAATTAATTGGTTAAAGTGCAAAAAATGCACTAATATGCCCTGGTTATTATATATGCCCGGTTTGAAAATATAATGAGGGATATATAAGTTTGGGCCGAAGCTACAGAAAAACAGGTTTATAATACAGAATAATAATTAGCCCATACCGAAAAATAATAAAAAAATATCAAAAATTGGCAGCGGGTAATGGAAGGTTAAATTGAAAAATTTGCCCGGTAATAAAAAAAATGGGCTAAAAAATTGGTTAAGAAATGCTATAAATAAATATATGCCAGGCAATTTCCGCAAATCTCCGTTATCCTATTTGCGGTTAGCTTCGCCCCCGTATTATAATAAATTATTTTTATTGCCCAAACCAAACTGTAACCGGCCCGGATATTTTTTGCCAGATTTTAGCCAATTAAAAGCATTTTTTTTTAAAAAATAACCTGTTTATTTACAAAAAAGGTACAAAGCGCAGCCTAATTTTTTTGGCCCTGAAATAAACCAGTTTTATAACCAACAATATATTGCCGGGATTTCGAAAGGATTGGTACAGGTTATTACCGAACAAATATAATAAGCCAGTATAGCCCAGCTGGTTAAAAATAAGCCCAACTTACCTGTTTAAGAAATATCCGTATTAGAAAGGCCCGGTTACCCGGGGGCTAACCCTTTATTATTGGATAATAATGGATTAACGGAACCCCGGGGCCCGCTAAATAAGCTTTTTAAACCTCCTTCCTGCCAACCGTACCAATCCCCTTTTCTAAAAAAAATAAAGCAATTGGCGATACGGAAAAATCTATATTTTTAACCTGGTAACCCTCAAATATCCCAATGCTTTCGATAAAACCCGGACTTTTTTTTTAAAATTGGTGGTTCCAAATAAACATTTATATAAAAGCTTTTAGGAACAGGTTTAACAGCAATTTATACCGTATTGCATAGGTTAGATTTTTATTAAAAGGATTTGCTTTATAATATTATATTTCCCGAATAAAATTGCTGAAAATACTGGGCCTTATGGATAATTGGAAATTTATACATTTATTTTTAAAAACTATTATAAAAACACTAACAAAAAACAAACAAAAATTAATAAAATGCATATATTTAAATATAAAGGAAATATTGCAAATTATATTATAAAATTCAACTAATATAATTATATTTTTAAAATATTCCGGAATTATATTCCGAAATTATATACGGAATACTTTTTTTAAACAAATAACCATTTTGGTTTATTTATTTAAAAGAAAGCTTTTTTAAAATAACGCAAAATTTCTGAATGCATACCTCGAAACCAGTTTAACTTATAAACAAATACTGGCGAATAATATATCTATCAAAAAATTTTAACCCAAAAAATTACAAAAAAATAAGGAAAAGGGAAAAAATGAGCCTGTTTCGATACGGAAACATTTAAATGCGGGCTGTTCCTATAATAACAGCTTCAAAAACCCGCAAAATTAATCCTTAAATATTCGGAAAAAATTTACCGTTAAAAAAAAGGACAGAAATTGGCCCAGTATCTGAATAGCATTAAAAAAATCAATTAAAAGAATATAAATAATTGGAAAGCAAAAAGAATTAATTATTAAAAGTATGGTAAAAAAATCCCATTATAATTTGGATTATTACGCAAAAAAAATATTAACGGCAAAAATATACCCTTTTTACCAGAAAAAATAGCCGGCTTTAAAAGAAAATTAATAAAAACCCCGATTTTTACGGATAATAAGAAGTTTTTATAAAAAAAAGTTCGAATTACCGGAATTCAGTCCTATAATTATAAACCTATTAGCAGGTTTTTCGAGAAAATTAAAACCGATTTGGATTATTAAAAAAAAGGCCCCGTTTATCCCGGACAAAAAAAATAAATCCTTAACTGGTATAATGAAGCCCGTAATAAGCATATTTTTTCAAACAAAAAAAAAACCGGAAATTCCAATGCGTATTTTCCTAAATACCGGAAATTATAAAGGCTACCTTTTTTCGATTAGGATTATAATTAAATTAGGGAACCAGTGGCGAAAAAAAATATTCCGAAAATATTTTCGGATTTTAGGGGAAATAGTTCGATATCGGCCTAATTTTACCTCCCAAATGCAACCTTTCGATATTTTGATTATTATGCTATTATTACCCTGGATATTTCGGATCTGGACCTCAAATGTAATATTTTATTACCAGTATAATAAATGGCCCGGTACTATCCCACAGGATTTTTGCTAAAAGATTTAAAAGACACACAGTTCGATATAAATAATTACAAGGTATATTGCAAACCCCAAACCCGGAGATAAGAAAATCCCAGGGATTCAAGGAACATTTATTCCATTATACCGGCTACCATAACCCTTGTTAAAAATATTAGAACAAGCCTTCCGGCCAAAATTAAAAATAAAAATAAATTAGCCAATATTCCCCTCAAATTTAGGAAGTTTTTATTTATTATCATAAACGAAACAACCATATAATTACCAAATTACCAGTTATAGGGTCACAAAATGCATTTAAAAAAGGGCGCGATGCTTAATTAGGGGCCCATTTATAATATAAACAAATTTTTTTTAGCATTTTCAAATCTTGGCTGATAAAAAACCTGGAAGCAAAACGTATATATAAAAGAAAAGAAGCGGTAGGGGCTTTTTTGATATTTGTTAAAAAGAAAAACCCGAAAAACCCTTTTCGGCCTATTATCGATTATCGGGATATTAATTTAAAAACTATCCCCGAATAATATTTTATTTTTTTGATTATAAAATTTCAAAATTGCCTCCAAAATGCTAAATGGATAACAAAAATAAATTTTAAAACCGGATTTCACCTAATACGAATAAAAAAAGGCCACAAAAAAAAATAACCTTTAAATGCAAATATGGCCTTTTTAAATTTATGGTTATATTTATAGGGTTTATTAATGCACCAGCCATTTTCCAGCGCATAGTAAACCATATTTTTATAAATTTAATCGATGCAAAACTGCTAATTTATTTGGATAATTTTTTTATTTATGCAAAAATCCTGGAAAAATATAACAAATTAATACAGAAAGTATTAAAAAAGCTTATTAAATATTATTTTACCGTTACCCTTAAAAATGCATTTAAAAATTGCAAAAGGTGGAATTTTTGGGCCATATAATCGGAAAAAACGGGATTTGAATATCGCAAAACAAAATCAAGGCCATCCTTCAATAGCAGGTATTAATCCAATTATAAAAATGCTAATTAATAATAGCATTTGCAAATTTTTACCGAAAATTTATAAAAAAAAATTTCAAAATTATAAAGCTTTTAACAATTGCAAACGCCCTACTAAAAGCCTATAAATTTGAACCCCAAAAATGCAAAAAGTATTCGATACCATTAAAAAAGCTTTCACCTTCTTTTCAATTTTAAAATATTTTGATCCAACGCTTCCTGCTATTATAAAAATAAATTTATCCAATTTTGCAATAAGCACAGTATTGTTCCAATATAATTCAAAAAATAATAAATTTTATCCGGTAATTTTTTATTTTTAAAAAAATATTAGCAAAAATTAATTACAAAATTTACAATAAAAAACTTTTTATAATATTAATTATTTTGGCAAATAAAAGCATTATTTGAAAAAAGCCCAGCACCAAATAAAAATTTTCACAAATTATTAAAACCTATTTTATTTTATAACAATTAAAATCCTTAATTAATAATAAACCAGATAGGTTTAACAATTATTCAATTATTAATTTCTGATTAATTATTAACCAGGCAAACAAAACAAAATGGCCAATATCCTTTCCAGATTAAAATAATACTAATTTCCAAAAAGGGGGGTAAAAACCAACCAATTATAATAATTTTATAAAAAAAATATTTTGCAGGAAAAACCCCCACAAATTTTTCCTTTTTTTATTTTTAGCCCGGTTTTGTAATATTCCAATATTTAAATAAAATATTATATTTACGAACCAAATCAAACAAACCGCCTAAACCGATAATAAATACCGGGCATATATAAAATCCCCTTATAAAAAGAATTACACAAAACAGCCTTTTTTACAAGCATAATAAATTATGGGTTCCGGCCTAACTAAAATTAAAAAAGGAAATTTTTAATTTAAAATATAATACCAAAATAGCCAGGCATATAGGTATAAACAAAATCCTAAAATTAATTATCCGATATTTTTAGTAGCTAAATATAAAAAAAAATATTAAGGATTATATCAGAAGTTATCTGGAATGCTAATATAATAAAGCCCCAAAATATGCCTTTTTTGGCCTTTTTTAACCCATAAAATTATATTATTAATTTTGGCAAATTATAAACATAAATTTGATTATGGATCTTCCAAAAAGCTGCAAATATAATTTTATTTGGATAATGGTAAATCTTTTTACCAAAATAGCTGTTACGACCATAGCAAGCAGGGGACAGAAGGGCTGGGGCTAACCCCCAGCGGAACGCCTTTACCCCGCAGTCATAAAGGCCAAGGGCCAAATAACTAAAGCCAGGCTGGCACAGGAAGTCACGTAACTAGGCACTTACCTAAGCACGGGTAATATGTCTGCTATAAACATAACAAATATAGCACAGTAATATGTTTGCTATAAACATAACAAACATAGCACGAATATAGTAAAAAAAATTTAAAAATATATAAAAAAGGATTTTTTACTGTGTTGGATAAACCTTAACTGAAATTTCGGCATCAGTTAACCTAAATTAGCTCCAAAGCATCCCTTTGGGCAAGCAATAATAAACAATTATTTTACCAAAACCCCCAAACCTTATACAAGGTAACCTTATAACCCAATACTGCTTAATACCGCCCCTAAATGCCCTACCTTAAAAGCAAAAAGCTTATAATTGTAACATTTTAACTGATCCTGTTCAGTACTTATCGGAGGTACAAACAGTAACAATTATAACAATTGCAGCCAAAAAAATCGAAATTATTATTATTAATAACACGAATTATAATAATCCTGCTTTAGCCCTAAAAACCCTTATCGAAAAGTTTGAGAAATTTAAAAAGCAACCCAAAATTATCCTTATTTATAAGTTTTTTACTCCGGACAAATATAACGGGAAAAAAAGCAAACTTAAAACTTTTTTTACGAAATGCAAAAGCTATTTCAAATTTTATCAGGACAATTTTCAGAACGATTATTAGAAAATAGCTTATATTGTTATTTATTTTAACGGTAAGGTTAAAAACTGGTTTAAACCTGTATAAGCTGATTATTTTAAGGGAAATAATAAATCGAGCAAATTTATTAAGCTAATTTTTGCAAATTTTGAAAAATTTGGCAAAAAAATTACTAAAATGTTCGGATAAATGGACAAAAAACGGGTAACCGAAAGAAAATTATTTTAGCTGTGCTAAAAAAGCCCAGCATTTATTTATACTGCCAAATTCCAGCAATTTATTAATAAATTTAACTGGATAAAAAATACCAAAATGTTTCAGTTTTATTAAGGATTAAAAAATAATATGAAAAATAAGTTAGCCAAGGAAAAAAAGCCCAAGGATTTTGTTAATTATATTACCAAAATTATCCGTATTAGCAATAGGTTATATAAATAATATTTGGAAAAAAAGGTTCAGTAACCCCAGCCAGCATAATAAAATAATAAAGCAAACCAGAAAAAAGCCAAACAGTAATAATTTATTATGCATAAAATATATTTAGGATTTATGGATTTATTTGCAAGGGTTATATACCCCTAGTAGCAAAAAAAATAGCACGGAAAACAAAAATATGTTAAATAGCAAAATGCTAAAAACGGAGGATATTTTAAATACAAATAATAAGGGTATATCAAAAAGGATTACCCCCAAAAATATTTAATAATTATCTAATATACGAACCAGGAAAAAGTTTTATATTTAAAAATTTTATTTAGTTAAATTTATTATTTCGATAATAAGTGTTTTATGCATAAATTAGACAAAAATGGATCGGATTAATACCCTTAACAGTAATTAGCCGCCACCCGATAAATCGGCAGGTTAAACGGGGTACTTATAATATTCGAACTTAAAAAATTAAAAAGTTAAAAAATATTAAAAATAACCGATATACTTATTAATAATAATGCTAAAACCTTACAAAAAAAACAATGCGCTATTTAATAAGCCCTAGCAATATTTAAAAACCTGTCAACCCAAAACGAAATATCGAACATATCGGTCAGGGATAACGAAAAAAATTTCGACCAAAAACCGCTTAGTTAAACGCATTTAACCAAAGGACCGGAAAATAAGGGTTTCGAGCTGGACAGATTTTAAGCATCCGCAAAAAAAAATCCCAGAAAATATAAAAAATAAAATACAAAAATAACAAGCAAAAAAAAACGTACGCTATGCTTAATAATAAAAAAAAAGTATCCTATTAAAAAATTTATACCTATACCCATAAAGTGCCGGTATATTTATTATTCGAAATATGGCCCAATAATTCGAAAGGATCCGGAAATTACAAATTATACCGCAGGGTGCCCGCAATAAAAAATAACAGTAAGCATCTGAATTAGGGCCGAAATAACCAAACCATTATTTATTATAAAAAAAATATATACTAAGCACAGTATTAAAAAAATAATCCATTCCTATACCAGCAAAATTATATAATTAGTAAAAATTATAAAAATTTGGCAGTGGATAGCCCAAAATATACAGGAATTTTTTGAACAAAATATTTATATTACGCCTATAGCAATTATTTGCCCAAAAAGCTAAAAAACAACTGGTTTCTAATAAGGAATAATAAAAATCCCCGAGGTTTGCCAAAATAAAAATAACAGTTATTTAAATAGCAAATTATATTACAAAACCGTATCGAAAAAATAGCAATATTTACCGTAACATTTTATTATTTTATAATATGTGTAGCAGGGTTATTATTGCATTATATTTGCAAAAAGCCAAAATATAAACGCTACGCCGAAAAAAAAGCCAAAAATTGGCAAACTGAACAGCTTTACCCAAACTATCAGTACAAGTCAAAAAATTAAGGTATTTTACCGGAATAAAAATTTGGTATGGACGAAAAAAAAAACAAATTAAAAAAATCCTAACAAAAATTATAACAAATTATTTATTTTATATCCGGAAAATGGTTAAATAATAAGGATAATAATTAATAACAATGGTCGATTATAAATTTAACAAAAATTATATTGCACCAGAAATAATAGCAAAATATAATATACCGATACGCCGGAAATAATAGCTATACAGTTTTGGAACCGTAAAAAAAAACCAGTTATTTATAATAATAAAATAATTGATTCAGAAATAAATCGATTCAGGTTTAAAATTTCGGGGAAAATTTGCAAAATTATCCTGGATATTATAAATATAGGAAAAAAAAACCTAATTTTGGGTTTTCCCTGGTTTAAAAAATTTAATCCCCTACTAAATTGGGTTTTGGAGAAAATTTAATAAAGGAAATTATTATTGGAAAATAAAAAAGCCTAATAGCCACAGGCCTCGAATTATGGAAAATAAAAGCTAAACAGGATTGTTATAATAATAGCAAAATTTGGCAATTAACCCTGGCGAATTATACTAACAGATTTGCACTTATCAGGTAATATTAGCCTTAATAGCAAAAAATCCTAAAAATAAAGGATAGGCTATAAAAAAAAATAACCAAAATTATAACCTAAAAAAAGGCATAATTAAAATTAATAACCAAAAAATAAAAGCAATAAAAAATAATAACCAGGGTTATAATTAACCCAATAAACAGGTATATTAATATTTAAAAAATATTCCCGAAAAATATTATCGGTACTGGAAATTGTTCCAAAAAAAACTGGAAATAGGATTTTCGGAATACGGACCGTTCGATTATAAAATTAAATTTAAACCAAAAGTATAATTTAATTACCAAAAATTGTACCAGTTAAACCCCAAATAGCAAAGATTATTACGAAAATAATTTGCGAAAAACCTGGAACAAGGCGTTATTTAATTTTTGGATTCCCCTATGGAATATAGGATATTATTTATTCCCAAAAAAAATGGAAAAAAACGGATATATATCGATTATTGTTTGCTAAACAAAATTATAATAAAAAACCGGTATTTTTTGCTTTTTATCGATAAATTACAAAATAAGCTCGATAAAGCCAAATAGTTTACGGCTTTAAATTTATATAAAGCATATAGCCTGTTAAAAATCAAAAAAAGAGATAAATAAAAAACCGCTTTCCGAACCCGGCTAAAAATATACAAATTACTGGTGATAATTTTCGGGCTTATTAATATACCAGCTATATTCCAGCAAATAATTAACCATATATTATAAAAATACCTAAACGTTTGTGCATTTATTTATTTAAATAATATTTTAATTTTTTAAAACTTATTAATATTAAAAAAGTACAAAATTTTTTGGGTTTCCTGAATTTTTATCGGCGGTTTATCCGGGATTTTAGCAAAATAGCACTTTTATTTACAAATTTTATCAAAAATAACACTTAATTTTATTAAAAAATATAAAAACAAAAAGTTTTAAACCTGCTAAAAAAAGCTGTAATATAAAAACCAGTGTTAGTTTTACCAAACCCAAACAAACCTTTTAAAATTAAAACTAACGCGTTAAATTTTGCAATTGGGGCTTAACTCGGCCAATAAAATAATAATAAAAAACTGCACCCTTATGTTTTTTTATTATATAAATTTAATAAATTAAAACTGAATTATTCGATCCATAACAAAAAATTTATAATTATTATTCGAACACTGGAAAAATGGAAAATATATTTGTACCAAACAAATTATTAAATTATAATTTATACGGATTATAAAAATCTGGCACATTTTATCACCTGCCAAATATTAAATAAATAATAAATCCGATAAAGCCAGTTTTTCCAGGATTATAATTTTAGGATTAAATATAAAAAAGGATCGGAAAACGGCCAAATAAATGCTTTAAACTGCTAATTGGATTATAAAAATAAAATACCGCCAGAAATATACATAATTTTAGCACAAAAATTAAACAAATTTTTGGTTTTCGCATAATAGGTGCTAATAAAAACCATACCCCAGAAAAAATAAATTTCGGAAAAAATTTAACAAATCCATAGCCGGTTGGCATACAAATACCAAAAATCACAAAAATCTGGAAAAAATTTAAATAATATTACAGGTTTATAAAAACCTGCACCAAAATACAAAAAATAATTAAAAATTATAAAAATTGCGCAAAAAATAAAATAAATAAATACAAACCTTACGGATTATTTTAGCCTTTGCTAGCATCTAGCAAAATTTGGCAAAAAGTTATAGCAGATTTTGTTACAGGGCTATCCAAATTAAAAAAACCCTTTATAAATATCCAATACGATAATATTATAATAATAATCGACCAATTTACCAAATATCCTATATATTTATTGTTTAAAAAAAATGCAAAAATTATAAAATTAATTTATACCTTTATTCGAAATATAATTGCAAAATACGGAACGCTAAAGCATATAATCACGGACCGAAACAAGCTGTTTAATAACAAATTTTGGAAACAATTTATAACCAGCCTAAATGCGAAACATGCCTTTTTTATAATATATTATTTTTAAACAGATAAACAAATAAAACAAGCAAACCAAACTATAAAGCAATATTTATATTATTTTGTTAATTATAAATAAAATAACTGGATATAATTATTTTTTATAGCACAATTTGTATATAACAGTTTAATATACAAAAGTATAAAAATTATGCCGTTTTATACAAATTACAAATTTATATTTATAATATATAAAAAACCCAGGGCAAAACCATATATTTTAATAGCAAAAATATAGGTAAAAAAGCTTNCCCAGGGCAAAACCATATATTTTAATAGCAAAAATATAGGTAAAAAAGCTTACCAAACTGCATAAAAACCTCCAGGCAAAGCTAAAAAAATTATAATATTGTATATTTAAATAGGCTAATAAAAAAAAAAAAAAACCAACTTTTAAAAAAAAATAATATTTATTTTTTTTAATGCAATATTAAAATAAAATGTTTAAATAACAAATTAAACTATAAAAAATTAAAACCATTTAAAATTCTGAGGAAAATTTCCGATATTAATTACGAATTTTAACTGCCACTAATTATAAAAAATTACCCGATTTTTTATATCGATTTGTTTAAATCAGCATTATCAGGATTTAAAAATAACAAATTAATAAAAATTAACCCAAAATAAAAGTACAAAATTAAAAAAATTTTGAACAAAAATATTATTAACAAAACCAAATATTATTTGGTCAAATAGGCAGGGTACAAAATTAAAAAAAAGCACATAAAAAAAAGGAATAAACCTAAAAGGTGTGCCAAAAGCTTTTGAAAAATACCGGCAAAAGGCTTTTGGTAAAAAATTAATACCAGTGCCAAAACTCGAATTTTAACTCGGAACACCCATACCAAAATAATTTACCTGATTAAAATAAAACCAACAGATTAAAATTAATCCCGTAATCGGCCCAGCTTAAAAATAACAAAAGAAAATCGGAAACTGGCAAATCGGAAAATATAATAAAGGTTTGCACAGCTGCCTTTTTGGCTTTCTCCCGCTTAACCCGTTCCAATTCCTTAATATTGCTAATTTTGCAACGAATTGCACGGGTCAACTTTTTATGCCACTGTTTTTTTTTGCTTATAAAAGCGCTCGATTTTTGCATCAATTAACTAATGCTTCTTTTTTGCAGCTTTTAGCTTCTCTTTTATATAAGCATACTGGGTGCTATAAATAAAAAGGTGCTCGAAAAACAGGCCCAAAACGTTACAATAAAAATGCCCAAAACGGATGCACCGGTCATAATGCAAATAATTGCATAAGGATGCATCATAATAAAAAAAACCATCGGCCTTGCAATTAGAATAAAAAAGCATAATAAAAGGGAATAAAATAATAAAAGCCAAAAAATTATTTTGGCGGATAATCGAAAATACTGGCTTATATTTTTACACCCTGCCGAACATTTTGTTAGAAAAAAAGGGATAAAAATTAATAAAAAAAAAGCATTTATTACTAACAGAAAAAAAGGGCTACAGGTATAGCCAAAAGGATTTGGCCTAAAAAAAACCTAATATTATAATTATAACAGGCAAAAAACAAAAGGGCTAGGGCTAACCCCTAGCGGAACGCTTTTACCCCGCAGTTATAAAAGCCAAAAGCCGAATAATTAAAGCCAGGCTGGCACAAAAAATTACATAACTAAGCACTTACCTAAGCACGGGTAATATATTTGATATAAACATAACAAATATAACATAATAATATATTTGTTATAAACATATCAAATATAGCACGGATATAGTAAAAAAATCTAAATATATATAAAAAAAGATTTTTTACTGTATTAAATAAACCTTAATTGAAGCTTCGGCATTAGTTAACCTAAATTAGCTCCAAAACATCCCCTTGGGCAAGCAATAACAGATAATTATTCTACCAAAACCCCCAAACCTTGTGCAAAGCGATCTTGCAACCCAGTACTGCTCAACACCGCCCCTAAATGCCCTACCCTAGGAGCAGAAGGCCTGTGATTGTAATAATAGCGCATTTTGTACCCTTAAAAAAAGGAAAAAAATGGATAACCTTACCTGTATTTTTGCCAAAAAATATTAGCAATTTTATAAAATACTATTAAATATTATTTTAAACCGAAACTCCAAATTTATAGCACATTTATAGCAAAACTTTTTTAAACTGGTTAATATTAAACCCAAAATAAATATTACTTTTTATTTCCAAACTGATAAATAAATAAAAAAATTTAACCAAACTTTAAAAATATACCTATATTTTTTTGTTAATTTCGAAATATTTAATTGAATAAACCTATTATTTATAGCAAAATTTGCCTATAATAATATATTATTATCTGATATATTAATATCCCCTTTTTTTGCTAACTATGGATTTAATCCAGGTACAAATAATCCCCCGCTCCTAAAACGGATTTACCTGTATCTGGCGAGCAAATTATACGCTTATTAAATGCACGGAATCCATAATAAGGCCAAATTGTACCTAAAAAAAAGCCCGCAAAAAAATAAAGCAATAAACAAACAAAAAAAAATGATACCCCTAATATTTACAAAAGAATAACTTATAATATTTAATATAAAAAATATTAAAATTTAACGCCCTGCAAAAAAGCTTAATGCAAAGTTTCTAAGCCCCTTTTGTATTATTTAAATCCTAATACCCTTAATAATTAAGCTGACCCCTCCAAACTCATAAAAAATCCATCCCACCTTCCATATATCACTTATTAAATTCTACCAATCCGATTTTTATAAATAGCCCAATCTAAAACAGGTTAAAAATAAAGCCCCGCCCCTCGAAAATATTTGGAACATAAAAGAAATTAAGAACTTGCAATTAAGAAAAAGGGTTATAAAATATAAAATTAAATAGCTGGGTTTCAATCGAAAAAAAAACGATACCTGGGAATTCTGGGAAAATTTTAAGGCCAAAAAAACTAAAAAGAAAATGCGAGCTTTCTGTTACGACCACAGCTGGCAGGGGGCAGAAGGGCTGGGGCTAACCCCCAGCAGGACGCCTTTATCCCGCAATTATAAAGGCCAGGGGCCGAATAACTAAGGCCAGAACGGAGTAAAAGTTACGTAACAAAACGATTAGCTAATTAAGGCAGTAATCTATAATCTTATAACAAATCATAAATCAGGACAATAATTTGTAATTTCACAACAGATTATAGATCAGGGCAGTGATTTGTGATCTCACAATAAATCACAAATCAGCTGATTTATGGTCCGGAGATATAGCACAAACACAATATAAAAAGATCAAAGATATATAAGAAAAGGATTTTTTATTATATTAAATAGCTTTAACGAAGGCCTCGGTATTAATTAACCTAAATTAGCTCCAAGGCACCCTTTTAAATAGCAATCGAAACCTTTATTATTACTCCAGTTCCCAGCATAAGGCAATTTTATGGAAACCATACTGCTTAACACCTTTCCTAACGTACCCTACCTTAAAAGCAGAAAATTATTTGTAACATTTTGATTAATCCTGTTTAGTATTTACCGAAGGTAATAAGTAATAATAATTATATTAACCGCAGGCAAAAAACCCAAAGGTATTATTATCGCTGGCAAATTATATAACAATCTTTCGGCAGTTATGCAAACATTTATCACAGAAATCGAAAAATTTAAAAAAGCTCAAACCGAGCCCCACATTACCGTTAAATTTTATAAATTCCCTTTGCCTAATAAATATAATAAAAAAAAAAGCAAAATCAAAATGTTCCTAACCGAATACAAAGGGTATTTTTTATTTTATCGAGATTATTTTTAACGGGAAAAATAAAAAGTTGCTTATATAGCCATGCGCTTAAATAGCAAAGTTAAAGATTAATTCGAACCTATTTGGTTCAATTACCTAAAGGGGCATAACAAATTTAAAAAAAAAAACCAAACTGGTATTTGCCGATTTTGAGAAGTTTGTTACAAACGGTTCTCTGCTCCTAGGGTAGGGTACGCTAGGAGAGGCGCTGAGCAATAAGATCTCCACAAGGTCGCTTGTGCTAAAAACTGGGGTAATAACAAAGGTTTCGATTGCTTGCCCAAAAGGATGCCTTGGAGCTAACTTAGGTTAACTAATACCAAGGCCTCAGTTAAAAATCTATTTAACACAATAAAAACCCCTCGCCTTATATACCAGCAACCCCTCCCTATTATATCTGTGCTATATTTGCTATATCTGCCATATTATATAACAAATATATCACTGTGCTATATTTGCTATATTTGCTATATTATATAACGAACATATCAAACATATCACCCGTGCTTAAATAAATACCTGATCACGTAACTTCCTTCTTTTAGCTTGGCTTTAATCATTCGGCCCCTGGCCTTTATAACTGCAGGGTAAAAGCATCCCGCTAGGGGTTAGCCCTAACCCTCCTATCCCTTGCCAGCTATAATCGTAATATCAGGTCTCCCCTTCTAAGCCAAATCCCTTTGGCCAAAATCTGCAGCCCCATCCTTCTGTCAATAATAAGTACCTTTCCTTCCTCATCATCTCCCGTCCCCTTCTTTTCTAACAAAATATCCGATCGGGTACAAAAACGCAAACCGGCATCATCAACTATCCGTCAAAACAACCTTTTTGCTTCCCTTTTTTTTTCCTTAATTAAAATACCTTCCTATTTTCCCTGCAAAACTTTTGATCGTTCCAAATACAAAATTTCCCCCCGAAACTTTTCTTGGTGCGTAAAATATATTCGTTAGGGGCGGTTTCGATATAACATTTTTGGCCCTATTCCAAAACAGCTCCGTTCCATCGGCAACCAGCACGCAAAACTAAAAGCCAAGCTAAAAACTGCCAAAAAAAAGCATCGCACCGTTAAACAAAAATTATTTGCTGCTAGCGCTCAAATTAAGCGCCTTCGCAAACAAAAAAAAATGTGGTTTAAAAGGAAAATGCATGCGATTTATTACGGGATTAACAGCATTAAAAAATTGAAACGGATCAAGCAGGAAAAAGCCGAAAAAGCGGTCGCGCAAACTCCTGCCGTGCCTTTAAACCTGCTGTTCCCCAACTTCCCCTTCTTACCCTTTAATTAAAACGGGCTTGGGGTCCATCCGGACCTCAACCTGCTCACCCTTCTTCAACCGAATAAGTTAACAGGCTTTTAACAATTTTCTTAAATCGCATAGCACAATAATAGCACGCCTCGATCCTTATTGAAAGGTCCTGGGTTCAATTCCCAGTATAACCTTTAATATAACAGTGCTCCGCTATTGCGGCAGTGCACTATCGAATTAAACCTTTTTGTTACTTGCTAACCTTTTTATAATTGCTTTTGCCGATATTCCTATAAAGCCTCCTGGCAATTCGCAAAATTCGTTTTTTTTTCCCATATATTATACTCGTATCCGTATCCTGCCCATTTAACCAAATACTATTACTTACGGTAATATATTTTATTATTAAGGATTTCCTCGACTTCCCACTTTTGGTCCGGATCAATTTCCATTAATTTCGTGCTTTTCGACCCAAATAATACCGGTTTTAGCAAAAAAACGTAAAAAACAAAATAAACTTTTATAGTTAGCAATAGCTAAAATTTATAATTAACTGGTAAAATTATTTTTCTAACCCTGAACGGTCCAAATTTTTTGTGATCCAGCTTATTATTTGGCCGTTTTATTTTAATATTGCAGCGCGAAAAATAAACGCTATTCCCTTTTTTAAAGGTCGGTTCCTCGAGCCTTTTTTTATTTGCCTGGATAAATATGCATTTTCGAAACTTTTCAAGCTTTTTTTGCAAATATTTATATAGCCTAATTATTTTAATAATCTGTATCTCCGTTATTAAAGCATTTTTTCCTGCTTTAGGTTTTTTGTACACCGTAAGTATAAATCCATAATTCGCAAAAAACGGAATTATTCCTGTACTTTCGTATACCAAACTATTATAAACAAACTGGGCCATAAAAAATAATTATATCCAATCAGTTTATTTATAATTAACATAATAACATAAATATTGCTCTATAATCTGGTTTATCCGTTCCATTTATCCATCCGTTTCGGGATAATAGGCTGTTAATAATGCATATTTTGCTCCAAATTTTGCCATTAAAACCCTCCAAAATTTGCTTATAAACAGCTTATTTCGATTTATAATCAATTTGTTAGGTATTCCATATTCCAATATCACATTTCTGATAAAAATATATGCTAATTTCGTAACATTGCTGCTTTTTTTATAAAATAAGAACAGGGCATATTTGATAAGCCTATTTACCACTATTAAAATACTATTATACTGGATATTTATTAATAATTCTTTTAATTTAAAAAGCTTAACCACAAAATTTATTGTAATTTTTTGCCATACTTTGCTAAACGCTAATAAAAGCTGAAATAACCCGTAAGGTTTATGCCTACTGGCCTTATTTTTTGCACAGCTTTTGCAATTTTTAATTACTTTTTATACTTCAGCGTGGATTTCCGTAAACCCGTAATACTGATAAAATTTTTTCCAGATTTTAACAACCCCCTGGTATTTATTAATTATTTGGCTATAAATTTGCTGGATTTTTTCTGGGGTTCAGCTTTTTTGTCGGGTTATTTTGGCTAATGCCTATTACGCTGGGATCAGGGATCCGTTTGGTTCTTTAGCCAGAACTGCGCATATTTTTAGTGGCATATCCATCTAATAATCCGATCGCCGGCTCAGGGCATCCGCTTGGCCATTTTTTGACCCTTTCCTAACCTCGATTCGAAAATCATAATTTTAAAAAAATTGGCTCTATCGGATTTATCTTTTATTCAACATTTGGCTAATAATAAATTGTGACAGGTTTTTATAATCGATATATATTATAATTTAATGGTTAGTTTTATACAAATATACCCTCCATTTTTCCAAAACTTTAATAATAACAAAAAACTTTTTATCGTGAATCTGATAATTTAATTTTGGTTTATTTAATTTTTGCAAAAAAAATACGCAAAAATGCAACTTTTTTTGGTCGTTTTATTATTCCAGTTATCCTCCAATAGCAAAATTCAATGCATCAATTTCGATTTTAAAGGGTTTTTTTGGGTTTAACATTACCAGTATCGGTATTTGGATAATAACTTTTTTCAGCAAATTAAAAGCTATTTATTTTTATATTCCCTAATAAAATTGGGTATTATTTTTGGTAAAATCTGTAAATAATATGGCCTTTTTACTAAAATCTCGGATAAACCTTCGGTAAAAGTTCAAAAACCCCAAAAAACCTCGCATTTTTTTAACTATAATAAATACAGGCCAGTTTTTTACCGCCTGTATTTTTTTGGGTTTTATCCGAACTTTCCCTTATTTAATAATAAACCCGAGAAAAATTACTTTTAAAAAGTGCCATATGCATTTATCCGGATTAACCAAAAGCTTTGTATCCTGCAACTTTTGTAATATTTTGTACACGTATTATTTATATTTTTTTAACGTATCTAAAAAGATTAGGATATTATCCAGGTATATAAGGGCAAAAATATCGAGGTACTTTTATAATATATGGTTAATTATTCGCTAAAATATAACTGGTACATTGGTAAGCCCAAAAGTTATTATTAATAATTTGAAAATTTTAAGCTTGGTCCGAAAAGCGGTTTTCCATTTATCCCCCTCCTTAATTTTTAACAGGTTATAAACTTTGCATAAATTTAGGGCTATAAACCACCGGCTTTTTCCAAATCTGTTTTTAAATTTGTTAATCAAAGGTAAAAAATACCGATCCTTTATTATTTCCTAATTTAACGGACAATAATCGATATATATCCGTTCCTCCCCATTTTTTTTGAAAATAAACAAAATTCTATATCCTACAGGAAAATTGAAAAATCTGGTAAATTCTTTCCTAACTTTTTCCTTTAGCTATTTTTATAACAGCTTTTTTTACCAAGGGTTTAATCGATACAATTTTTGGTATTTAAGCTATACTTCCGGTTTAAGCTTAATTTTATAATCAAACAATCCGTATTCCGGTAATACCGTTTCCAAATTTTTCTGGAACAATCTCCAATATTTGTGGTATTTTTTAAAAACATTTTTAAGTCCATTTTTGGTAACTCCCTGTTTGTCGGATCCATTTGCGTCCGTATTTATTAGCGCTTCGGTTGGTATGGTTTGCCAAGGCTAACTGCCATATCTTGCCACCGTTACGATTACCTTTTCTGGCGTCCAATTTCTATTATCCGGGGCCCGTGGCTATTGGGCTTTTTTGCTGGTTAATAATAACTCCCTTTATTAAATCTGTTCGGTAACCCAATTTATTAAAGAATTATATTTTTTAAATTATGGAATATTTAAAATCAGATTTTTCCCTTTTATATTTATAACATCCAGGATTATTTTGCAGGTTTTTCCCAAAAATTAAAATTTGAAATAATCAGTTTTAATATCAATCCTTCCTTTATTAAACGTAACTGGCTCCTATTTCACCATTATAAAGTTATATGGTTCCTTTTTCTGATACATTAAAATACCGTACCTTTTTACCGCTTTTGGTGAAAAATAATTTTCTTGGGCTCCGCAATCAATTATAATTTTTATTTTTCGCCCTTTCCAGTATATTATTATTCTAATATGCTTATATTGGTCGATAATCGTTACTATTAAGGATTTTGCTAATTATTGCCCCACCCGTGCCCTATTTTTGGGTAAACTTCCTAATTTTTTGCTTAAAACGCCTGCTGCCGGGCCCCAACTATTCCTATCGATCGGGCAAACCCATTCATCCAAACCCTCGCTTTTTTTTCCATATGTACCTTGCACTCCGGTTTTCTGCACATCTGGTATATAAAAATTCCTGCCAAACATATTATAAAATAAGCTGGTAATAGCATAAAAATTACTGCTAAACTTTTATAACCCATTTTTGCTATCCACCATTTCGGAAACTGGTATTCCTATCATAAATACCGCACTGATTTTTTTTTTTTCCTTTGTGGAAAAAAATCGTACTTTAGCTTTTTGGCTATATATTACCTACAATTATTATACAAATATTCGGCCCAAAAAAGCTTATTATAATAGCTTGCATCGGGGTCCATATTTTCGTAATCTAACACATATAGCCGCGCTAACCATTGGTCCAGGTTCGGAATATTTTCAAATAATACCCTATAATAGGTAACCGATTAATTATCCCTTAACCAATCCAGGGGCTTTTCCTTATTATTTTGTGCTAATTTTTTATATATCAAACTGCTAATAAGTTTGGGCTGATCCTAAAATTACCGGTTTATTTCCAAAAACCTGAATAAAATATATGCTTTTCGTATTTCCTTTTTGGTTATAAAGGGTTATTTTCCCATATCGATCAGTTACTAATCGAATTTTTGCTGGAATTTTTTGAAATTAACCATATATTATTCCCTGCTGGGTTTTTTATTGTTGGGATCCGTTTCCGTAGTTTTTCAGTACTTTATTAGGCCCAGTTTTTTTTCCTGGGCTTACAGCCAATGCATTTGGCCCAAAAACAATTCCACCTTCGCATTTATATTTAAATTTTTTTCAAAATTATTAACCAAAGTATCTGATATACTTTTATATCGGGCTAACTTTTTAAATTTTCTGCTTTGTCCGGTAAATTTTCCCGCTATTAGCATACTATTATTATTGTATTAAACCCCCTCGAATTTTTTCAAACCTTGGGTTATTTTATTATCACCCCGAGATTGGCCTATTTATTATATTATAGCAAACCATTATTTGGGATAATACTCTGTAACATTTTTATCGGAACAATAGGTTATACAGTTTCCATTAAAACAATAGGTTTAACTGAATAATGCTCCGGGGCACAGGCTTCCTTTTGCTAACCGTCCGGTCGTTTTTAAAAAATCTGGGGTTATGGGCTGGTGGCTTTCTGGTGCACCTTTTCAGCAAAAAATAACCGCTTATCAATTTTTCTGCGGGTAATTTTTTTTGATATATCTTTTTTTTTTATATTTAAAATATTTCCCGTTTTTTGGATCCTTAAACCTGATATACTTTTATTTTTTGTACTAATATATAATTTTTGCGCTAAAATTTATAGGTCCAAAATATGTACCATAAACCGTGGATTATTACTATTTCGCCTTTTTTTGGTTAATTTTATTATTTTATACCACTGGTTTGGTTTGCTAAACTTTTTTCTCGAGGCAACATTTATATAATTTATTACTAATATAAACAGCTATAATAATATAATCGACAAAATTCTTAGATCGTTTTTGTTTAAATAACTTATTTTTCACATTATTCTTTAACCTTTGATAAAACTGGATTATTTTGGTATTTTTCGTCCAATTAAATTTGTTAATCAATTATTAGAATTTAAAAATATAGATTAATGCGGGGCTTTTTTGCCAAAGCTAAAACAGCTTTTTTTCGGCCACCCATCTTTTGTTAACCTGTCCGAAAACCTTAGCAACTTCCTCACCGAACTTTTCGAAATCGGCAAACACTAATTTGGTTTTTTCCTTGGATTTATTATGCCCTTTTAAATAATCGGACCAGATAGGTTTAAACCAATCCTTAATTTTGCTATCCAGGCGCATAACTGTATAAGCAACTTTCTGTTTTTCCCGCTAAAAATGGTCTCAATAAAACAGGAAATACCCTTTATATTCAATCAGGAACATTTTAATTTTGCTTTCCTTTTTATCATATTTATCGGATAAAAGGAATTTGTAAAATTTAACAATAATATAAAATTTGGCCTAAACTTCCTTAAACCTTTCGATTTTTGCGATAAGTGCTTGCATAACCGCCGAAGGGTTATTATACATTTTGCCGGCGATAATAACGCCCTCGGATTTTTTGCCTACAATTAATATAATTTGCTACTGCTTATTACCTCCGGTAAATACTAAACAGGATCAATTAAAATATTACAAACAATTTTCTGCTCCTAAAATAGGGTATATTAGGAAAGGCGCTAAGCAATAAGGTCTTCACAAAGTTACTTGTGCTAGGAACTGGGATAATAATAAAAATTTCGATTACTTGCCCAAAAGGATGCCTTAAAGCTAACTTAGGTTGATTAATGCCGAAGCCTCAGTTAAAAATCTATTTAACACAGTAAAAACCCCTCGCCTTATATACCAGCAACCCCTCCCTACTATATCTGTGCTATATCTGCTATATTTGCTATGTTACATAGCAAATATATCACTATGCTATATTTGCTATATCTGTTATGTTATATAACAAATATATCAAACATATTACCCGTGTTTAGGTAAGTGCCTGATCATATAACTTCCTTCTCTTAACTTGGCTTTGGTCATTCGGCCCTTGGCCTTCATAACTGCGGGGTAAAGGCATCCCGCTGGGGGTTAGCCCCAGCCCTTCTGTCCCCTGCCAGCTGTGGTTATAACAAAGTTCGGCAAAAAAATTGCCAAAATTTTCGGATAAATCGATAAAAAACGGATGGCCGAAAAAAAATTGCTTTAATTCCGGCAAAAAGGCCCCGTATTAATTTATATTTCCGAATTTTAACAACTGATTAACAAGCTCGATTGGATAAAGGATATCAAAATAACCCAATTTTATCAGGGGCTAAAGGATAATATAAAAAATAAGCTGTCCAAATAGGAATAACCTAAAAATTTTGGTAATTATATTATTACGGCCGTTCGTATCAGTAATAAACTGTACAAATGTTGCCTTAAAAAGAAAGTTTAGCAAATCAAACCAGTAGTGCAAAACAATAAAATTAATTAAAAAAAAGCGAAATAATAATAATCCACAGCTTATAATATACACCTTGGATTTATAAATTTTAACGTTAAAATTATATACCAGCAAAAGGAATAAAAATATATTAGGTTTAAAAATTCAAAAAACGGAAAATATTTTAAATATGGAAAAAAAGGATATATTAAAAAAACTGTTCGCAAAAAAACCGATAAACAGCCATTTTTTGCCGGAAAAATATACCAAAGGAATACAAACCTATAATTGCGGCTTTACCCAAAGCAATACGATAAACAAAAAAAAACCTGTATTCCGGAGCATTATTTAGTTAAACTTATTATTTTAATAAGAATTGTATAATCCATTACTCCGATAAAAATATTACAAAATACTATCCAAAATAATAAATTATTATAATATAACAGATCGATTAATCCTGGATCGGTAATAAAAAAAAATTAAAACAATTATCAATTTTATAATGTTCGAAAAAAAAAATAGCATAACAGCGCATATTTCGAAAAAACTCGAGGAACAAAACAGGAAATTTAAAAAACTAGCCCGGTGCAAAAGCATATTAGATACCTTGGTTAATAATCCCAAGAAAAATTTAAATATAAATATAAAAACGGAACAATTTTTAAGCCAAATGCACCTGATACAAATTTAAAAAAAAAATTAAATTTAATAATATTTAAAAAAACCACAAAAGCGGGCCCTAATAACAAAAAATTTGGCAAATAATAATAATAATACATTATTAATTTCAAAAAGCTTTTGTAAAAATTCGATTAGCAACTGATCAATATGGAAAAATAACCCCCTATAACTAAAAAAAAAATATAAAAAGCGTATATTTTACTCAGGTTTCTGAAAATAAACCGATAATTTTGGGATTAGCCCAAACCTATCGGTAGTTTAATATGCAAAAAACCGGCGCAAAATAATAAAAAAAAGTTCCTGGATTGGTTAAAAAATAACCAATCGGTTATTTATTATAAGGCACTATTTAAAAATATTCCGAACCTAAATTAGCGATTAATATAACCCTATATATTAAACCACAAAAATATAAACCCTAATGCGAAATATTACGATAAATTATTTTGGGCTAAATATTTATATAATAATTGCAGGTGGTATATGGCCAAAAAGCTAAAGCATAATTTTTTTCCACGGAGAAAAAAAAACTAGTGCAATATTTATGCCAAAAATATTAATTTCCAAAATAATAAATAGCAAAAATAAATTATAAAAGTTTTGTAGCAACCTTTATATTATTACCAGCGTACCCCATAATATGCTTAGCAGGAATTTTTATATATTAAATATGCAAAAAACCGAAATATAAGGTACATATGGAAAAAAAACAAAGGCCTGGACAAACGGGTTTGCCCGATCGATAAAAATAATTGGGGGCCGAAAATAGGCATTTTAAGCAAAAAACTAAAAAATTTACCCGAAAATAGGGCACGGGTGGGGCAATAATTAGCAAAATTCTTAGCAGCAACAATTACCGACCAGTATAAGTATATTAGGATAATAATATATTGGAAAGGGCAAAAAATAAAAATTATAATCGATTGCGGAGCCCAAAGAAATTATTTTTTGTTAAAAACGGTAAAAAGGTACGGTATTCCGATATATTAAAAAAAGGAATTATATAACCTTATAATAATAAAATAAAAGCCAGTTATATTTAATAAAGGAAGGATCGATATTAAAACTGATTAATTTAAATTTTGATTTTTGGGAAAAATTTGCAAAATAATCCTGGATATTATAAATATAAAAGGGGAAAACCTGATTTTAGGCCTTTTATAGCTTAAAAAGTATAACCTTTTAATAAATTGGGTTACCGAACAAATCTAATGAAAAAAATTGCTATTAACCAATAAAAAAGCCCAATAGTTACGAAATCCGGATAATAAAAATCGGACGCCAAAAAGGGCAGCTGTAACAGCAGCAAAATATAATAATTAACCCTGGCAAACTGTACTAACCAAAATACCAATAAATACGGATACGAATAAATCCGATAAGCAAAAAATTATTAAAGATAAATTTAAAAATGTTTTTAAAAAATACCATAAATATTGGAAATTATTTCAGAAAGATTTAAAAACGGTATTACCAGAATATAAACCGTTTGATTACGAAATTAAGCTTAAACCGGAAGTATAATTTAAATACCAAAAGCTATATTAATTAAATTTTTGATAAAAAAAACTGTTATAAAAATAACTAAAAGAAAAAATTAAAAAGGGATTTATCAAATTTTTTAATTTCTTTATAAAATACGGAATTTTGTTTGTTCTTAAAAAAACGGGGAGGAACGGATATATATCGATTATTATCCGTTAAATTAGAAAATGATAAAGGATCGGTATTTTTTATTCCTGATTAATAAATTTAAAAATAAGCTCGGGAAAAATTGGTGGTTTATAGCCCTAAATTTATGCAAAATTTATAATCTGCTAAGGATTAAGGAGGGTAATAAATGGAAAACCGCTTTTTAAACCAAGCTTAAAATTTTTGAATTATTGGTAATAACCTTTAAATTTACCAATACACCAGCCATATTTTAATGGATAATTAATTATGTATTACAAAAGCATTTGGATATTTTTATCCTTATATATTTGGATAATATTTTAATTTTTTCAAATATACTGGAAAAATATAAATAATATATATATAAAATATTACAAAAATTACAAAATACAAAACTTTTGGTTAACCTGGATAAATATATACGGCATTTTTTAAAAATAATCTTTTTTGGATTTGTTATTAGATAAGGAAAAGTTCGGATGGAACCCAAAAAGGTACAGGCAGTAAAAAACTGGCCTATATTTATTATAATTAAAAAAGTACAAAATTTTTTAGGGTTTCTGAATTTTTACCGAAAATTTATCCGAAATTTTAGCAAAAAGGTTATATTATTTACGGATTTTACCAAAAATAATACCCAGTTTTATTAGGGGATATAAAAATAAATAATTTTTAAATTGCTAAAAAAAATTATTATTTAAATACTGGTACTGGTAATACCAAACCCAAAAAAACCTTTTAAAGTTAAAATTAATATATCGGATTTTGCTATTAAAGGATAGCTGGAATAACAAAACGATTAAAGAAAATTATACTTTTGCACGTTCTTTTTGCAAAAATTAAATAAAATTAAGCTAAATTATCAAATCCATAATAAAAAGTTTTTTGCTATTATTAAAATTTTGGAAAAATGAAAGATATATTTGTACAAAACCAACCACCAAATTATAATATATACCAATTATAAAAACCTATTATAATTTATTATTAGTTAAATGCTAAACAAAAGATAAATTTAATAAAGCTAATTTTTTTAAAATTATAATTTTTGAATTAAGGTTAAAAAAGGGTCAAAAAACGGCCGAGCGGATGTTTTAAGCTGTTAATTAAACTATTAAAAGAATATACCACCAGAAATATGCGCAGTTTTGGCTAAAAAACCAAACGGATCCCTGATTTTGGCATAGCGGGCATTGGCCAAAATAATCCGATAAAAAAATTAAACTCCAAAAAAAATCCAGCAGGTTTATAGCCAGATGGTTAATAAATACCAGGGGATTATTAAAACCTGAAAAAAGTTTTGGCAGTATTATGGATTTATAAAAATTTATACCGAAATATAAAATGCAATTAAGGATTGCAAAAATTATACAAAAAATAAAACTAATAGGTATAAACCTTATGGGTTATTGCAATTTTTGCCAGCATTTAGCAAAATATGGCAAAAAGTTACGGCGGATTTTGTTACAAGGCTATCTAAATTAAAAAAATCCTTTATAAATGTTCAATATAATAATATTATAATAATAATCGACCGATTTACCAAATATACCATATATTTATTATTTAAAAAAAACGCAAAAATTATAAACCTAGTTTATATTTTTATCCGGAATATAATTGCGAAATACAAAACACCGAAATGTATAATTTTAAACCAAAACAAATTATTTAATAACAAATTTTGGAAATAGGTTATAGCAAGTTTAGGTGCAAAATATACTTTTTTTACGGTTTATTATTTTTAAATAAATGGGCAAATAAAACGAACAAACCAAATTATGGAATAATATTTATATTATTTTATTAATTATAAATAAAATAATTTGGTATAATTATTCCTTATAATTTAATTTGCATATAATAATTTAATATACAAAAGTATAAAAATTATATCGTTTTATGCAAATTATAAATATATATTTACGGTATACAAAAAACCCAGGGCAAAACTATATGCTTTAGCAGCAGAAATACAGGTAAAAAAACTTACCAAACTGTATAAAAATCTCCAGGTAAAGCTAAAAAAATTGCAATAGCGCATATTTATATAGGCTAACAAAAAAAGGATCAAAAAACCAATTTTTAAAAAAGGGGATAGCATTTATTTTTTTTAATACAATATCAAAACAAAACGACCAAATAATAAGCTAAACTATAAAAAATTGGAACCGTTCAAAATTTTAAAAAAGGTTTCTAATATTAATTACGAATTTTAACTGCCACCAACCATAAAAAACTATCCAATTTTTTACATCGATTTGCTCGAATCAGTATTATTAGGGTTTAAAAGCAATAAATTAATAAAAATCGACCCAAAATAAAAGTACAAAATCGAAAAAATTCTGGACGAAAATATTATTAATAAAACTAAATATTATTTGGTTAAATGGGCAGGGTACAAAATTAAAAAAAGCATTTAAAAAAAAAAATAAATCTAAAGGGTGTATTAAAAATTTTTGAAAAATACCAACAAAAGGCCCTTAAAAAAAAGTTAATATTAATGCCAAAATTTAGATTTAGGTTTGGAACACCTGTACCAAAATAATTTACCTGGTTAAAATAAGGCTAACAAATTAAGGTCCGGGTTAATCTTAAATTTGGCCCAATTTGAAAATAATGGAGGAAAATCGGGGGCTGGCAAAGTTAAGGGCATTATAAGGGCCTAAATAACCGCTTTGTTGGCCTTTTCCTGTTTAACCCGTTCCAATTCCTCTATAGCATTAATCCTATAACAAATTGCGCGTATTTTTTTTTTGCGCCCACATTTTCCGTTATTTGTGCAATCGAAAAATTTTTTTTCCAAAGCTTCCATTTTGTTATTAATCCTCTCGCACTGCAAGGTTATTCGGCGGAGCTTTTCGGGGCTAGGGCCAAGAATATTGCAATTCGAACGATTAATACAAAAGCACTCCATATAACAAAAAAAATCCTGCAGGAAAGCAAAATATTCCTCCTATTTAAAAACCTTATAACAGTAAAAACAAAAAGGCATGGGAAAAGCAAAGGCAAATATGGCAAAAAGCAAATTTTTGCAGCAAAAGGTTAATAAAGCGACCGATTTACGCTTTTGCACCCAACCGGACATCCTGTTAAAAAAAGGGAACAGGAATTGGTTAGAAAGGAAAATACTTATCACTAAAAGAAAAACGGGCTACAGGTTTTGGCCAAAAGGATTTGGCCTGAAAAGGGAAACCTGATATTATAATCACAGCTGGCAAAAGGCAAAAGGGCTAGGGCTAACCCCCAGCAAAATACTTTTACCCTGCAATTATAAAAGCCAGGGGCCGAATAATTAAGGCCAGAACGGAATAAAAATTATATAACAAAATAATTAGCTAATTAGGGCAGTAATCTGTAATTTTATAACAGATCACAGATCAGGGCAGTAATTTATAATTTTATAACAGATTACAAATCAGGGCAATAATTTATAATCTTATAACAGATCACAAACCAGCTGATTTATAGTTCGGAGATATAGCACAGGCACAATACAGAAAAATCAAAGGTATATAAGGAAAGGATTTTTTACTGTATTAAATAATTTTAACAAAAGCCTCGGCATTAATTAACCTAAATTAGCTCCAAGGTACCCCCTTGGGCAGCAATCGAAACCTTTATTATTACCCCAATTCCCAGCACAAGGCAACTTTATGGAAACCATACTGCTCAACACCTCTCCTAACGTACCCTACCCTAGGAGCAGAGAACCGTTTGTAACACTTTCCACCAGCGTTATTTATATAAGCCCCGGAACCCCCGGATATAAAAACAAAATTCCAATTAACAGGTTCGGGATATACCTTAAAAAAAAGGATAATATTATACGGGGATCGCTACACAAACGTTATTATCCCCAAATTAATAAAAATTAGGGCGCCAAACGATTGGGGCGGTTTAGCTAATTACAAAACCTTTGCAGGTGAAAAAAGGGCTAGGTGCCCAACCCTTTTATAGATACGTACCTAACCCCGCGAAGCACGGGCCACCCAGTTGCTTATATAAGGGGAGTTATTTCGAAAGGTCCCTCGAGGAGATTCTGCTTCCTTAAGTATCTTCTTAAGGCTATAAAAAGTTTATTATAATACAGTAACTTTACCAAGCCGATATTGTCCCCTTGTTATATTCTCGTCTTTCTCTTAATCTCTCTCTTTCTCACCCTTGCGGTTCTCACCGTACCCTCTGTCTTGACGTCACTATGAAGCAACTCTAGGTCCTCACAAACCGCCCCTTACGAACTGCGCAGATATGTCGGCAGATATAACGGCAGGTGTGTCCGCAGATGTTGTCGGCAGTGAGCCTGTCACGTTCAGATACATCCAAATGCTTTCCCCCCTCCTCAAGGTTGACTGCCGGACAAGGCCGAGTTTCTGGAGATGTGATGTCAAACTGCTCTGTTGCTGGGGCGCAAATCGCGGACGGACCAACAGACACACCAAGCCTCTGATCACTATTTCGATAGACAAACAAGTCCAGTGCGGCAGCCTATCAAAGACCCTATGCTGCAGACGTGTACCAAAGAACAGTCAGCCTCATGCGCGCTTTATTGCGCGCATGGCGGCAAATTCTGACCGACTGACGTAGTTCATATCGGGTCTGCTGTTGGCCTGCACGCTCAAAAGTTGAAGTTCTCTATTGGCCGGGCACCGTCAGCTCTTGCTCCACTTGAAGGCGTGAAAGGGTACCATGTGGTTCAGTGTATTATTGCCAAGGCTGGCTAAATTGTCGGGTGATTCGTTGTGTTGGTTTCTCAAAGCATCCCAACCTCGAATCACCTGCCGACGTTGGGTAACCGACGTCCGGGTAAAGAAAATGATCCAGGCGATATGCTGGGAAATAACCGTTCCTTGCCAATGACGTCTTTGATTTCGAAACCCTGCCACTGTACGTTGTGCAGTGTATTATGAGCAGGGACAGACGATTACTCGCCAGCCCAGATATCTTGACATGGTCCCCAGGTTGACCACTTTGTTCTGCTCCCAGGCGCTAACGTATACACTTAGGGCTTGTCCCAGGGTAAATGATTTTTGATTTTTTGGCCCCTGCCTGTTTTTTGCCTGTTTTTTTATGCAAAATAACCTTATAATAAGCTTAACCAGGGGTTTCATAAAAAGAAATGTACCTTTTTTATTTTTATTTTTAGCAGTATCAAATTTGCAAGCGAATTTCCAAATTCGAACAGGTGGCAAAAAAAAAAGAAAGGTTTGTTTTTATTTGGTTTTATTTGTCAAATACCTGCCTCCCTGGCCCTTTGGCCCCTTTGGCCTTTTTGGCCTTTTGGCCGTCGAGATTTTTTTTAAATCTGAAGGTGGAAAGGTGGCCGGCTTTATATATTTATCGTACCAAGCTTTGGTTACGTGACCGGAAAATATGTGATTTTCTGGCCGTGGCTATTTACCGGCCTTATAAATTATAGCTATTAAAAAGGTTAAAAATCACGTGTTTTTTCCGGTCACGTGTTTTCCGGTCACATGTTTTTTGGTTATGTGTTTTCCAGTTATATAATCAGGGCTTATACAGGCCTTTTAAACCGTATTAAATAATAAACTTTTCAGAGGCCTGGTTTTTGGCCTGGCTTTTTTTTTCGCATACTATCACTTTACCTACTCTTTTGCCTGCCTTGCAAATATTTTTATACCCTTATTAGGGGGTGGCAAAAAAGGTGGCCAGGGGCTATATCAAATTAGCCTGGGTAAAGATAGGTACTTCTGGCGGATCTTCTAAATGATCTTTATAAGGGCCCAAAAGCTTATTACCCAGGTCCACAGACAAAAAACAAGCGGTTGGCAAAATTAGTATGGAAAAAACAAAAACAGCATTTACCCTGGGACAGGCCCTTACATAGATAGGCCTTGTCGTCTCCAGCGCCAAGCCTCCTCGAGCACCCACTTCAACCTGACAAAAGCGTTCTTCTCGCAGTCCAGACCACTTTGGCACAAGCCAGGCTTGAACCAGGACGCCCCCCCAGTTCCCACGGTACACTCCGAGCCAAGAGAATCCCAAGATGAGTGTCACCACTACCCGCTCTACGGGAACGGCTTCGGCGACATGCACTTCGCCCACCGAGACAGGCTGCGTCCAGCCCATGTGTAACGACCTCTTCAAGTACCATAAATGGGAGGCAGGTCGTGGCTCGAATCCAATGTCGTCTGCAGCGGCCGCTACCGCACCGACGCGCTCGCAGCAAACGCGACGCGGCGTCTGGCCGCGTGCTGCAAGGTCGAAGAGTCGACTCTCTAGCTCTACAACAACATCCACAGCTACATGAACCTGTGCGGCTGGTCGTGTAATGTCACTGGCTATGGCACCAAGACAACGGCGAGGGAGATGCTGGACCTGCTCCACTGCGTAAAACGCGCCGAGGATGGCAGTCCGCCCTGGGAGTGGGGGAAAGGAGACAACGAAGGCATCTGGCCTGACCCGTACGTCATCAGCTGCCAGGCGGCGTTTTCCAGCGGCGCGCCGCCTTCACGAGCGCCAAGCGTCTCTGTGTGGGGGATCCTTCTGCTGCTCGGGACTGCGATCTTGATGGGATGAGCAGGGAGGGAATGCCACATGGAATACTCGTGACAACGCGGGACATGGTGCATCGCGGGGCGGCCAGTCATCGGAGAGCCCCTCGGGCAGGCGATACACGTAATTAGGTAGAGCAGCAGAAAACCAGATATTTCACCCTCAATCCATTTCCACCTATCCGTATCCGAATACTGTGGCGTCGGCCCGCAACCCTGATCGACAGGGTTGGAAGAGAAGGCTACAGCGCCACAGGAGGGGGTTGAAGAGTCGTTTCGTTAATTAGTGCGGCGAGCCGCGGCCATTTAGACCAACATACCCGTGCCCGTGTACCGCTCCTGCCCTAAACTGAACTGCGCACCTCGGACGCGTTCAGGTCGGTCCTGCCTTCCATTCATCGGTGGGCCGCCCCGCCTTCTCCTGTCCATCTGCCATCCTCCCGCTGCCTGACCAGATATGATGCAAATTTTTGGTACACCTCTTGATATCAACGCTTCTTTGGAACCGAGAATCCCGATCAGCCCATCGTCAACCATGGAGACAACTTCCAGTCTCGCGCCTCGGGGCTGCGCTGTATGCTCGTCAAGCAGCGGCTTACTGCGCTGCGGTGGGTGCCTGGTCGTCCACTACTGCAGCAAGGAGCACCAGATGGACCACAGACAACATCACAAGGCGTCCTGCACCGCCATCGCGAAGACTCGCCAGGCTCCCCAGGATGAGGAAGCCAAGCTCCGTGCTCGCCCAGACGACATGTTCATGCCGACAGACGTTTTCAGCACATCCGTCGGCTATTTCTGGAGCACCGCCGAAACTCGAAACTACATGAGAGCGCGCTTTGCCGCCGCCGACGCCCTGCACAAGATCAACAATGTCGACGCGGTAAAGACGGCACTTGACCATTTCACCGACATGTTGCGCCTCTGCCGCGCCGATAACCTTGGCGTACGAGATATAATCCCCTTCCTGATGCTTCGCCTCGGCCAAGAGCAAGAGTGCTACACCTTTCTCAAGTGGTGGGCTACCGACGGCGCCGACCTGAACTACGACGTAGGCAACGCCGGCTCGCTGCACCTCAATATCAGGGGCGCAGACCCCTTTGAGGATATCGACGTCTTCGACGGCCAAGAGCTCAGCAAAGCACACGCCGTCGCAGTCGCTCTTCTCAAAGCCCGTCTTCTCCTCGACCTTTCCGCATGCGAGGCAGAGCACCCAGCAGAGGGCCCTCCACTCCTCCCCAAGCTCGCGCGCCCGGTCGGAAGCCTCGTGCAGGCCAAGGTGCAGAGCATGGGCACCTACGACATTTCGTCCAGCCTCAAGCGTCTCACTGGCCAGTACCGCAGTGCCTACAAAATGGTTCACGATAAGAACCCACAAGTTTGGGAATGTCTACACCAGCACGAGCAAGGAGCGGGAGCTACCTCGTCTGCTGCGAGCAGTTTCGGATTTGCCGAGGAGGCAGAGCTCGTGCTCTACCACACCAAGCGCGCGTGGGATGAGTCGGTGGGTGCAGGCGCGATGATAGAGGCCCAGGCTCTCAATCTCGTCGCAGTCTCTGGTCATGGCCTCCTTGAATATAACAATGCCGTCTCCGGAGAGTACCATGCCACCGGAAGAGCCGCCCAGCGGCCTCAGGTCCTCATGCTCTGCCTGGAGAAGCAACGCCATCAGGAGGAGTTGTCTGGCGAGATTCATGGGGCTTTGATCCCCCGTCTCAACTCCAAGGCCTCGGTGCATCGAGAGACGTCGACCAAGGGCGCGCTGGCGAGGCTCGACCAGAGCCCGCCCCCATCCATCATCTTGGTGGCCGATGCGGCCATTGCCCGTATACCAAAAGTTTGGGACCGCGTCATCGACCGTCTCCGGGCCGGAGCCACGGTCATCCTCGGGGGACTGTTCAGCGCCATGGCCAGACCCGCCGAACTCAATCGCATGTTTGCCACGATCGGTTTGCCCTGGAAGACTGGCGCCGATCTCTGGGCGACGGCCAAGCTGTGCAGCAAAATTTTGGACAGCACCGGCACAGCGGGGCAGCTCGAGCTCCCTCGTGCGTACAGCCTCAAGGCTGTCTTCCTCCAGAATGTCGGCGAGTCCGCACGCGTGTACGTCGCGGATAATAACGCCACGGATACTGCCGTCGCGTTTGCAAAGGTCGGCAAGGGAAGGCTGGGTTACGTTGGTGACGTGAGCGGGGAGGAGGGATCAGAGTCGGTGGTTGTGGCGATGTGTGGTCTTTGAACTGTGAACGGGTCTGGAGCTAATAATTAGGTAGTAATCACATCAGTGACATCACTGGCTTGCCCCTGAGGTTCACATCTGTGACCAACCACAAAAGCTCCTAATGTTTTTGCTAGTTAATTATCGAATATCCTTCTTACCGGCCTCATGTCTAGAATGTTACCAAAAAGGTGCTTGGAGACGGAAATGAAACGTGGCGATCCATTAGTACCTTGGTGTTACAATCACAGGCCTTCTGCTCCTAGGGTAGGGCACCTAGGGGCGGTGTTGAGCAGTACTGGGTCGCAAGGTCGCCTTGCACATGATCTGGGGTCTGGTAGAACGGTTGTCTGTTATTGCTTACCCAAAGGGGTGCTTTGGAGCTAATTTAGGTTAACTGATGCCGAAGCCTCAGTTAAAACTATTTGTTTTGCCCGGAGGTTTTGCCCTTATTTATAAACGGACAACCTTTTTATTAGGTTCCTTAATCTATAATTTGCAAATAAATTACAAATTATTTTTTTTGATTTGTAATTTGCCAATAAATTACAAATTACCCTGGGTTATATAACCTTGCCATTTTGGCCTTGCTTATTTGGCCTTGGCTTTTATAAGTGCGGGATAAAAGTATTATGTTGGGGTTTAATCCTAGCTTTTCTGCCTTTTGCCAGTTATAATTATAATACCAGGTTCTTTTTTTTAGGCCAAATTTTTTTGGCCATTTTTGCAACCTGGTTTTTTTATTTGGTAAATGTTTTTTTACTATTGTGCTATTTTTTGGATTTTAATAAAATATTTGGTCGGGTTTTTAAAAAAAACCTATTATTTTGTTATTATTATATTATAAAAACCTGCTTTTCGCAGTTTTTGCTTTTGTTTTTCCTATACCTTTTTATTTTTACTGCCACGAAATTCTTAAGCGTAAAAAATATTTTGCTTTTCCTCAGAACTTTTTTATTGCATATAATGCCTCCGTATTAACCGTTCTTTTTGCAATATCCTAAATCCGTTATTTAAAAACCTTTTTTTTTATAGTGCCCAGCACTCTCGCCTGGAAATGAAACTGGAAATTGCCAAAGAAAAATTACGGGTTTTTTTTGGCCAAAATCAAGCATTTGCGGAAACAAAAAAAATAATGGCGAAAAAAATTAACCCGTGTTATCCGGCGCAAAATTGGCAATATTAAGAAACTGAAACATATAAAACAAAAAAAAGCCGAAAAAACAGCCATATAGCTTTCTGTTGCACCTTTTAACCTTCCGGCCCCCAACTTTTCCTTATTATTTGGCTGGAACAAGTTTGGGATTAATTCGGATTTTAACCTGTTTGTTTTCTTTAACCGGGTAAATTATAAAGCTTTTAACACCTTTTTTTTAATTGCATAACATAATAATAGCGGGTTTGTTCTTTTAACTAAAAGGTTTTGGGTTCGATTTTTAGTGCAACCTAATCAAATAAGCGGAAAAATTCACGCCTTTTTGCTTATTTAATGCGTTTTTTTTGCTAATTCCTTTGCAATTGTTTCTGCCGATACTTTTATAAAACCTTCTAGCAGTTTATAAAGTTTGTTTTTTTTCCTATATATTATATTTATGCCCCTATCCTGCCAATTTAACCAAATATTATTGCTTGCAGTAATATACCTTATTATTAAAAAAATTTTAACCTTCCATTCCTAATTTGGATTAATTTCCACTAACTCCGTACTTTTCGACCCAGGCAGTGCTGGTTCCAGTAAAAAAATATAAAAAATAAAATGGATTTTTATAATTAGCGGTAATTAAAATTTATAATTAACTGGTAAAATTACTTTTTTAATTTTAAACGGTCCGAATTTTTTGTAATCCAGTTTATTATTTGGCCGTTTTGTTTTAATATTACAGCGCAAAAATAAATGCTATTCCTTTTTTTAAAGGTTGGTTTTTCGAGCCTTTTTTTTATTTGTTTGGGTAAATATGCGTTTTTGAAATTTTTCGAGCTTTTTTTGCAGGTATTTATATAGTTTAGTTATTTTAATAACCTGTTTTTTTGCTATTAAAGTGCTTTTTCCTGCCCTGGGTTTTTTGTATACCGTAAGTATAAACCCATAATTCGCGGAAAACGGGGTAACCTTTATACTTTTGTGTACCGAACTGTTATAAACAAACTGAACTATAGGAAATAGTTATACCTAGTTAATTTGTTTGTAATTAATATAATAGTATAAATACTGTTTTATAATTTGGTTTATTTGCTCCGTTTATTTATCCGTTTCGGAATAATAAGCTGTTAATAGCGCATATTTTGCTCCGAGTTTGGCTATTAAAGCTTTTCAGAATTTGCTAATAAATGGTTTATTTCGGTCCGTAACTAACTTGTTAAATATTCCATATTCCGACATTACGTTCCTAATAAAAATATATGCCAATTCCGTAATATTGCTGCTTTTTTTATAAGGTAAAAATAGGGCGTATTTGATAAGCCTATTTATTATTATTAGGATATTATTGTTACAACCATAGCTGGCAGGGGATAGAAGGGTTGGGAGGCTAAGCCCCAACAGAACGCCTTTACCCCGCAATTGCACCGGCCAAAGGCCCAGCGGCCAAAGCCAGGCTGTGAGGAGAGTTACGTAACATTAAAATAATCTGTGATCTGCCTCACAAATTACAGATTAGGAAAAATGATCTGTAATTTGCCTTAAAAATTACAGATCAGGAAAGGTGATTTGTAATCTGCCTTACAAATTACAGATCAGGAAAGGTGATTTATAATCTACCTCACAAATTATAAATTAAGGAACCTAATAAGGAGGTTGTCCGCCTATAAATAAGGGCAAAACCTCCGGGCAAACAGGTAATTTTGATTAAAATTTCGGTATTAATTAACCTAAATTAGCTCCAAAATATTCCTTTGGGCAAATAATAACAAACAGCGTTTTTACCAGACCCCCAGATTATATATAAGGCAATTTTGCAACCCAGTACTGCTTAACACCGCTTTTAAATATTTTATCCTAGGAATAAAAGGCCTGTAATTATAATATTTTAACTGATCCTGTTCAGCACCTACCAAAGGTACAAATAATAAAGCAATCATATTAATCGCAGCTAAAAAAATTGAAATTATTATTATCGATAGCAAAGATTATAATAATCCTGTTACGGTTTTGAAAATTCTCATCAAAAAGTTCGAAAAATTTAAAAAAAAATGCCCAAAATAATTTCAGCTTATAAGTTTCCTATTCCGGATAAGTACGATAAAAAGGAAAGTAAATTTAAAATTGTTTTTATAAAATATAAAAATTACTTTAAGTTTTATCAGGACAATTTTTAAAACGATTATTAAAAAGTGGCTTATGCTGCCACCCGCTTTAATAGCAAAATTAAAAATTAATTTAAACCTGTATAGGCCGATTATTTTAAAGAAAATAACAAATTAAGCAAGATTACCAAGCTAATATTTGCGGATTTTAATAAATTTGGCGAAAAAGTTGCTAAAATGTTTGGGCAGGTGGATAAAAAGCAAGTAGCTGAAAAAAAATTATTTTAATTGCATTAAAAAGGACCAGTATTTATTTATGCCGCTAAATTCCAGCAATTTGTCAATAAATTTAAGTGGACGGAAAATATTAAAATGTTTCAGTTTTATTAAGGGTTAAAAAATAATATAAAGGATAAACTGGCCAAGGAAAAAAGCCTAAGGATTCGTTAATTATATTATTAAAACCGTTCGTATTAATAATAAACTATACGAACGATACCGGAAAAAAAGGTTTAGTAACCCTAGCCAGCGTAATAAAGCAATAAAATAAACCAAAAAAACCAGATAATAATAATACATTATATATAAAATATATTCAGGATTTATAAATTTATTTGCAAGGGCCACATACTTTTAATAGCAAAAAGAAATAGCATAAAAAACAGAAATATGTTAAATAGCAAAATGCTAAAAACGGAGGGTGTTTTAAATACGGATAATAAAGATATATTAAAAAGGACTGTCCCTAAAAATAATAACAGTTCGCAATTATCCAATGCGTGGACCAAAAAAACCCTATATTCCGGAGCTTTATATAGCTGGATATATTGTTTTAATAATAAATACTTTACGTATAAATTAGATAATGACAAAACAGGCTGGTGCCTTTAACAAAGGGTTACAGTTACCCGGCAGATCCACTGGCCAAGGTTTAACTATAATAAATGTAAAAACAAAAAAATAAAGGAACCCAAGGAGCCAAAAAACGGTAGGTTAGGGGAAATGCTTATAATCACCGAATTTAAAGAATTAAAAAAGCAAAAAACACCAAAAGTGGCTGGTGTACTTATTAAAAGTAATACCGAAACCTTATAAAAAGAATAGCACGTTTTTTAGCAGGTTTTAGTAATTTTTAAAGGGCTATTAACCCAGAAAAAAATACCAAGCGCTTTTAATAAAAAAAAAGCCTCAACTAAAAATTGTTTGGACAAATATATCTAATTAAAAGGCTAAAAAATAAGAACCTCGAATTGGGTAAATTTAGGCATTTGTAAAAAAAGGCCCCAAAAAACAGAAAAAGCAATGCACCGAAATAACAAACAAAAGAAAAACGCGCACCATACTTAAAAACAAGAACAAAATATTTTACCAAAAGGTTTATATTTATATCCATAAAATGCCAGTATACGTATTATTCGAAATATAATCCAATAACCCGGAAAAATCCGGAAATTGCAAGCTGTACCGCAGGGTGCCTGCAATAATACATGATAAACAGCGCCTAAACTAAAGCCAAAATAACCAAACCATTATTTATCACAAAAAAAATATATATTAAATATAATATTAGGAAAATATCCCATTTCTGTACTAGCAAAATTATATAATTAAAAAGCATTATAAAAATCTGGCGGCAAATAACCCCGGGTATGCTGGGATTTTTTGAGCAAAATGCTTATATCACGCCTGCAGTAACCATTTGCCCAAAAAATTAAAAAATAACTAATTTTTAATAAAAAATAATAAAAAGCTTCAAAACCTGTCCAGGCAGAAATAGCAATTATTTAAATAGCAGATTATATTATATAACCGTATTAAAAAATAACAATATTCGCCCCAGTATTTTATTATTTTATAATATATATACAAGGGTTATTGTTGCATTATATTTGTAAAAAAGCAAAATATAAGCATTATGCCGAAAAAAAAGCCAAATATGAGCAGATTGGACGGCTTTACCCCGGCTATTAGTACAAGCCAAAAAATTAGGGTATCTTACCGGAATAAGGGCCTGGTATAAACAAAAAAAAACAAATTAAAAAAATTCTAACAAAAACCATAAACAATTATCCACTTTATATTAAAAAGATAATTAAATAATAAGGATAATAATTAATAGTAATAATTAATTACGGATTTAACAAAAATTATATTGCACCAAAAACAATAACAAAATATAACATACCGATATATTAAAAATAATAACCATACAGTTTTAAAACCGTAAAAAAAAACCAATTATTTATAATAATAAAATAATTAATTCAAAAGCAAAACGATTTAGGTTTAAAATTTTAGGAAAAATTTGTAAAATTATGGTGGATATTATAAATATTAAAAAAAATATAATTTTGGGTTTCCCCTAATTTAAAAAGTTTAATTCTTTAATAAATTGGGTTTCGGAAAAAAACCCAATAAAGGAAATTATTATCGGAAAACAAGAAACCCAATAACCACGGGCCACGGACCATAAAAAATAAAAGCCAAATAGAATTGCTATAATAATAGCAAAATTTGGTAATTAATCCTGGCAAATTGCACCGATAAATTTATAATTATTAGGCAATATCGGCGTTAATAGCAAAAAATCCCAAAAATAAAAATAAAATTATAAAAAAAATTATAACCAAAATTACGATTTAAAAAAAGATATAACCAAAATTAATAATTAAATAATAAAAACAGTAAAAAATTGCAACCAACATTAT
The DNA here is from genome assembly GCA_003049465.1 of Magnaporthiopsis rhizophila. Taxonomy (NCBI): domain Eukaryota; kingdom Fungi; phylum Ascomycota; class Sordariomycetes; order Magnaporthales; family Magnaporthaceae; genus Magnaporthiopsis; species Magnaporthiopsis rhizophila. The sequence continues at coordinate 104,105 of PYSS01000089.1, read as the reverse complement.
AATCCGCTTAACAAATAAATACGCTAATATTTAAAAAATATTCCTAAAAATACTATTAATATTAAAAATTGTTTCAGAAAAAATTAGAAATAAAATTTCCAAAATACTAATTATTCGATTATAAAATTAAGCTTAAACCAAAAATATAATTTCATTACCAAAAATTGTACTGGTTAAACCCCAAATAACAAAAATTATTACGAAAATAATTTACAGAAAACCTAAAATAAGGTATTATTTAACCTTTGGATTTTTTTATAAAATATAAAATATTATTGGTTTTAAAAAAAATGGAAAAAAACAAATATATATAGATTATTATTTATTAAATAAAACTATAATAAAAGATCGATATTTTTTACTTGTTATTAATAAATTTCAAAACAAATTCGATAAAATTAAATAATTTACGATTTTAAATGTATACAAAATATATAATTTGTTAAAAATTAAAAAAAACAAATAAAAAATCGTTCCAAATCCGGTTAGGAATATATAAATTATTAGTAATAATTTTCGGATTTATTAATATATTAACCATATTTCAGCGGATAATTAATCATATATTGCAAAAATATTTAAATATTTTTATATTTGCTTATTTGGATAATATCTTAATTTTTTCGGAAATGCTAAAAAAATATAAAAAATATATATATAAAGTTTCGCAAAAGCTGCAAAATGCAAATTTTTTAATTAAACCCGAAAAATATATATAGCATATACGGAAAATCGTTTTTTTAAAATGTATAATTATGCCAGGCCAAATATGGATAAAACCTAAAAAGGTATAAGTTATAAAAAAAATAACCAAAATTAACCACTATTAAAAAAATATAAAACTTTTTGAATTTTTTAAACTTTTACCGATAATTTATCCGAAATTTTAGCAAAATAGCGCTTTTATTTACAAATTTTACCAAAAATAACTACCAGTTTCATTAAGGGATATAAAAATAAAACATTTTTAATTTATTAAAAAAAGGTATAATATAAAAACCAGTATTAATTTTACCAAATTCAGATAAATTTTTCGAAATTAAAATTAATGCGCCGGATTTGCGATTAAAATCCAATTTAACGAATAAAATAATAACAAAAAACTGCACCTTTATGTTTTTTTATTATATACATTTAACAAACCGAAACGAAATTATCCAATTTATAACAAAAAATTTATAACTATTATTCGAGTATTGGAAAAATAAAAAATATACCTATACCAAACAAATTATCAGGTTATAATCCATATAAATTACAAAAATCTGGCATATTTTATTATTTACCAAACCCTAACTAAATAACAAATTCGGTAAAGTTAGTTTTTTTAAAATTATAATTTTAGGATTAAATATAAAAAAAAATCGAAAAATAGACAAATAAATACTTTAAACCGCCAACCGGATTATAAAAATAAAATGCTACCAAAAATATATACGGTTTTAGCATGAAAACCAAACAGGTTTTTGGTTTTAATATAGCAGGTGCTAATAAAAATTATATTTTAAAAAAATAAACCCTTAAAAAAATCCAGCAAATTTATGATTAAATAGCCCATGAATATTAAAAAATAACCAAAACCTGGAAAAAATTGCAATAATACCACAGATTTATCAAAACCCGAGCCATAATCCAAAAAATAATTAAAAATTGCGAAAATTGCGCCAAAAATAAGGCCAGTAAATATAAATCTTACAAATTATTTTAACCATTACCAGCGCTTAATAAAACTTAGCAAAAAGTTATAATAAATTTTATAATTAAGCTTTCCAAATCAAAAAAGCCCCTGATAAATATTCAGTATAATAATATTCTAATAATAATAAACAGGCTTACCAAATATGCTTTGTTCCTATTTTATAAAAAAAGTAATAATATTATAAAATTAGCATATATTTTTATCAAAAATGTAATTTTAAAATACAAAATACCCGATAAATGAATTATGGATTAAAACAAATTATTTATAAGCAAATTTTAAAAAATTTTAACAGCCAAACTCGGAGCAAAACACGTAGTATTAACAGTTTATTATCCCGAAATAAATAAATAAACAAAGTAAATAAACCAGATTATAAAGCAGTATTTATATTATTATATTAATTATAAATAAATTAATTAAAAATAATTATTTTTTATGGCCCAATTTGTTTATAACAGTTCGGTATACAAAAATACGAAAATTATCCCGTTTTTTGCAAATTATAGGTTTATATTTACGGTGTATAAAACATTTAAAATAGGAAAAGATATTTTAATAGCGGAAATACAGGTTATTAAAATAACCAAATTGTATAAATATTTGCAAAAAAAGCTCGAAAAATTAACTTTTAAAAAAATGGATAGCATTTATTTTTTGTGTTATAATATTAAAATAAAACTGTTAAATAATAAGCTGGATTATAAAAAGTTCGGACCGTTCAGGATTAAAAAAGTGGTTTTGCTAATTAATTATAAATTTTAATTATTATTAATTATAAAAATCCACCCTATTTTTTATATTTTTTTGCTAAAATTAGCACCGCCTGGTTTAAAAAGCACGGAGTTAATAAAAGTTAACCCAAACCAAAATACGAAATTAAGGAAATTTATAATAATAAGGTACGTTATTGCAAATGGTGGTATTTGGTTAAATAAGCAGGATACGGGTATAAATATAACATATGGAAAAAAAAACGAACCTTACAAACTACCAGGAAATTTTATAAAAGTATTGGCAGAAGTAACTGTAAAGGGGTTAGCAAAAGAAATATGCCAAATAAATAAAAAAGCGTGAACCTTTCCGTTTATTTAATTAGGTCGTATTGGGAATCGAACCCAGGACCTTGTGTTTAAAAGAATAACTGTGCTATTATTGCGCTATATAATCAAAAAATTATTAGGATAAGTAATAATTAATTTAATTTAAAAAAATAAGCAGGTTAGGGTTAGGAATGATCCTGAGGCTTACCTAGTCGGGGAAAAGCGAAAAGAAGCCGGGGGCAGGAACGGAAAGCGCAACAGGGGCCGTTGCGGCTATTTCTGCTTTTTTTTGCTCGATGCATTTTAATTTCTCCATATTGTCAATACCACAAAACAGCGCGCGCAATTTTCGCTCCAATCAAAAGTTTTTTTATTTACACAAACGTTTTAACCGATTATTAAAAGCACAGCGTTTATTTTTAATAACCCTAATAGCCGTTTTCAATTATTGGTACTGTTAATTAATAAAAAAAACTGGTTAAGTATCGGGCCAAAAATATCGTATGCAGAACGGTTAATGCAAAAGCACTTTATGCAACACGCTAAGTTTTAAAAAAAGGCGTTATATTTTGCCCGTTTAAAAACCTCGTAATAATAAATACAAAAATATATAAGGATAATTAATAAAAAAAAATAATTAGGAGGTTTTTCCAAAGGAATATTGAAAAAACTATCAATTTATACTTTTGTACCCGACCAAACATTATATTAGGGTAAAAAAAAAGCAGGAAAACCAAAAAAAAATATGCATTATTAAAAAAAACTGAAAATATGGCCAAAAGGATGTGGCTTAAAAAAAGGAACCTAATATTATAATTATAACTGGCAAAAAACAGAAAGGTTGAAAGGCTAAGCCCCAATAAAATGCCTTTACCCCGTAATTGCACAGGCCAGGGGCCCAGCGGTTAAAGCCAGGCTGTGAGAAAAATCACATAATATTAAAATAATCTGTAATCTGCTTTATAAATTACAGATCAGGGAAAGTGATTTGTAATTTGCCTTATAAATTACAAATTAGGAAAGGTAATCTGTGATTTGCTTTACAAATCACAGATCAGGAAACGTGATTTGTGATCTGCCTTACAAATTACAGATTAAGGAACCTAATAAGGAGGTTGTCCGCTTATAAATAGGGGCAAAACCTCCGGGCAAATAGGTAATTTTAACTGAGGCTTCGGTATTAGTTAACCTAAATTAGCTCCAAAGTATTCCCTTAGATAATCAATAATAGATAGCATTTTTACCAGATCCCAGATCACGTGCAAGGCAACCTTGCAACCCAGTACTGCTCAACACCGCCCTTAGGTGCCCTACCCTAGGAGCAGAAGGCCTGTGATTATAACAATTATTATACTGGATATTTGTTAAAGGCTTTTTAAATTTGGAAAGTTTAACCACAAAATCTATCGTAACTTTTTGCTATGCTTTACTAAGCACCAGTAATGGTTAAAATAACCCATAAGGTTTGTGCTTGCTAATTTTGTTTTTAGCGCAGTTTTTGCAATTTTTTATTACTTTTTGAACTGTGGCTTGGGTTCCGGTAAACCCATAGTATTGCTGCAATTTTTTCCAAGTTTTGGCTATTTTCCAATATCCGTGGACCATTTGGCCGTGGATTTGCTGGATTTTTTTAGGGGTTCATTTTTTAAAGCGTGGTTTTTGCTAATACCTGCTATACTAAAACCAAAAATCCGTTTGGCTTTTGTGCTAAAACTATATGCGTTTCTGATAATATTTTATTTTTATAATTTAATCGGCAATTTAAAATATTTGCTTATCCGTTTTCCGACCCTTTTTTATATTTGATCCGAAAATTATAATTTTGAAAAATTAATTCCACCGGATTTATCGTTTATTCAGTATTTGGCAAATAATAAAATGCGCCAGGTTTTTATAATTTGTATAAACTAATACCTGATAATTTGCTTAGCACAAATACACTTTCTATTTTTCCAATATTTAAATATTAATTATAAATTTTTTATTATAAATCGGATAATTTAATTTCGGTTCGTTAAGTTTATATAATAAAAAAACGCAAAAGTGCAGCTTTCCGTTATTATTTTGTTAATTAAATTAGGTTTTGATTACAAAATCCAATATATCGGTTTTCATTTCGAAAAATTTATTTGGGTTTGGTAAAATTAATATTGGTTTTTATATTATGGCTTTTTTTAATAAATTAAAAACTTTTTGTTTTTGCATTTTTTAATGGAACTGGTGGTTATTTTTGGTAAAATTTATAAATAAAAGCGCTATTTTGCTAAAATTCCGAATAAACCGTTAATAAAAGTTTAAAAAACCCAAAAAATTTTGTACTTCCTTAATATTAATTGGTTTGGGTTATTTTTTTATAACCTGTACCTTTTTAGGTTTCATTCGTACTTAATCCGGTATAACCATATATTTTAAAAAAATAATTTTTTATATATATCATGCATATTTTTCGGGCTTAATTAGGAACTTTGCCTTTTGCAATTTTTGCAAAACTTTATGCATATATTTCTTATATTTTTCCAGCATTTCCGAAAAAATTAGAATATTATCCAAATAAATAAATGCAAAAATATTTAGGCATTTTTGCAATATATGGTTAATTATTTGCTAAAATATGGCTGGTGCATTGGTAAACCCAAAGGTTATTATTAATAATTTGTATATTCCTAACCGGGTTCGGAAAACGGTTTTTTACTTATCTCTTTCTTTAATTTTTAACAGGCTTTATACCTTATATAGGTCCAAAACTAGAAACCATTTAATTTTGCCGAGCTTATTTTGCAATTTATTAATTAAAAGCAAAAAATATCGATCTTTTATTATAATTTCGTTTAATAAATAATAATCGATATATATCCGTTTTTTTCCATTTTTTTTAAAGACGAATAATATTCCATATTATTGGCAGGAGAGGGTTTCTCCTGTTCAATCGGCTCGGAAATCTCCAAAAGGGGTGAACAACGATCTTTATAATCTGGGAAAATCCTATTATTATGCACAAGGAGGAAGGAATCTATCTGCCTAAGGAAGGGCAAGAGATTGCCCTTTTATCTGCGCGGAGGCGATCGCCCAAAAGGTGATCCGCCGCTCTAGCCGCACAGGCCGGTTGGCCGTGAGGGATCCAAAAGGGGCCCAAAGGGATCCTCCATTCCGTCCTCCTTTTCCGTATCGCCCGCGCACAGAATACCTATTCCAATACCGGCATTTCTTTTTTTTATGCGCGGGTATCCCGGTATCCTATTCCCATAATATAATAGGTTTATCCCGGAGATTATAAGGATCTCCGGAAGCCTTAACAAAGGGATTTTCACAAAAAAAATGCCGGATCCGGTGATCCGGTTTTTTGATAAAAAAAATAGCCGGATCTGGTGATCCGAAACGTTTATTTAAAAAGGGAAACAGCCTTAATAGGCCGGTAATTAAGGCAAAAGAAAAATAAGCGCTTTGGAAGGGCATTTTTGTGCTTTGGAAGTATTAAATTATTAAACCAAAGGATAATAAGAAAAAAATAATGCAGGTGCGGATTTTTGCGCAATAAAAGGCTATTTAGCAAATTATTTTAATAAAAAATAATATTAATAATCGCTTTTATAATTTTAAAGGTAAGGTTTATGCTTATATAAAGGCATTTTGTCCGCCTTATTTGCAATCCGGCTAACCTGTACCGATAAACCTTATTTATTAACCTGTTTTTTTTATACCCTATTTATATGCGCCTTATTATTTAAAATCCCGATTAGATAATTATTATTTTATTAATTATTATATTTTGTTACGACCGCGCTACGCCCGGAGGGGGCAGGAGGGCTGGGGGGGACTGAACCCCAGCGTCATGCCTTAACCCCGCAGCGGGGTAACGTGGTAGCTTACATAACTATAAAAGGGATCTTTGGATTTGTCACAAAGCCACAGATCCAGGAGGGATCTTTGGATCTGTTACAAAGCCACAGATTCAAAAGGGATCTTTGGATCTGTTACAAAGCCATAAATTCAGGAGGGATTTTTGGATTTATCACAGAGCTATAAACCCAAAAAACTTTAGTAAAGGAGTGTTCGATTATAAAAAGGATGGATTTCCCAGGTATTAAGGTAATTTTAACTAAGGCCTCGGTATTAATTAATTTAAGTTAGCTCCAAAACATCCCTTTGGGCAAATAATAACAAATAACGTTCCTATTAACCCCAAACCGCATGCAAAGCAATTTTGCAAAACTAATACTGTTTAACACCGCCCTTAAATGCCCTACCTTAAAAGCAAAAGGCCTGTATTTGTAACATTTTAATTGATCCTGTTCAGCACCTACCGGAGGTACGAGCAGTAAATAATTATATTAACCGCAATTAAAAAAATTAAAACCGTTATTATCGATAGCAAAAATTACGATAATCCTGCCACCGCTTTAAAGGTTTTTATCGAAAAGTTTGAAAAATTTAAAAAGTAGCCCAAGGCTATTTTTATTTATAAATTTCCCACCCCGGATAAATACGATAAAAAAAAAGGCAAGCTTAAAATTTTTCTCACAAAATGCAAAAGTTATTTCAAATTTTACCAGGACAGCTTCCAGAACGATTATTAAAAAGTGGCTTATATTACTATTCGTTTAAACGGCAAAATTAAGGATTGGTTTAAACCTGTATAGGCCAATTATTTTAAGGAAAATAATAAATTAAACAAATTTATTAAACAAATATTTGCAAATTTCGATAAGTTTGTCAAAAAAAATTGCCAAAATTTTCGGGCAGGTAAACGAAAAGCAAATGGCCGAAAAAAAATTATTTTAGCTGCGCCAAAAAGGACCAGCATTTATTTACGCCGCTAAATTTTAGCAATTTATTAATAAACTTAATTGGACAGAAAATACCAAAATGTTTTAGTTTTATTAAGGATTAAAAAATAATATTAAGGATAAATTGGCCAAAAAAAAGGCCCAAAAATTTTGTCGATTATATTACCAAAAATATTTGTATTAATAACCGATTATATAAATAATATTTGGAAAAAAAGGTTTAATAATCCCAATTAGCACAATAAAATAATAAAGCAAACCAGAAAAAAGCTAAATAATAATAATCCATTGCGCATAAAATGCATTTAGGATTTATAAATTTATTTATAAGGGTTATATACCTTTAATAATAAAAAAAACAGCATAAAAAACAGAAATATATTAAATAGCAAAATGCCAAAAATGGAAATTATTTTAAATACAGATAATAAAAAGATATAAAAAAGGATTATTCCCAAAAATAATTTGCAATTATCTGATATATAAATTAAAAAAAAGCCCTGTATTTCGGAGCTTTATATAGCTAAATGTATTATTTTAATAATAAATATTTTATGCATAAATTAAATAAGGATAGGTCGGGTTAGTACCTTTAGCAATGGTTAGCTATTATCCGACGGATTGGCAAAATAAACGGGGTACCCATAATATCCGAATTTAAAAAGCTAAAAAAGCAAAAAATGCTAAAAGCAACCGATATATCCATTAGCAGTAATATTCAGGATTTATAAAAAAAATGGCGAATTATCCAGCAAATTTTAGCAATATTTAAAAGCTTATTAACCCAGGAAAAAGTACCGAATATTTCGGTTAAAAATAAGGGGGGAAGCCTTAATTATAAGCCATTCGGATAAATATATTTAACCAAAAAAACGGAAAATAAGGATTTTAAATTAAGCAAATTCTGGGCATCGGCAAAAAAAAACCCCAAAAAATACAAAAAGCAGCGCACGAAAGCCATAAGTGAAAAAAAATATATATTATGCTCGAAGATAAAAAAAAAACGTTTTATCGAGGGATTTATATTTATACCCATAAAATACTAATATATTTATTGCTTAAAATATGGCCCAATAATCCAAAAGGATCCGAAAACCGCAAATTGTACCGCAGGGTATTTGCAATAAAAAATAATGGCCGGTGCCTAAATTGGGGCCGAAATAACCAAACCGTTATTTATTATAAAAAAATATATACCAAGCACGGTATTAGAAAAATGATCCATTTTTATACCAGTAAAATTATATAATTAGTGGGGATTATAAAAATTTAGCGGTAAATAGCCCAAAATATGCAGGAATTTTTTAAGCAAAATGCTTATATTATAATTATAATAATTATTTGCCCAAAAAGCTAAAAAATAATTAATTTTTAATAAGGAATAATAAAAAGCTTCAAGGTTTGTTAAAGCAAAAATGGCAGTTATTTAAATAACAAATTATATTACAAAATTGTATTAAAAAATAGCAATATTTGCCCCAGCACCCTATTATTTAATGATATATATAGCAGGATTATTATTATATTAGGTTTGCAAAAAGCCAAAATGCAAACGCTATGCCGAAAAAAAAGCCAAAGATTAGCAAACGGAACAGTTTTACCCCGGTTACCAGTATAAGCCAAAAAATTAAGGTATCCAACCAGAATAAAAGCCCGGTATGGATAACGAAAAAAATAAATCAAAAGAACCCTAACAAAAACTATAGCAAATTATCCATTTTATATTAAAAAAATGGTTAGGTGGTAAAAATAATAATTAATAATAATGGTCGATTGCAAATTTAATAAAAATTATATTATATTAAAAACGGTAATAAAGTACGGTATACCGATATATTAAAAATAATAGCCATATAATTTTGGAACCGTAAACAAACCAATTATTTATAATAAAGGGATAATTAATTCGAAAATAAATCGATTCAGGTTTAAAATTTCGGGGAAAATTTGCAAGATTATTTTAAATATTATAAATATAAAAAAAAAACCTAATTTTGGGTTTCCTCTAATTTAAAAAATTTAATCCCCTAATAAATTGGGTTTCGGAAAAAATTTAATAAAAAAAATTATTATCGGAAAACAAAAAAGCCCAATAATTATAAACCCCGAATCATAAAAAATAAAAGCCAAACAAAATTGCTATAATAATAGCAAAATTTGGCAATTAACCCTGGCAAATTGCACCGAAAAATTTGCATTTATTAAATAATATTAGCCTTAATAGCAAAAAATCCCAAAAATAAGAAATAAGTTATAAAAAAAAATATAACCAATATTATAACCTAAAAAAAGGCATAATTAAAATTAATAACCAAAAAATAAAAATAATAAAAAATTGCGACCAAAATTATAATTAGCCTAATAAATAAGCACGTTAATACCTGAAAAATATTTTTAAAAAATATTATCGGTACTGGAAACTATTCCAAAAAAGTTTAAAAACAGGGCTTTCGAAATATAAACTGTTCGATTACAAAAATAAGCTTAAACCTAAAATATAATTTAGTTACCAAAAATTATACCGGTTAAACCCCAAATAGCAAAAGTTATTATAAAAATAATTTGCGGAAAATTTGGAATAAAATATTATCCGATTTTCGGATTTTTTTATAGGATATAAAATATTATTCGTTTTTAAAAAAAATGGAAAAAAACGGATATATATCGATTATTATCCGTTAAATAAAATTATAATAAAAAACCGGTACTTTTTACTTTTTATTAACAAATTATAAAACAGGTTTAGCAAAACCAAATAATTTACGGCCTTGGATTTATGCAAAATATATAACCTGTTAAAAATTAAAAAAAAAAACAAGTAAAAAACCGCTTTTTAAACCCGGTTAAAAATATACAAATTATTAATAATAACCTTTGGGCTTATTAATGCACCAGCCACATTCCAGCGGATAATTAACTATATATTACAAAAATACCTGGATATTTATATATTTATTTATCTGGATAATATGCTAATTTTTTTAAAAATATTAGGAAAATACAAAAAATATATGCATAAGGTTTTGCGGAAACTGCAAAATGCAAAACTTTTGGTTAAGCCCGAAAAATGCATGTGGCATATACAAAAAAAGGTTTTTTTAGGGTATATAATTATACCGGGCTAAATACGAATAAAATTTAAAAAAGTACAGGCAGTAAAAAAATGGCCCAAATCGATTAATATTAAAAAAATATAAATTTTTTTGGGTTTTTTGAATTTTTACCGATAGTTTATTCGGGATTTTAGCAAAGTGGCATTTTTATTTACAAATTTTACCAAAAATAACCACCAGTTTTATTGGGGAACACAAAAATAAAAAGCTTTCGATTTGCTAAAAAAAGCCATAATATAAAAAATTAATATTAATTTTACCAAACCCAAATAAATTTTTCGAAATTAAAACCAATGCATCGAATTTTGCGATTAAAGCCCAACTCGATTAATAAAATAATAATAAAAAGCTGCACTTTTGCGCTTTTTTATTATATAAATTTAATAAATCAAAATTAAATTATCCAATTTATAATAAAAAATTTATAATTATTATCCGAGTATTAGAAAAATGGAAAATATATTTGTACTAAGCAAATTATTAGGTTATAATCCATATAAATTATAAAAACCTGGCATATTTCACTACCTATTAAATATTAAACAAATAATAAATCCGGTAAAATTAATTTTTTCAGGATTATAATTTTAGGATTAAATATAAAAAAGGATTAAAAAACAGGCAGGCAAATGCTTTAAGCCGCTAATTGGATTATAAGGATAAAATGCTATCAAAAATGCATATAATTTTAGCGCAAAAGCCAAACAGATTTTTGGTTCCTGCATAACAGGTGCTAATAAAAATTACGCTTTAGGAAAAATAAATCCTTAAAAAAATCCAACAAATTCACGATTAAATGGCCTATAAATACCAAAGGATAACCAAAACCTGGAAAAAATTGCAATAATATTACAGATTTACCGAAACCCGGGCCACGGTTCAAAAAATAATTAAGGATTGCAAAAACTGCGCCAAAAATAAGGCCAGCAAATATAAACCTTATAAATTGCTTTAATCCCTGCCAGCGCCTAGCTAAATATAGCAAAAAATTATGATAAATTTTATAATTAAACTTTTTAAATCCAAAAAACCCTTAATAAATATTCAGTACAATAATATTTTAATAATGGTAAACAGGTTTACCAAATATGCTTTATTTTTATCCTATAAAAAAAGCAGTAATATTACGAAATTAGCATACGTTTTTATCAAAAACGTGATTTTAAAGTACGGAACACCCGATAAACTGATTACGGATCGAAATAAGCTATTTATAAGCAAATTTTGGAAAATTCTAACGGCTAAACTCGAAATAAAATATATATTATTAATAGCTTATTATCCCAAAACAGATAAGCAAATAAAGCGAATAAACCAAATTATAAAGCAATATTTATATTATTATATTAATTATAAATAAATTAACTGGGTATAATTATTTTTTATAGCCTAATTTGTTTATAATAGTTCGGTATATAAAAATATAAGGGTTACCCTGTTTTTTGCGAATTATAAATTTATATTTATGGTGTATAAAAAACCCAAAACAGAAAAAAATATTCCAATAACAAAAATACAGGTTACCAAAATAACCAAATTATATAAGTATTTGCAAAAAAAGCTCGAAAAGTTTCGGAAACGCATATTTATTTAAATAAATAAAAAAAAGCTTGAAAAACCGACCTTTAAAAAAAAGAATAATATTTATTTTTTATATTATAATATTAAAATAAAACGGCTAAACGATAAATTAAACCATAAAAAATTCGGACCATTCAGGATCAGAAAAATAATTTTACCAGTTAATTATAAATTTTAATTATTATTAATTATAAAAATTTATCCTGTTTTTTACATTTTTTTGCTAAAATGTTACAACCACGGCTGGCAGGGGACAGAAGGGCTGGGGCTAACCCCCAGCGGGACGCCTTTACCCCGCAGTTAGGAAGGCCAGGGGCCGGATAACTAAAGCCAAGCTAGGAAAAAGTCACATAACTAGGCACTTACCTAAGCACGGGTAATATATCTGCTATAAAACATAACAAACATAGCACAGTGATATATCTGTTATGTAACATAGCAAATATAGCACAAACATAGTATGGAAGGGTCGCTGGTATATAAGGCAAGGGTTTCCTACCGTATTAAAATAGCTTAAACTGAGGCCTTGGCATTAATTAACCTAAATTAGCTTCAAGGCAACCCTTTAAACAAACAATCGAAACCTTTGTTATTATTCCAGTTCCCCAGCACAAGCAACCTTATAAAGATTATACTGCTTAGCACTTTTTTTAGCGTATTTTACCCTAAAAGCAGAGAACCATTTGTAACATTTTAACTGATCCTGTTCAGTATTTACCGAAAATAACGAATAATAGCAATTATATTAACCGTAAGCAAAAAACCCGAAAATATTACCATTATTGGCAAACTGTATAATAATCCTTCGGCGGTTATGCAAGCACTTATTACGGAAATCGAAAAACTTAAGGAAGCTTAAACCAAGCCCTATATTGCCGTTAAATTTTACAAATTCCCCTTGCCTGATAAATACGATAGGAAAAAAAGCAAGATTAAAATATTTTTAACCAAATATAAGGGGTATTTTTTATTTTATCAAGATCATTTTTAACGGGAAAAACAGAAAATTGCTTATGCGGTTATACGTTTGAATAGCAAGGTTAAGGATTGGTTCGAACCCATTTGATCCGATTATCTAAAAGGGCACAATAAATCCAAAAAAGAAACCAAGCTGGTGTTTGCCAATTTCGAGAAATTCGGAGAAAAGGTTGCAAAAGTTTTCGGACAAATCGATAAAAAACGGGTGGCCGAAAGAAAATTGCTTTAGCTCCGGCAAAAAGGCCCTGTATTAACCTATATTTCCAAATTTTAATAATTGATTAACAAATTTAATTGGACGAAAAATACTAAAATAACCCAGCTTTATCAAAGGTTAAAAAATAATATAAAAAATGAGCTGTTTAAACAGGAATAACCTGAAAATTTTATCGATTATATTATTATAACCGTTTGTATTAGCAATAAATTGTACAAATATTGCTTTGAAAAAAAAATTTAGCAAACCAAACCAATAGTGCAAAATAATAAAATTAATCAAAAAAAAGCAAAATAATAATAATCCACGGCTTATAATATATATTTTAAACCCATAAATTTTAGTGCTAAAGCTATACACCAGCAAAAAAAATAAAAATATATCAGGTTTAAAAACCCAAAAAACGGAAAATATTTTAAATATGGGAAAAAAGGACATATTAAAAAAAATTATCCGCAAAAAAACCAATAAATGGTTATTTTTTGCCAAAAAAATGCACAAAAAAAAACAAACCCATAATTCCGGCCTTATTCAAAATAATATAATAAGCAAAAAAAAAGCTTATATTTCGGAGTATCGTTTAGCTGAATTTATTATTTCGATAAAAATTATATAGTTTATTATTCCGATAAAAATATTATAGGATATTATTTAAAATAACAAATTGCTGCAATATAACAGATTAACCAATTCCGGTTTGGTAACCAAAAAAAAATTGGAACAAATACCAATTTTATAATATCCGAAAAAAAAAATTATATAATAATGCACATTTCGGAAAAATTTAAAAAATTAGCTTAATGCAAAAATGTATCGAATATTTCGATTAATAATTTCGAGAAAAATTTAAACACAAATATAAAAATAAAACAGCTTTTAGGCCAGATATATTTAATATAAGCCCAGAAAAAAAAATTAAACCTAATAATATTTAGGGAACCTATAAAAACGGATTTTAATAACAAAAAATTTGACAAATAATAATAGTAATATATTATTAATTTTAAAAAATTCCAGCAAAAATTTGATTAATAATTAATTAATATGGAAAAATAATTTTTTATAACCAAAAAAAAAATATAAAAAATATATACTTTATTTAAATTTTTGAAAATAAACCGATAATTTTAGGATTAGCCCAAATCTATCGGTAGTTTAATATGCAAAAAACCGGCGCAAAATAATAAAAAAAAGCCTTTGGATTAATTAAAGGATAATTAATCGGTTATTTATTACGGGGCATTATTTATAAATATTCCGAACCTGAACCAGTAATTAATGCGGCTATATATATTAAATTATAAAAATATAAACCCCGATACGGGCTATTATAATAAGCTTTTTTAGGCCAAATGCTTATATAATAATTGCCGGTAATATATAGCCAAAAAACTGAAATACGATTTTTTCCCACAAAAAAAAAAAGGACCAATACGATATTTATAATAAAAATACCAGTTTCCGAAATAATAAATAATAAAAATAGGCTATAAAAATTTTGCAACAATTTTCGAGCTATTATTAGCATATTTTATAATATACCTAACAAAAATCCTTATATACCAGATATACGGAAAACCGAAATATAAGGTACATATAAAAAAAAAACAAAGGCCTGGACAGATAGGTTTGCCCGATTAATAAAAATAATCGAAGCACAAAAACAGGCGCCCTAAGCAAAAAATTAGAAAATTTACCCAAAAATAGGGCACAAATAGGGCAATAACCAGCAAAATTCCTCATAATAATAATCATTAACCAATATAAGCATATCAGAATAACGATATATTAAAAAAAGCGAAAAATAAAAATTATAATCGATTACAGAGTTTAAAAAAATTATTTTTCGCCAAAAATGGTAAAAAGGTATAACATTCCGATATATTAAAAAAAGGAACCATATAACCTTATAATAATAAAATAAAAATCAGTTACGTTTAATAAAAGAAAAATTAATACTAAAACTGATTAATTCAAATTTTAACTTTTGGGAAAAACTTATAAAATAACCCTGAATATTATAAATATAAAAAGGGAAAACTTAATCCTAAACTTTTTATAATTTAAAAAATATAACTTTTTAATAAATTAGGTTACCGAACAAATTTAATGGAGGAAATTATTATTAACCAATAAAAAAGCCCAATAGTTACGGGTCCCGGATAATAAAAAACGGACGCCAAAAAGGGCAGTTGCAACGGCGGCAAAATTTGGCAATTAACCCTGGCAAATTGCACCAACCGAAACGCTAATAAATACAAATACAAACGGACCCGACAAGCAAAAAATCACCAAAAAAAGATTTAAAAACATTTCTGAAAAATATCACAAATATTGGAAACTGTTTTAAAAAAATTTGGAAACGGTATTACCAAAATATGGATTGTTTAACCACAAAATCAAGCTTAAACCGGAAGCATAATTTAAATATTAAAAATTATACCAATTAAATCCTTAATAAAAAAGGCTATTATAGGAATAATTTAAAGAAAAAATTAGGAAAGGATTTACCAAACCTTTTAATTTCCTTATAAAATATAAAATTCTGTTTATTCCCAAAAAAAACAGGGAAAAACGGATATATATCGATTATTATCCGTTAAATCAAAAAATAATAAAAGATTGGTATCCTTTATCCCTAATTAACAAACTTAAAAACAGGCTCGGGAAAAACCGGTAATTTATAGCCCTAAATTTATGCAAAACTTATAACCTGCTAAAAATTAAAAAAAGGAATAAATGGAAAACCGCTTTTCAAACCAAGCTTGAAATTTTCGAATTATTAATAATAACCTTCGGGCTTACTAATGTACCAGCCATGTTCCAGTAAATAATTAACCATGTATTATAAAAGTACCTTGATATTTTTACCCTTGCATACCTAAATAATATCCTAATTTTTTCAAAAATGCTGGAAAAATATAAATAATATGTGTATAAAATACTGCAAAAATTGCAAAATGCAAAACTTCTGGTTAATCCGGATAAATGCATATAGCATTTTTTAAAAATGGTTTTCCTCGGATTTATTATTAAATAAGGAAAAATTCGGATAAAACCCAAAAAGGTATAAATGGTAAAAAACTGGCCTATATTTACCACGGTTAAAAAAGTACAAAATTTTCTAAAATTTTTAAATTTTTACCGAAAATTTATCCGAAATTTTAGCAAAAAAGTTATACTATTTATAAATTTTACCAAAAATAATACCCAATTTTATTAGGGGATATAAAAATAAATAGTTTTTAAATTGCTAAAAAAAGCTATTATCCAAATACCGGTATTAATAATGCCAAACCTAAAAAAACCTTTTAAAATTAAAATTAATGCGTTAGATTTTGCTATCGAAAAACAGCTGAAACAGCAAAACGATTAAAAAAAGTTGCACTTTTATATATTTTTCTCGCAAAAGCTAAATGGATCTAAGCTAAATTATTAAATCCACGATAAAAAGTTTTTTGCTATTATCAAAATTTTGGATAAATAAAAGGTATATTTATACAAAATTAACCACCAAATTATAATATATATTAATTATAAAAACCTATTATAATTTATTATTAGCTAAATGCTAAATAAAAAACAAATCCGATAAAGCTAATTCCTTTAAAATTATAACTTTCAAATCAAAGTTAGAAAAAGGTCAAAAAACGGCCAAATGGATGCCTTAAACCGTTAATCGAACCATTAAATGGATATATTACCAAAAATATGCATAATTTTAGCCAAAAAACCAAACGGATCCCTGATCCCGGTATAGCGGGCATTGGCCAAAATAACCCAACAAAAAAGCTGAACCCCAAAAAAAATCCAGCAGGTTTATAGCCAAATAATAAATGGATACTAAAGGATTGCTAAAACCTAAAAAAGGTTTCGATAATATTATAGGTTTATAAAAATTTATACCGAAATACAAAATGCAATTAAGAATTATAAGGATTATGCAAAAAATAAAGCCAGCAGGTACAAACCTTATAATTTATTATAATTTTTGCTAATATCCAGCAAAGTATGGCAAAAAGTTACGGCGGATTTTATTATAAGGCTATCCAAATTAAAAAAACCCCTTACAAATATCCAGTATAATAATATTATAATAATAATCGACCAACTTACCAAATATGCCATATATTTATTATTTAAAAAAAATGCAAAGGTTATAAACCTAGCCTATATTTTTATCCGGAATATAATTGCAAAATACAAAATACCAAAATGTATAATTTTAAACCAAAACAAATTATTTAATAATAAATTTTAAAAATAGCTTATGGTAAATTTAAATGCAAAATATGCTTTTTTTACAATTTATTATCCTGAAACAGATAAATAAACGGAACAAATAAATTAAATTATAAAACAATATTTATATTATTTTATTAATTATAAATAAAATAACTGGGTATAATTATTTTTTATAGCATAATTTGTATATAACAGTTTAATATACAAAAGTATAAAAATTATACTGTTTTATACAAATTATGGATATATATTTACGGTATATAAAAAACCCAAAACAGGATTATATATTTTAATAGCAGAAATATAGGTGAAAAAATTTATTAAACTGTACAAAAACCTTCAGGTAAAACTAAAAAAATTGCAATAATGCATATTTATACAGGCTAATAAAAAAAAAATAAAAAAACCAACCTTTAAAAAAAGGAATAATATTTATCTTTTTTGATGCAATATTAAAACAAAACGATTAAATAACAAATTAAATCACAAAAAATTAAAACCGTTCAAAATTTTAAAAAAAGTTTCCAATATTAATTACGAATTTCAATTACTATTAACCATAAAAAACTATCCGGTTTTTTATATCGATTTGCTTAAATCAATATTATTAGGGTTTAAAAATAACAAATTAATAAAAATTAACCCAAAGCAAAAGTACAAAATCGAAAAAATTTTGGATAAAAATATTATCGACAAAACCAAGCATTATTTGGTCAAATAAGCAGGATACAAAATCGAAAAAAGCATTTGGGAAAAAAAATAAACCTAAAAAGCGCGTTAAAAATTTTCGAAAAATATTGGCAGAAAGCCTTTAAAAAAGAGTTAATACCAGTGCCAAAACTCGGATTTTAACTCGGAACGCCAGTACCAAAATAACTTACCTAATTAAAACAAAACTAACAGATCAAAATCAGGATTAACCCTATGATCGGCCCAGCCCGGAAATAACAAAAAAAAATTGGAAACAAGCAAATTTGGAGGTGCAATAAAGGCCTGTGCGGCCGCCCTTTCGGCTTTTTTATGCTTAACCCGTTTCAGCTCCTTTATATTATTAATCCCGCAACGAATTGTATGCATTTTTCTTTCGAACCATATTTTTTCCGCCTTGCGCAAACGTTTAACCTTGGCATTAACGCAACGGCGCTTTTTTTCCGCCGCTTCCAATTTAGCCCTTATTTTAAAATATTGGCAACTAAACTTTTCAAATTGGAACAAAAAAAACCTAGCATATCGCACCAAAAATATCTTTAACGGATATATTTAATACACCTAAAAAAATCGCAAAGGGATACAGCGCAATATACAAACCCTAACGCCTCACAAGCGGAACAAAAAGGCATTTCGGTGGAAAATAATAAAAGGATGGCAAACAAATTGTTACGGCAAACGGTGGATCGCACATCGATAACTTTTCGTTTTTGCACCCAACCAAATATTCTGTCAAAAAAAGGGAATGGAAAATGATAAGGGAAAAAAATACTTATTATTAATAAAAGGACAAAACCGCAGGTTTTGGCCAAAAAAATTTAGCCTAAAAAGGGAAACCTGATATTACAACCACGGCTGGCAAAAAACAAAAGGGCTGGGGCTAACCCCCAGCGGAACACCTTTACCCTGCAGTCAGGAAGGCCAAAAGCCGGATAATTAAAACCAAGCTAAAAAGGAGTTACGTAATTAGGCATTTACCTAAATACGGGTGATATATTTGCTATAAAACATAATAAATATAACACAGTAATATATTTGTTATATAACATAACAGATATAGCACAAACATAATATGGAAAAATCGCTGGTATATAAAGCAAGGGTTTCCTACCGTGTTAAAATAGCTTTAATTAAGGCCTTGGCATTAGTTAACCTAAATTAGCTTCAAAGCAACCCCTTGGGCAAATAATCGAAACTTTTATTATTACTCCAGTTCCCCAGCACAAGCAACCTTGTGAAGATCATACTGCTCAGCACCTCTCCTAGCATACCCTACCCTAAGAGCAGAGAACCGTTTGTAACATAAAATCGGTAGCGTTTGGTTCGGAAAGCATAAAATTAATAAAAATTAACCCAAACCAAAAATAGAAAATTAAAAAAAAATTTAATAATAAAATATATTATTGCAAATAATAATATTTGGTTAAATAGGCAAAGTATAAATATAAGTATAATATATAAAAAAAAAACAAACCTTAAAAATTGCTAAAAAGTTTTAGAGAAATATTAATAAAAGCAATTATAAAAAGGTTAGCAAAAAAAAGCGCACCAAACGAGCAAAAAGGTATAAATTTTTCCGCTTATTTAATTAGATTATACTAAAAATCAAACCCAAAACTTTTCGATAAAAATTAAAATATATTATTATTGCGCTATACAATTTAAGGAAATTATTAAAAGCTTATCAAATTTATCAAATTAAAAAAGGATAAATAAATTAAGGTTAAAATTAACCCCAAATTTACCTTAACCAAAAGGCAAAAAAGCAAAATCGGAAATCGGAAAAACAAAAAGGGTAACAGAAATAAATAAACCCGCTTTTGCAGCTTTTTTCCGCTCGATACGCTCCAATTTTTTTATATTATTAATTTTGCGCCGAATAGCACAAATTAACCTTTTACGCCAATATTTTTTCTGTTTTTATAAACGTTTAATTTTGGCCAGGGATATTTGCAATTTTTTTGGCAACTTTTAGCTCTGTTTTTAAACAAAAATATTGGTTGTTACAAATAAAAAGGTATTCGGGTATAAAATTTAAAATATTGCAATAAAAACAATTAGCACAAAAATATTCCATATAACAGGATAAATTTTAAAAAAAAAGCAAAGCATTTTTTTGCTTAAAAATTTTATAATAATAAAAATAAAAAGGTATAAAAAAAGCGGAAATAAGGATAGCAAAAAGCAGATTTTTGCACTAAAGGATTTTTTTTGCAAAAGGGCATTTTTATATCCGACCGAATATATTATTAAGGGCCGAATAAATAAAAAGGGAAAAAGAAAAATTTATCGACCGATAAAAAAGGAAAAAAAAGGGTATAATTATGGCCAAAAAGATTTGGCTTTATAAAAGGAACCTGGTATTATAATTGCGTTATGCCCGGAGGGGGCAAAAAGGCTGGGAGGGATTAAATTTTAGCATTATGCTTTAATTTTGCAGCAGGGTAATATAATAAATTATATAATTACAAAAAAAATTTTTGAATTTGTTACAAAATTATAAATCCAAAAAGGATTTTTGGATTTGTTATAAAGCTATAAATCCAGAAAGGATTTTTGGATTTATTATAAAGCCACAAATTCAAAAGGGATTTTTGGATTTGTTATAGAGCTATAAACCCAAGGGATTTTAATAAGGGAATATTTAATTATAAAAACGATGGACTTTTTAAATATTAAGGTAATTTTAACTGAGGCCTTGGCATTAATTAATTTAAGTTAGCTTTAAGGCATTTTTTTAGGCAAGTAATAACAGATAATGTTCCTACCAACCCCAGACCGCGTGCAAGGCAACCTTGCAAAACCAGTACTGCTTAACACCGCCCCTAGGTGCTTTACCCTAGGAGCAGAAGGCCTGTGTTTGTAACATGTTTTTTTCCTTTTTTTTGCCCTTTTTTTGTTCCTGCAGCCAAAATGGCTAATAAAAAAAAATTATCAAATTTTATACGGTTGCGCAAAAACCGTTATTTTTAAAATCTGGGCCCAATTAATAATTTTTTATCGAGCGGTAATAAGTTTAAAATTATTATTCATAACGGTTAAATTAAAAAGCGAGCTGGTTTTTTGCAAAATTTGGCTGTACCAGTGCTTCCGGCTTAATTAAACAATTCCCAAATGGGTACTGATACCGTTAATATATTAATATTTTGTTTTGAAAAAGCCAAATATATTTAAGCTTTGGATAAGCCGTTTTTTGCTTCGGCTCCGAATCCCGATCCTGTTTTAACCGAAAATTTTAAATATAATTCTGCGGCTGGCCTTTCCGAAATTGTTAATCCTTTTTTTATTAATCCCGATAATATTATAAATTTTACCATAATAGCATTACAAATAATTAAAGCCACAGGCGTTCTTTTGGAATTTGTATCTTGATTTTTAAACAATCGTTAAAAAAAGGATAAAAAATTCCGCATTAAATAAAAAAGGATTACTTTTTAATAAATAATTAATATTTTATTAAAAGTAATTATTTAATACCAGTTAAATTATAATAATTTAATAAATAAGCAAACCAAACTTATTAATCAGCTCGATAATAATTTTGTTATGCAGAAAAATAATAATAAAAAAGGGAAAAAATTTGCTAAATTTTTAACTTTCCAATTTTAAAACGAACCTTTCATTAGGCAATACAAATAAGCTATAACTTATTCTGTGCTTCCCAAATAGTTAAAATTTGCTTAAGCACAATTATAACCTTTACAAAAGCCGGTTAAAATTATTAATTTTACTATTTAGCAGTTTAAAAATTATCCCGAACCCAAAACCCCTAAAAAAAGGGTAAGGGCAAAATTATCCTTAAAATTCCCAATTATTCCATTATTAGCAGTAAAAATATTAAACCGCTAATTTTAGGCTTTGGCAGGCACAATAAAAAAGGGGATTTAAAATTGGTCCTCTATTTGGGATATTTTAATTTTGGCCGGTAAAATGCCGGAGCTCGATAAAAAAAAATAATTGCCAGGATCAAATCCCGAATAAAAAATAGTATTAGCTATACGCTTTAAGCTATATGTGCAAACCTATATGAGTTTTTCGATTTTTAAAAGCTTAATTGTAAAATTAGGCTAATAATTATTTTTAATCCTTTTTTGGTTTTACATCCGGCCCTTAAATTTTTTGCGGTATAGCGCTAAAACAAAAAGGTTTGCAAAAAGGCTATAAATTTTTTCCCTGGGTTAGGTGATCGAAATATATTTTATTAATAAAAATTATTTAATTGCAAACATTTAACAAATAAAAAATTATTTGTAAAATAATGCTAATTTTTTGTTACAAACACAGGCCTTCTGCTCCTAGGGTAGGGCACTTAGGGGCGGTGTTGAGCAATACTGGTCTTGCAAGGTCGCTTTGCACGCGGTCTGGGGTTAGTAGGAATATTATCTGTTATTGCTTACCCAAAGGAATATTTTGGAGCTAATTTAAATTAACTAATGCCGAGGCCTCAGTTAAAATTACCTTAATACCTGGGAAGTTCATCCTTTTTATAATCGAACACTTCCTTATTAAAATTTTTTGGATTTGTGGTTTTATAACAGATCCAAAGATCCTTTTTGGATCTGTAGCTTTATAATAGATTCAAAAATCCTTTTTGGATTTATGGCTTTATAATAAATCCAAAAATCCTTCCTGGATTTATAGCTTTATAATAAATCCAAAAATCCTTTTTATAATTATATAATTTACCACATTACCCTGCCGCAGGGTTAAAATATAATGCTGGAATTTAGTTCCCCTTAACCCTTTTGCCCCTTTCGGGTATAGCGCGATCGTAATACCAGGTTCCCTTTTTAAAGCCAAACCTTTTTGGTTATAACTATACCCTTTTTTTTCTTTTTCTATCGGTTAATAAATTTTCCTTTTTTCCTTTTTACTTATTTGGCCCCTAATAATATGTTCGGTTAAATACAAAAATGCCTTTCTGCAAAAAAAATCTTTTAGCGCAAAAACCTGCTTTTTACTATCCTTATTTCCGCTTTTCCTATACTTTTTTGTTTTTATTATTACAAAATTCTTAAATAAAAGGAATGCTTTGCCTTTTTTTAAAATTTATTTTGTTATATAAAATATTTTTGTGCCAATTGTTTCTGTTGCAATATTTTGGATTTTATACCCGAATATTTTTTTACCTGTAGTACCTAATATTTTTGTTTAAAGGCAAAACTGAAAGCTGCTAAAAAAAAACTGCAAATATCCCTGGCCAAAATCGAGCATTTGCAAAAACAGAAAAAATACTGGCATAAAAGGTTAATTTGTGCTATCCGGCGCAAAATTAATAGTATGGAAAAATTGAAGCATATCGAGTAAAAGGAGGCTGCAAAAGCGGGTTTATCCGTTTTTGCTGCCCTTTTTATTGTTCCGATTTCCGATTTTGCTTTTTTGCCTTTTGGTTAGGGTAAATTTGGGATCGATTCCGATTTTAACCTGTTTATCCTTTTTAATTTGGTAAATTTAATAAGTTTTTAACGATTTTTTTAAATTGTATAATGCAATAGTAACGCACCTCGATCCTTATCGAAAAATTTTGGGTTTAATTTTTAGTATAACCTAATTAAATAAACGGAAAGGTTTATGCCTTTTTATTTATTTAATATGCTTTTTTTTATTAAATTTTTTATAATTGTTTTTGCTAATATTTTTATAAAACTTTTTGGCAATTTTTAAATTTTTTTTTTTATATATTATATTTATATTTGTATTTTACCCATTTAACCAAATATTATTATTTGCAATAATATATTTTATTATTAAGGATTTTTTTAATTTTTTACTTTTGGTTTAGGTTAATTTTTATTAATTTTGTATTTTTTAAACCAGATAATGCTAATTTTAGCAAAAAAATGTGAAAAATAGGATAAATTTTTATGATTAATAATAATTAAAATTTATAATTAACTGGTAAAATTATTTTTTTAACCCTGAACGGTTCGAATTTTTTATAATTTAATTTATTATTTGGCCGTTTTGTTTTGATATTGCAGCATAAAAGATAAACGTTATCCCCCTTTTTAAAGGTTGGTTTTTTAAGCCTTTTTTTATTTATTTGGGTGGATATACGTTTCCGAAATTTTTCGAGCTTTTTTTGCAGGTATTTGTATAATTTGGTTATTTTAATAATCTGTATTTTTGTTATTAAAGCACTTTTTTTTGTTTTGGGTTTTTTATATACCGTAAGTATAAATTTATAATTTGCAAAAAACAGGATAATTTTTATACTTTTGTATACCGAACTATAATAAGCGAATTGGGCTATAAAAAATAATTATACCCAGTTAATTTGTTTATAATTAATATAATAATATAAATATTACTTTATAATTTGGTTTATTTGCTTTATTTGTTTATTTATTTCGGAATAATAAATTATTAATAATGCATATTTTGCTCCGAATTTAGCCGTTAGGATTTTCCAGAATTTATTTGTAAATAATTTGTTTCGATCCGTGATTAGCTTATTAGGTATTCCGTGCTCCGAAATTATGTTTTTGATAAAAACATATACTAATTTTATAATATTACTGCTTTTTTTATAGGATAAGAATAAGGCATATTTGATAAGCCTATTTATTATTATTAAAATATTATTGTACTGGATATTTGTTAAGGGTTTTTTGGATTTAAAAAGTTTAACCACAAAATTTATCGTAATTTTTTGCTATACCTGGTTAGGCGCTGGCAGGGGTTGGAATAATTTATAAGGTTTATATTTGCTGGCCTTATTTTTGGTGCAATTTTTGCAATTTTTGATTGCTTTTTGAACCGTGGCCCGGGTTTCGGTAAATTTATAATATTACTGTAATTTTTTCCAGGTTTTGGTTATTTTTTAATATTTATGGGCCATTTAACCGTGGATTTGTTGGATTTTTTTAAGGATTTATTTTTTTTAAAGCATAATTTTTATTAGCATCTGTTATGCGGGAACCAAAGATCCGTTTAGCTTTTATATTAGAATTGTGTACGTTTTTGGTAATATTTTGTTCTTATGATTCGGTTAGCAGTTTAAAGCATTTATCTGCCTATTTTTCGATCCTTTTTTATATTTAATCCTAAAATTATAATTTTGAAAAAATTAATTTTACCAGATTTATTATTTGTTTAATATTTAATAAATAATAAAATATGCCAAATTTTTGTGATTTATATAAATTATAACCTGATAATTTGTTTAATATAAATATATTTTTTATTTTTCTAATATTCGGATAATAATTATAAATTTTTTGTTACAAATTGGGTAATTTAGTTTTGGTCCATTAAATTTATATAATAAAAAAGCGCAAGGGTGCAGCTTTTTATTATTATTTTATTAATTAAATTAAATTTTGATCGCAAAATCCAATATATCGATTTTAATTTCGAAAGGTTTATTTGGGTTTGGTAAAATTAATATTGGTTTTTATATTACGGTTTTTTTAGCAAATCAAAAACTTTTTATTTTTGCATTTCCTAATAAAACTGGTGGTTATTTTTGGTAAAATTTATAAATAAAAGCATTATTTTGCTAAAATTCCGGATAAATTATCGATAAAAATTCAAAAAACCCAAAAAGCCTTATATTTTTTTAATATTGGTCGGTTTGGGCTATTTTTTTATTACCTGTACCTTTTTTGGTTTTATCCGTATTTGGCCCAATATAACCATATATTTTAAAAAAACCATTTTCTGTATATGCCACGCATATTTTTCGGGCTTAATTAAAAATTTTGCATTTTATAATTTTCGTAAAACCTTATACATATATTTTTTGTATTTTTCCAGCATTTTTGAAAAAATCAGGATATTATTCAAATAAGCAAATATATAAATATTTAGGTATTTTTGTAATACGTGGTTAATTATCCGCTGGAATATGGCTGGCATATTAATAAGCCCGAAAATTATTACCAATAATTTATATATTTTTAACCGGGTTCGGAAAGCGGTTTTTTATTTGTTTCCTTTTTTAATTTTTAGCAGATTATATATTTTGCGTAAATTTAAAATTATAAACTATTTGGTTTTATTAAACCTGTTTTGTAACTTATTAATAAAAAATAAAAGGTACCGGTTTTTTATTATAGCCTTATTTAATAAACAATAATCGATATATATCCGTTTTTTTCCATTTTTTTTGGGAACGAATAATATTCCATATTTTACAGGAAAATTCGAAGGTCGAATAATGCTTTGTTCCAGGTTTTCCGCAAATTATTCTTATAATAACTTTTGCTATTTGGGGTTTAACCGGTATAATTTTTGGTAATTAAATTATATTCCAGGTTTAAGCTTAATTTTGTAATCGAACGGTTTATATTCCGGAAGCTTTATTTTTAAACTTTTTTGGAACAGTTTCCAATATTAATAATATTTTTTAGGAATATTTTTTAGGTATTAGCGTATTTATTTATTAGGCTAATCGTAATTTTGGTTGTGCCTTTTTTTAGATTATAATTTTAATTATATTTTTTTTATAGCCTGTTTTTTATTTTTGGGATTTTTTGTTATTAAGGCCGATATTACCTGATAGGTGCGAATCTTTCGG
This sequence comes from Magnaporthiopsis rhizophila, assembly GCA_003049465.1. Classification (NCBI taxonomy): domain Eukaryota; kingdom Fungi; phylum Ascomycota; class Sordariomycetes; order Magnaporthales; family Magnaporthaceae; genus Magnaporthiopsis; species Magnaporthiopsis rhizophila. The sequence continues at coordinate 77,216 of PYSS01000089.1, read as the reverse complement.
TGCAATTCGCCAGGGTTAATTGCCAAATTTTGCTATTATTATAATAATCCTGTTTGGCTTTTATTTTTTATGGTTCGGGGCCCGTAATTATTAGGCTTTTTTGTTTTCCAATAATAATTTTTTTATTAAATTTCCTTCGAAACCCAGTTTATTAAAGGATTAAACTTTTTAAATTAAGGGAGGCCCAAAATTAGGTTTTTTTTTATATTTATAATATTTAGGGTAACTTTGCAAATTTTTCCCAAAATTTCGAACCTGAACCGATTTATTTTCGAATCGATTATTCCACTGTTATAAATGATTGGTTTTTTTTTACGGTTTTAAAATTGTATGGTTATTATTTTTAATATATCGGTATGCTATATTTTGCTACCGTTCCTAATGCAATATAATTTTTGTTAAATTTACAATCAACCATTATTATTAACTATTATTTTTGCTATTTAACCATTTTCCTAATATAAAATGGATAATTTGCCGTGGTTTTTGTTAGGATCCTTTTGATTTGTTATTTTCGTTATTTATACCAGGCTTTTGTTCCGGTTAAATACCCTAATTTTTTGGCTTGTACTGGTAATCGGGATAAAATTGTCCCGTTTGCTAATTTTTGGCTTTTTTTTCGGCATAGCGTTTATATTTTGGCTTTTTATAAATATAGTGCGGTAATAATTGATCAATTTACCAAATATGCCATATATTTATCGTTTAAAAAAAATGCAAAAATTATAAAGCTAATTTTATATTTTTATTCGAAATATAATTGTAAAATACAAAATGCCAAAATATATAATTATGGACCAAAATAAGCTGTTTAATAGCAAGTTTTGGAAATAATTTATAGCCAATTTAGGCGCAAAATATGCCTTTTTTATAACTTATTATTTTTAAACGGATAGGCAAATAAAATAAATAAATCAAACCATAAAATAATATTTATATTATTTTATTAATTATAAATAAAATAATTAGGTATAATTATTTTTTATAGTATAATTTGCATATAACAGTTTAATATATAAAAATATAAAAATTATGCCGTTTTATGCAAATTACGGGTTTATATTTACGGTGTACAAAAAACCCAGGGCAGAACCATATGCCCCAGTAGCAGAAATATAAGTGAAAAAGTTTACCAAACTGTATAAAAATTTCCAAGCAAAGCTAAAAAAATTATAATATTGCATATTTAAATAGGCCAATAAAAAAAAGATCGAGAAACTAACCTTTAAAAAAAGGATAACATTTATTTTATTCGATATAATATTAAAATAAAACGTTTAAATAATAAATTAAATTATAAAAAGTTGGAACCGTTCAAAATTTTAAGGAAGATTTTCGATATTAATTATAAATTTTAACTGTTATTAATTATAAAAAATTATCCGGTTTTTTATATTAATTTGTTTAAACCAGTATTACCAGGGTTTAAAAATAATAAATTAATAAAAATCAATCCAAAATAAAAGTACAAAATCGAAAAAATTTTGGACGAAAATATTATTAACAAAACCAAATATTATTTGATTAAATAGGCAGGGTACAAAATTAAAAAAAGCACGTAGGAAAAAGGAACAAATCTAAAAGGTATACCAAAAGCTTTTAAAAAATACCGGCAAAAAGCCCTTGGTAAAAAATTAATATCAGTGCCAAAATTTGGATTTCGGTTTGAAATGCTTATACCAAAATAATTTATCTGGTTAAAATAAGGCTAACAGGTTAGGGTTAACCTTATGGTTGGCCCAATTTGGAAATAACGGAGGAAAATTGGGGACTGGCAAATCGGAAGGTGCAATAAAGGCCTGCACAGCCGCCTTTTTGGCCTTTTCCCGTTTAATTTGTTCCAGTTCTTTAATATTACTAATCCTGCTATAAATCGCACGGGTTAATTTTTTATACTATTATTTTTTTTGTTTGTAAAAGTGCTTAATTTTTGCATTAATCGATCGATATTTTTTTTTTGCGGCCTTTAGCTTTTTTTTTATACAAACGTGCTAGATATTATAAATAAGGAAATATTTAAAAAAAAATGGGCCCAAAACGTTGCAATAAAAATGCCCAAAATAAATGCACCGGTCATAATATAAACAATTGCACAAAAATGCATTATAATAAAAAACCGTCGGTTTTGCAATTAAAACAAAAAGGTATGGTAAAAAAAAAAATAATAAAAACTAAAAAATTATTCCGGCGAATAATTAAAAATACTGGTTTATGCTTTTATATTTTGCCGAACATTTTGTTAAAAAAAAAAGGAATAAAAATTAATAAAGAAAAAAAGGTATTTATTATTAACGGAAAAAAAAATTGCAAATATAGCCAAAAAAATTTGGCCTAAAAAAAACCCTGATATTATAACCATAACAAGCAGGGGATAAAAGGGCTGGGGCTAACCTTTAGCAGAACACTTTTACCCCGCAGTTATAAAGGTTAAAAACCAAATAATTAAGGCCAAACTGGCATAAAAAATTATATAATTAAATATTTACCTAAGCACGGGTAATATGTTTATTATAAACATAACAAATATAGCATAATAATATGTTTGTTATAAACATAATAAATATAGCACGAATATGGTAAAGGAATTTAGGGATATATAAAGAAAAATTTCCTACTGTGTTGGATAAACCTTAATTAAAGCTTCGGCATTAATTAACCTAAGTTAGCTCCAAAGCACCCCTTTGGGTAAGCAATAACAGACAATTGTTTTACCAAGATCCCCAGACCTCGTGCAAGGCGACCTTGCAACCCAGTACTGCTCAACACCGCCCCTAGGTGCCCTACCCTAGGAGCAGAAGGCCTGTGATTGTAACAGGCCTGTGCTTTGCGGGGTTAGGTACATATTTATAAAGGGTCGGGCACCTAGCCCTTTTTTCATCTGTGAGGGTTTTGTGTTTAGCTGAACCGCCCCAATCGCCTGGCACCCTGATATCTGTTGGTTCCGGGGGTGGCAACGCCTACGCGGCGATCCCCGTATGACAGTTACATTAAACAAAGTAACTAACCACTCCTGGTTATCAAGGCGGTTAAACAGAAGGAGACCCCTCCCACCTCTGCTAAAAAGCCAGGACAATCAGAACCGCTGTTCTGATTGTGACAGGGGCCTCATACACCCAACGCACACGAGAGACAAGGCTGCAAGTGCATAAAGGGCACGCCGCGCCATAACACTGGTTAACACACGTAAAAAGGTAGCAAAATCGTCTCGATTAAGTGTGATTTAAGATGCTAAGCCTTGGTTCTGGGCATGTTAAATCTGGATGGGATATGATCGGCTTGCGGATTCCGAAATAGAAAAACCCGGATAATATGAAATAAGGATCCGAGACCTTGTAGTACCTTTCCGTTTCGAAAAAAATGCTGTGGAGATAGGCAAAGCAACATGTTAACGTTGTAGGGATAAATGGAAAACTCCCAGCACTCATCTCGATTTGAAAACTGACAGAAGAAAGAAAGAAAGAAAGAAAGAAAGAAAAAGAGAGAGAAAGAGAGAATGCTAATTACCACCAGACATGCCTCCCGGTTGAGAAGTCTCGTTCCACAGCCTGGCAATGGTGTTAGAAAAGCCTCACCATTGGGGGCGGCTCATGCAAGAGATCAGCAGACAAGCAAAAGCTCACACCAAGTGGATAGGTAGTTTTACGATGCACATCGCGAAGATGGGAAATAATTACACAGCAATGAATAATTAATTAATTGTCACCAAACATAACCTAGCGAGGCTCCGTCTTCTCGGAAGTGGCCGAAACCCGAAGCGCGAAAGTCAGATCTTGGCTGGGCTGTTGATTAGTATCGAGCAAAACTTCCAAGTCGAGATAATAATTACTTCGCATCCATTCCATGCGATCCGCAGCCCCGCTGGAATCTGTTGGTTCGGTCGTAAAAGCGATGTGGATGGCTCCTCCCCCCGTCAGACGCTTATGTGCCTACCAGCCTACTTAATTTCTACAACCCCCGAGGAAAGCGGTCAGCCCCCCGGCTACCTAGGTAGGCGCAACACCGCCAGTCATCCTTTTGCTCGTTGTTTCTTTCCTCTTTCATGTGGCGGGGATTCCCCGACGCCACCACCTGCCTTCCAAGTCGTGCAAAAAGGCACAGGTCCCCCCAGCATCCGGGTCTTGGCATCCGACGTCAGCAGTGGAAGCTTTCTGGAATGGGTAAGCCGCTAGAGAAAGCTGCGCCACCGCGCGACTTGCGGACGCAAATAGACTTATAGCGGGTGGATTTTATTGGTGCCGATGTGGCTCTGTGTCATTGGCCGTACTGCCGGGAATCAGGAGCGATTGGAGCCTGGAGCCTGGAGCGTCTTCTAGGGATGAGGACAGCGCACCGGCCTGCGCGTGTTTTTTTCTTCTTCTTCTTCTTCTTCTTCTTGCCGAGCTGCCATCAATAATCCAAAAAGTTCAGCCATTTTCGATTTCTAACCAGCCTCGGCCGAGCCTGACATCATCCAAGATGGCTCCCAATTAATTAATTTAATGGCGTCGAACCAAACTCTGTGATGCTCGACTTGCCATTTTGGGCAAGCGATTAATAAATGCTGCCAAGCAAAATCCAGGCCGGCGTTGGCCCGACTCCCGGGTGCACCCGCCCCGCTTGGGTCTAGAACGGCCGCCCATCAAAGGGGTTTGTTGATCTGACGTGCAGCGTCGTTGGCGCGCGCCAAGACAAGGGTCTGAGTAACGAGAGGGAAGTGTCGACGGCGGTGTGAGATGAGGGGTTCCAGCCAGACGGTCAGCCCGGACGCAGTAGGGCTGTATTGTTTGGTAATATTTTCAGGGGTCAGGACGGGCTGTGCCGCTTGCCTACATTCTGCCGACGATTTGCCAGTCCACACACACCGGGCTCGGCATTGGGAGGCAACCATCGTCATCATCTTTATCAGCCGCAAAATCCAAAAGTCTAGACCCTCCCCGGCACCGTTCCACGGAAAGCGGGCTCGAAGGCATGGCGTGCAGACTTTCGGGCCCTCATGGACATAAGCTTGTGTTGGCCCCCATCTTCAGCCCCCCCTCCTCCAACGTGATCCGGGGAGAGTCGTATCGAGGCACCGTCGAGGCGCGGGCTTTACGCACCAGGCCTCGCGATTGGCGGGGGAGCCCGCCGCGGCGGCCCGCCCGCCGGCGGACCTGTTCCTATGGATCGAGGGACGTGTTCGAAGGATTCACCAGGAAGCTTGCATTTTCTTACCTTCTTTTTTACACAGTCCCAGCCCTAGCACAGTAGCTGGTAGGATGGATCTTGGGCCAATCGGGCAGGATGGTGATCATGTGAGCCATTATCGACGTCGCCTGACGAAAGCATCGTGGATTGGCATCATTGGAGGCAAACACGCGGTGGTCTTGGCATACGACGTCGGAGCCGGGAGGAGGAAGAGTCCGCTTGAACGATCTCACCTCGCCAAGACAGAGGAGGAGGCCTCGCTGCGATGGATGGAATGGAGGGTTCACGACGCCTATAAAGCCTCGACGTCCTCTCCTCTAGAGCATCCCAATCTTTTCTCCAGCTCACCAGCCCGCCCTCAGCGAACACTCACTCACTTCAGCTCCCACCTCGCAAAACCCGGCCTCTCGCACAAACAAGCAACTCCACGAGCCTCGCTCCAGCTTCTTGTCCATCAAAATGCAGTTCTTCGTCGTCGTCACCGCCCTCCTGGCCTCCGTGGCCTCGGCCGCCGACATCTGCGGCGCCACCGGCAACAACTGCAACGGCAACCGCTTCTGCTGCCCCGGCATCCAGGAGGGCGGCTGCTGCACCTTTGGCGGCCAGGCCAACTCGATCGAGTTCAAGCTCCCCGCCAGGAGGTAAGTTTTTCTTTCCCGTCTGTCGCGGCCACCACAAAGGCTTTGATCTGACTCTTTCTTCCTTCTCCCCAACAGCCGCGGTCGTGCCTGGTCGGCCCAGAGGTGCCCGGGCAACCCGCAAAACTCCTTCAGCACCAACACCGCCGGCACCTTCTGCCAGCAGTGGTCGAGCCGCCGCTCCGCCAAGTGGCTCCAGGGCACCTCGCTCACCAAGGCCAAGCGCGAGCCCGCCACCATCGACGAGGACTGCGTCCAGGCCTCGCAGGTCATCACCGCCCGCGGCGAGGTGCTCACCATCGCCGAGGCCCAGGAGCGCGGCATCACGATGGAGTAAGCTGGTTGCCGTCTCGGTGCAAATCAACACGCGACGGCGGTCATTTGGATGGCATTCTCTCCTGCTGTGGGAGCCTGTGATCTCGATATGCTAGCCCACTTGGCCGTTACTGGAGACACGGATGGGGAGTCTGGGATGGAAAAGGGATTCCATGTCGTTGTTTAGGTGGCTCACTCCTTCTCGTCGACTAAATCTGTCCGGTCGCGAGGTTTTTCACGTCTCTCTTTTTCCTGGACCTTGCAGCAAGCTGGGCCCGGCTTGCTCAAGGCGACTTTCCTTCTTTCTTTTTTACTAGGTATCAGGGTAATGTTCAGCTGAATTCCGCTCCAAAAAAACGAAACATGAAATGCTCGCAAGTGATTCAATATGCAAGCAATGGACTAAGCCAAACACGTCGCTTGCATCAAATCCACCTGGGACCTTCGTGGCTAGATACAGAAACGGCTTCCTTGGCATGGACAGGCTCGTCGCACAACTTCCGAAAAAGACGCCAAGACACCAACGGTGGTGCTTGCGGGCCGACCACACCGTTCCGCACGTGGTGCTCTGGGGAACGTGGGGTCCGCACGGCTTCTGCTGGGCGATTTAGCTGCAGAGGGCCAAACAGACGTCCGTGGTCTCCCAGCCACGAGGTCGAAAGGGCACAACACTCTCATTTTTAACCATGCGCTGCGCACTGGCCGTGGAGGGCCCCGGGCGGAGACATTGTGCTTGCTAGTTACAATCGCTTCCCGCTCGTCCCTTCCAGACATCATCAAAGCCCCGACATCTCGGCCTCGGTGCAGGCCCCCTGATGAAGAACCGAGTACCTCCCAAAGCCGAAGCGACCAGCAGCTATGGGCAGCTGCAGGACGGTCGTGGGTTCTCTGCCCGGGTAGTCGGTCGAGTGGCCGAGCCCGGACACCTCCCTGGTGTCGGCGGCGACGATGATGCCGTTCCTGCCGCCCTTGACGTCGAAGGTGGTGCCGTTGCCGCCGCCGTCGCCCGGCAGCTTGATGCGCGCCACGCCGGACAAGAAGACGACGAACTGGAGGCGCGGCGAGTGGTGCAGCCCGCCGGTCGTGTTGGCGGGGAAGACGGTGTAGCTGAGCTGGCTGGACGCGCCGCCCAGCAGCAGCGCCGACGCGCCCGTGACGCCTGGCGCCGACACCGAGGTCAGGGGGCCGAACTGCCAGCACTGCAGCACGGACAGGTTGGAGACCCCGGCGATGGCGGTGATGTTGAGCGGAGGGGGCGGCTTGGTGTTGGTGTTGTTGGTGGCCTGGGCGTCGACGCCTTGGCCCTGGCTGCAGAGGACAAGGGCCACCAGGAGCCCCACGGCCCAGCGTGGCAAAAGACCTCCGGCTGACTGCATGGTTTTGGGGTGTTTGGAAAAGGCTGTGATGGTCTGGTGAGCCCCTAGCGGGTGCGTGGTCGGCATCGCCGTTCTCAGGGGCAAGCGGTATTTGTATTTTCTTTTTGGTAGACTAGACCACGGGACTGTCGGGGTCCAGCTTTTTTTTTTTTTTTTTTTTTTTTTTTTTTTGCTGCTTCTTCTATCCTCTCCTCGGTGATCCTGTGTTTGGATGAATCCTGCATGCTTCGGGGCAGCCGATTCTTCGTCGGCCATTGCTACGAACGTTCGCTGTCCTTCGACCTGAAAATGACTTATAAGTTCCCGACATCTGAAATCGTTTTTTTTGCGAAAATAGTCGGCGTTGTTCGGAGGTAGTCTCCTCGAACACTGTGGCGCTGACTGATGCCCCGTGGCCTGACGAAACGGCCAACCGTCCTCGCACCGACGCCGCGCTGTCACAACACCAACGGTCCGGGCAAGACATCGGATGGATGGGAAGCGGGAGCGCCAACAAACCTTTGGCGCTCTGGGGCTTGGCCGGAGATGAACCAGTCCAGCTCTGGGCGGTACGTCACCCGCTTTGTGAACTGAGACCGGTGCGTTGTGGCGCCGCGCTAGTCTCGGGGTCAGCAATCCTTCGCTTGTTTGCTCCGAAAGAACATCTAGGGGTTAGTGGTAGGTCTTTGCGCCTTTCAGCTAGAAACATTTCGTCAAATCGAGACAACCAGGCCCGCGATTGCCAGGGCGCTTGAGACATGGCATATACGATTGCGGAGGAGTGATGTTTGCTCGTTTTGTTTTGTTGCGTGCTCCGACTGGCGCACGCCCGTCGAACCTCGCACAGGACCTAAGATTGTTCCTCAGTCTCGAGCTTAGACCTCAAGTAGGATCTTTTGCAGATGCTAGCCAGCGTCTCGGGCTGGAGCCTGGCCACTTCCCCGTGAGGGCGGTTGGAAGGAAGGTGGTATGGCAAGCCGTTGAGCAGCTGGCGATGGTCTATATAAACCAGACCGGTCCCGTTCCTCAGCTCCTTTGTAGATGCCATTCAGTCAGAAACCAGCTTCGAACTCCCAAAGCCTTGGAATCGTTTTGTCAGACATTCGTTCGCATCAGCCACCCTCGTTGATCACACACTCGTTACCTACTCGTGTAAACGCCACTTCGTCATAATTTCAGTACGCCTTTCATATCCTCGACACCATGAAGTTCTCCATCCCCGCCATCTTTATCCTCGCCATGGGCGCGAGCGCCAGCACCGTCGTCCCGCGCGCCGCCGTCGAGGCCCGCTCGCTCGAGGTCGTGATGCGCGTCATGACCAACGTCTACGAGAACATGGTCCGGCTGGACGGCGCCATCACCAGGTTCCAGGCCATCCATGACATGGAGGAGCTCAAGCTGCACGGCGGCGAGATGGTTACAACCATCCAGAGCGCCGACTCCGAGGTCCTCGGCATGACCCCCATCACGCTCGAGGAGGCTGCCCAGTTCCAGCCCCTGAGCGAGAAGCTCAACGTCATGGGCGCGGCGCTGCTCGGCCATGCGGTCGAGAAGACCCCCACGTTCGGCCAGGCCGGCGTCTGCTCCTACGCCCAGGAGATGATCAGCAGGATTGGTAGGGCTTCCTGTGTTCGAAACGGCGCGAAAGGAATCGAGACCTAGGCTAACTCGACCATCAAAAACACAGGCGCCAACGTCATCAAGCTGATGGGCGACGTGGCCGCCAAGTTCCCGACCGACGTCCAGGGCGAGGGCAACCAGGGCATCCAGCGCTTCGCCAACCTCTTCGCGGAAACAGTCGCCAGGCTCAACGCCTGCGCCGCCTCCTCAGGCCAGACCACCCCCTCCAGCCCGACCACCCCGTTCCCGATCTACCCCAAACCCAACAGCACCGCTGCCGTGTGGCCGGCCACCCCGACCGGCACCAGGCCCCCCGTCATCTTCACGGCCGGTGGTGCCTTGAACGGTGTTGCCACTGGCGCCGTTGCTCTGATGGCGGCTGCCTACTTTTTGTAAATATCACTTTGTGTCGCGGACGAGGGAGAAGTTGGAGTGGATCTGAGGCGCCGATTTCGACGGGTTTTCTCGAAGGGTTTTGGCCAGGATCGGGGCCTTGAAACAGAAAATAATAGATTACCCATCGATCCAGTGTTGACATTGCAAAACGGTCGTATACAACAACGTCCGAGCCGCAGCGTGATCGAAATGTGAACCGCCAAATAGGTGCAAAAGTATTCAAAGTCGTGGAGGTGGCTCGAGGCCGGGCGAAAGGTTAGCGTAGACTTTGGCCTTTCGGATGTGCTTTTTCGACGCCCGGGAACACGAGTTTCGACACCGAAGTTTCGAGCCCACGGCATCGTACTCCCTCTTGATAGCCACCCTCAATACTCACGGCTCCGCCCTCGCCGGCCACTATTCAACATGGTTTCAAGGCTCCGGATCTCCCATGTTCTCCGCGTACACGGCCAGGGTCGTTTTTAGGATACGGAGACAACAACCTTGCGCAGCATTTCCGAGGGGCCACCGCCGGTATGTCATCAGCAGTCAGCCAAATAATGCTTCCGGACGTCGCCCGTGTAAACGAGCCAGCCCACCGTGTCGGCGTGTCCTTGTCGGGCAGCCTCACCAAGCATCATGCAAATCGAGTGGTCCCCGGGCGACCATCTCTGGCCCACCGTGATGACGCGAGGGTGGGGTTCAGAGCCTTCCCCCGCGGGAGGATGCGCCATTGTTGATACCGATGCAGCATCGGCGAGACATTTTCGTTGCCAGCGCGTGAAGCACGCTGGGCACCGCCTCGGCAAAGGCGCGCCAAACCGAGGCTGATCGCAAGGCGAAATCACGTCTAGGCGCCGGCCGCGATTGAAATCCGGTTCACGAGTCCTGGGACAATATTGTCAAAATATAACTGCATGGTGGCTTGAGGCTGGCGAACGCCTAGCATGTTACCAAAGAGCTAGGAGCAAGGCACGTGAATGAGACGACTTGAAGTGGTTGACTTATTACCTAATGACCACAGTGCTTGGCCAACGCTTGGCCGGGCGCTCGGCATCGGCGCCGAGACCACCGGGTCCCTACCATTACGTCAGGGCGGCGTTGGTGTGGGCACACCCCGGAAAACATGATGCAAGAGGGAGCACCCTGACTTGCCGGACCACAAGCTCTTGGGGATGATGTCGGATGCGATGTGGTCTGGAAAACAGGGAAGTCGGAACCACAGCCAGGGCAGAGAATGCTTAATTGCTTGACAGACAGATAGAAAAGCAGACCGGGATGCAATAATATTTCCCTTGCTGCAATAGCGAACGCTAACAAAAACTTGAAAGAAACACATCCAAAGAGCCAACATCCAGCCCAGATGACCGTCAAAAAGCTGCTGGCAGGCCACCTCCTGAGAAAGTCCATCAAGGTGCAGCTCAAGCGCCTCTTCAACAGGAACAAGAACCCCAGTGGCAGAAACAGCAAGAACACCAAATACCCCAAAACATCCAGGCGTGGGCATCCCAGAGACGTCAATACCGCCAGGGAGCCGCTCAGACACCGCTGGGGCCTATAAGCTATTTACCAAAAAAAAAAAAAAAAAAAAAAAAAANTAAAAAAAAAAAAAAAAAAAAAAAAAAAAAAAAAATATGAGCTACTCGCCACGCGAACGCCGGTACGGCAGCGAGCGGCGGCACCGCCGTGACTACGACTACGACGACGACGACTCGTACTACGACCGGCGGCGGTCCCGACCGCAGAGCCGGGTGCGGTTCGCCGACGACGCGAGCACGCACATGCCGTCCAAATACCGGCCCAGCAGCCGCGACTCGGACGCCGAGGTCGTCATCGAGCCGTCGCCGTCGCCGCCGCCGCGCAGACACAGGAGCGCGTGCCGGCACGACGAGGACGAGGGCCGCGCCCACAGACGCCATCACCGACACAACCGCCACCACGCCGACAGCGACACCGATGGCGAGCACAGCTATGATACCGACCGTCACCGCCACCGGTCCCGCGACCACAGCCACGGGCACCACCGCGGACGCGACAGGGACAGGGACAGATCCCGCGACCGCGACCGCGACCGCGATGGCCGCCGCCGCCACAGCCATCACAGCCACCACCACCACCACCGGCGGGACCGCAGCAGGGGTAACCGGGCGCGGTCGGAGCCCGGAGGGCGAGGCGGCGGCGGCGGGAGCAGCGACGACGACGGCGACGACGACGACGAGGAGCCGTCGACGTTCAAGATGGCGGCGTCGGCGGCGCTGACGGCGGGCGGGATCGAGGCGCTCAAGGTGCGCACCGAGCCGGGCCCCTGGGTCGGGCCCAAGGGCCGACGGGTGGTCACGGCCGCGCTGGGGGCCGCCGCCGTCAACAGGCTCGTCGACAAGGGCCTCGAGGGGAAGCCGATGCGGCAAAAGGCGGGCGCTGCGTTGGGGGGGCTTATTATCAATAAGATGGTGCATGGGAAGATGAAAGGCTGATATTCTGCTCGTCTTGTTTGTCCTCGCCTTTTTTTTTTTTTTTTTTTTTTTTTTTTTTTTTTCTTTTTTTTTTTTTTTTTTTTTTTTTTTTTTTTTAGATGAGCCTCTTGCTGGTTCACCTACGTACGTACATACAAGCAAGATTTGAACTACACAAAACAAAACCCAGCATTTTTATTCGGAGTGCTATGATACCGGCTAAATGAACTTGACCTCCTTCCCTTGTCGATTTTATGCGCCTTGGCTCCTCGGTAAACGAAGCAAAATTAGCGAGCCTCGTGTCGATCAGATCACCTGGGAGCATGCGACCGTGATGCGCCAGGATTGCTTGAGCCGAAAAGGCATTGGCCATACCGGACCTTTTCCTCCATCTTTTCTCTCCCTCTAGTCACATGCTCGGGGCCTCGGTAAGAAACGAGCGGAAAGACAGTGATCGCCAACTGCTCGGGCCGCTGCTCGAACAGAAAGCTCACCGACGCTAGGCCGTGCGCCCCGGTAGTGCTCCTCCCACCAACGGCTGACCAACTTCCCTTGTCATCCCGGACCCGAACGTGGGGTACTACGGAGACACTATTTTCCAACCCACGCTTTTCGCGCACAGAGGCCAGACGAGGTGAAAAGGACGCCTTGATGGGACAGACAGCCCCACGGGGCCAGAACCAAAAGAGAACTATACCTTTTCCAGTTTCCCACGCGTGGCTTAGCGGCAGACCAAATTGGAAGTTGCAAGGCGAAGATCCGTGACGTCCGAGCAGGTTTTGTTGAGAAAATGCCCTTATCCTTCTTCAAGCGCATAAAAAACCCAATCAAGAAGACGTGCCTTATCCAGGGGGCACCGAGACCGGCTAAATTCGCTAGAGCATCGCTTGTCCCCTCGCGATGTTTCGGCCGAGCCGCACCTTCAACGGGGAAACAAACTGATCCGACAGGAAATGTGATGGTCAATGCATGCCTCATATTGCAGATCCGACGGCATGCCGGATATGGTCACCTGTATGCCCACATTCCGACGCCGAACCGACCTGGCTCCTGGGGCTATCCTCATTTAAACTTGTGTAGCATGCATTTGTGCGCTAACCCGGTTAAGCCCAAGACCCCAAAGGCACGAGTCCAGCACGTCGGAAGGCGCACATCGGAAGGACGCTCCGTCGACGAGGGCGCCCATCCGTCCGCATGTATTGATTCGCTTTTAGACTATTGATGACGTATTTCAGCCCACCACTTTTCGGGAAAAAGAAAAATGAAAGAGAAGAAGAAGAAGAGAAGAAAAGAAAAAGGGTTCCCGTCATGGATACCCCTGGTGTGGTCCCCGGTTCAAACATAATTTCACCTTGCAAACTTTTCGAAGCGAGAAACGCAGTGCCAATCGCAATCGCTGTGATAATGCCGACCGGCGTAGATTTGACTTCTTCAGGCGCGTCTCGAACGCCCAGTGTTCTGGAAAGCTTACTGCTCCAAGCTTATAAGCTTATTCGGTTGAATTACGGTATATCTGGTCCGAAAGGGAAACCTTTGTGGCGGGGAACCATGTTCTCAAAGCTCCGGGACTGTGAGGGAGTGGGTTGCCAACGAGCATGATCAGCAGAAGAAACGAAAACGCAATCGGTAAACAAGGATTGAGCTACATCATTCATGGCGACGCCGTAGGCCGGGCTGGGTTTGGGGTTTCTTGTTTGTTAATGCGGGAGTGTTAATGCAGGATAGAAAAACAAAAGCACGGAGAAGAAACCCGAACGAGCCGAGATGAAATAGCGGCAGCTAGGAGCGCTACCTCTTCAACGCCGCTAAAACTGCCCGTATTAGGGCCGTCCTGCCCGCATCTGTTCAGATGCGTAGGTACCTACCTATCCACTTGTTTCTCGGGTTGTTTCCATTTGGTGTTCGATGGGATGCAGCATCCATGCTGGGACGGCAGCGGTTTAGGCTCGGCGGTGTAGCCGCTTAGATAAGGCTATCACATCTCTCATGCCTCGGACCAGAACGAACTCGGATTTACACCAAGGTCCGGTGAGATCCGAAGAAACACCCGGAACAATCAGCGAAACTCACAGGCACTTGGGACCGTAGCCGAGTTTCCCACCGTGTTTTTTCGCTTAGGAAAAAGAAAAGAAAAAAAAAAAAGAAAAAAAAAGAAAAAAAAAATTACGCCCAGCCTCCTGCCAAGCCCGGGCAGCAGTAAGCGAAGAGCAAACAAGGACATCCTGTCCAACTGTAACCGCGTGCCATGCATCGTCACAGGAGTAACCGTCAAGATGTCAGCGAGACGACCGCTCTCCTGGGTGAAGCACGTGTCGCGCCGGCCGCCGCGCCCGCGAAGGCCGTAGAGGTTTCGGCCGGTCGTGCCGCCAAGAAAGGTTACAACAGCACCGGCAACGGCGGGCCGTCGTCCTCCTCGCCATCTTCGGTGGCCTCCGGGTCCATCACCGACGAAGAGACTGCCGCCGGTGCCGGTGCCGACGACCGCATCCCCAAGGCGCAGGTGTTCTGGCTCTGCGTGGCGCGCCTGGTCGAGCCCATCGCCTTCTTCTCCATCTTCCCCTACATCAGCGAGATGGTCAAGCACAACGGCGGGCTGGCCGACGCCGACGTCGGCTTCTACAACGGCCTGATCGAGTCGGCCTTCAGCCTGACCCAGGCCGCCGTCATGATCTCGTGGGGCCGCCTGGCCGACCGCGTGGGCCGCAAGCCCGTCCTGGTGGCCTCGCTCGCCGGCGTCGCCGTCGCCACCTCCGCTTTTGGTTTGGCCCCGTCCCTGGCCCAGATGGCCGTCGCCCGCTGCCTGGCCGGCGTCTTCGCCGGCTCCGTCGTCACCGTCCGCACCATGCTGGCCGACATCAGCACCGCGACCACCCAGGCCCGCGTCTTCAGCTGGTTCGCCTTCTTCGGCAACCTCGGCATCTTCCTCGGCTCCCTGATGGGCGGCGTCCTCGTCGACCCGGCCCGCCAGTACGGCGGCTTTCTCGGCCGCGTCGCGTTTCTGAGGGACCACCCTTATGCGCTGCCCAGCTTCGGCGTCGGCTTGTTTTCTGCTTTCGCGTGCGTCACGACTGCGCTTTTTGTCAACGAGACGCTTCCTCCCGACGATTGTGATGCTCTTGCCAGCAACGACGACGGCGCTGTCGAGAGCGAAACGAGGAAAAAGGCCGCCGCGGCCGCGGAAAAGGCACGCCAGGAGTCCGTATGGCAGCTGCTCAACGAGCCCGGGGTCTCACGCGTGCTGCTGAACTTCGGGTGGCTGTTCTTCGTCGCGTCCGGCTACACCGTCATCATCCCGCTGTGGTGGTTCACGCCCGTCCGGCTCGGCGGCTTCGGCTTCAGCCCGCTGCAGATCTCCATCATGACGGCCTTTAGCGGCATCGTGCAGGCCGTCTGGCTGATCGTCGTGTTCCCTCCTCTGCAGCACCGCTACGGCACCAACGGCGTGATGCGCTTGTGCGCCGCGGCCTACCCCTTGTTCTTCACCGTCGCGCCCGTGGCCAACACGCTGCTGCGCCGGGGCATGGAGCCCGCGTTCTGGGCGTTTTTCCCGCCGACGCTGGCGCTGAGCAGCGGCGTCGCCATGGCCTTCACGGCGTCGCAGCTGGCCATCAACGAGGTCAGCCCATCGCCCCGCGTGCTGGGCACGCTGACGGCCTTTTCGCTCATGCTGGTCAGCATCGCGCGCTCCATCTGCCCGGCCCTGTTCACAACTTTGTTTGCAATCGGCGCAAAAACGCAGCTGCTGGGTGGGTATGCCATCTGGGCGCTTTTGTTTATGCTGGCCATTGGCTTCTGGGCTGTGACGGGGGTGCTTCCCGACTACGACGAGCTGAGACGCCAGCGGCTTGAGAGGGAGCGGGTTGAGGCGGAGGACGATAATGATAGTGATGCGGCCGCGATACGCGGGTAATAAGCCGAGGGAAAGTTGATGATGGTTGACCCGACGGTCTTCCGTCTGCACTATGGTCCCCTTTAGAGATTTTTCTACAGGCACACGTGCTGTGCAGCTTCATACACGACACCAGACCTCACTTGGATACCCGAATATGTTAGATACAGCTTCCAGCGTACCAATATTTTGGCGGGTTTGCATTGCGGGCGACCACACTAAGCAAAACGGAACTCGGACGCAATACGAAGGATATGATGAATAAATCTGTTTCAAGTATTTGCGAGAAGAGAAAGAAGAGATGAACGAGACAAAGAAACCCGTATCCGGCTGTCTTCAATGATCCAGCCAATGTGAACGCCTCCAGGTGGACTGCCTGGTGATGCAGACAGAACAGTAAATCCCCAAACTCCCCAGTGATGCACCGCCTAAACCCAAAGATATCCCAAACTCCCTAATGATGCACCTAGATCCCAAAAGCCCACCGCCCAAAACGCCTTTTTTTTTTATCCGAGCCTCCCGGATCGGAGCCTTTTTTTTTTTGTTTCCTTGTTGTTTTTATACAGTCGACCTCAGAGAGGGGTAGATCCTCTAGTACCGCGAGTCCAGTGACTCCCGCATGCGGCTGGAGCGCGTGGGCAGGAAAAAGTTCTCGTTGGATGCTGACCTTGAGCGGTTGAGGGCGAAGGGCTGCTGCGGCCAGGTCTCGGTGACGGCTCCGGGCCGCGAGAACTGCAGCTCCCGGATGCGCTGCAGCTGGGGCTTGGGCGACGAGGGCGGGGACGACATGGGCGTGCTGGGGCTGGAGGCGCCCGAGGCGGTCGTGTTGGCGGTGTAGTAGACGGAGGCGGGCATTTTGTGGGGTTGTTGTTGTTGTTGTTGGGAGCCGAGAAAAGAGGTTGTGATGCAAGATGTGGTGTGGGTGGTGAATCCGGGCGCAATCAAGGGCTCGGGTTGGAAGATGACTGATTGGAGAGAGCAAAGGGATAGGAGATGACAAGAACAGCCAAGAGATGCAGATATGCGTGGGAAGCAACCAGAGAGACGATGCTTTTGCAGTGTTGGCTGTGTGTATCAAGGCCCTGTGAGCTCTGGGGATGAGGATGAGATTGAAAGACGGTTGGCCAAAGACCGTTTGATCAGTCGTTTATATAAAATCGTCCCGACGGATCAACCCAGGACTTTTGTCACAAGACCTTCCAATACTTTGCGGCACGCGAGCGGCACAGGCAGCGCCGACTTACTGGGCCAAGAGGCTTTGATCACGGGCCTGCCTGGAGACATGGTTGTTCCACCATGGCCGGCGAAGCAATCACCAACGAGGAAACTCCCCGCAGCTCATGCCCGTCGGCGGGATTCCTACTGGACATGGGTTTTTCCGCCGCCCAACACCGGACAAACGAGATTGCCGCACGCCTGCAGAAGCTGTTTTGCTGTTGTTACTTCTAAAGTTAGCAGCCCGCCACGGTTGCGACCAGCACAGCGTGGGCCGCACTCAGGCTTACTACACGCGCAGGCTGGGTGGCAGTGCGCCCCGGAGCTATTGGGGGGCTTGGAGAGCTGCGCACGCCGCCATGCGCAGAAAAGCTAGGCCGCCAGTATTTTGGCTGAGGGCAAGGCCTCTGCAAGCGCGACAGGAATCTGACTGACCCCATCCATCGTCTCACACATTCCACGCAGCAGCCCGTGCTCTGATTCGCTTCTTCGGGGCTTGGTCTGTTAACCGCGGAGTCAGGCTGTGTATGGAAAAACTCATGTCCGATCATTCATCATCAGCCTGCCTTCATCGCATGCACGGTTTTGTGCACGACATAACATCGCCCAGCAGCGGCAGCAACCTCTGCCCTTGCTCTGCTACGCTGCGCGCTCCTCAGTGTTTTACAAAGGCACATGGAGAGACAGCAGCACGCTCAGATTGCAGCAGGCACCCGCCTAGGCGTCAGCGACGTACCCGACGTCTCAGGGCCCACTGCTGCTTTCCCAAATCGGGCGTGGGTGCCACTTCCAGGCCGCCCTGGGGGCTTCTGGGAGTGGACACAGCTTCTTTTTTCGGCAACCTTCAGGGCCCTTTGCTGTGCAGCGAGTCGGGCGGTGGCCGTAACGGAGCGCAGCAGTCCGGTCCTGGAACCTTTGTCGGAGCACTTGGCCCTGTGTTTTGTGTTTTGCTGTTGAGTGGGACGTATCCTTTTTACAGAAGGTGATGATTTGCTGGCTGAGAAAGAACTTCAAGGACGAATATTAGAAAGAAACACACACAAAGAGAGAGCGGAATAATCTCATGGCGTCTCCCTAGGTACATCTCACATCAAACGGCAGGAAACGTGCGCGTGACTTTGACTTCCGGTATTTCGAGCCCCGCGTGGTCTATCGGGCTATTATCAGCGGCTCGAGCCCGGCCCGCGAACTGACAGCTGGCCTCAGAATCAGAAACGACTGGACCCCAGCCGTGCACCACCCCGAAATATTTCTTCCCCTGGAACGGGGACAACCTGCCACAACGTCTGGTTAAAACCCCCGACTCTGCGCGTCCTGGAAACTGGACACAAGAGCAATTCTCTTTTCTTCCGTACACTTAGTGCACCAACGTACAGACACGAAAAGCCGCGCGGGAAATGCAACAGCGACCATGAAGATCTCGACATTATCGCTTGGCCTGCTGGCCGTCCTGACGCCCCTTGCGGCGGCTTGGGACAAGGAGGGTAAGCCATGCACTCCAATCTCGCTTCGTCGCTACTTCAAACACGTTCGCGAATGGTGGCACTTGATGGCTAGAGGTTACTGACACTTGGCCGTCGTTCTAACCAAAAGACCGCGAAATCTTCCGCGTCCGCGACGAGCTCATCGCCGGCGAGGGCCAAGATGTGACCTTTTACGACTTCCTGGGCGTCAAGCCCGCAGCCTCGATCGACGACATCAGCAAGGCCTATCGCCAAAAGTCGCGCCAGCTGCACCCGGACAAGGTCAAGCAGCAGCTGACGGCCGAGCGGGCGCGCGCGGCCAAGGCCAAGGACAAGTTCAAGAAGAAGAAGCCTCCGACGCAGGCCGAGATCAAGACGGCCATCAAGAAAGCCTCGGACCGCCAGGCGCGCCTGTCCATTGTGGCCAACATTCTGCGCGGGCCCAGCCGCGACCGCTACGACCACTTCCTCTCCAACGGCTTCCCGTCGTGGAAGGGCGCCGACTACTACTACAGCCGGTACCGGCCGGGCCTGGGCACCGCCATGTTCGGCGTCTTCCTCATGGGCGGCGGTCTGGTCCACTACCTGATCCTGTACATGAACTGGAAGCGCCAGCAGGAGTTTGTCGGCCGCTACATCAAGTTTGCGCGCCAGACCGCCTGGGGCGACAACCTCAACATCCCCGGCGTCGAGGCCGGCTCCGGCGCCCGCAGCACCCCTCCGCCCGCCGACTCGGACGAGCAGCAGGCGGCCATGCCCATGAACCGCAAGCAGCGCCGCTTCCAGGAGCGCGAGACGCGCCGCGAGGCCTCCAAGGGATCCGCCGTGGGTGGTCGCCGCCGCAAAGCCTTTGCCGCCAGCGGCAGTGCCACCCCGACGCAGCAGTCGTCGGGCCCCACGGGAGCCAAGAAGCGCGTCGTGGCCGAGAACGGCAAGGTGCTTGTTGTGGACTCGCTCGGCGATGTTTATCTTGAGGAGGAGGACGAGGATGGCCACATTGCCGAGTTCCTGCTGGACGTGAGTTCTACGCTTTTTTCTTTTCTTGATAATTCTCATTTGAACGATCATGTAATCTGACAGTCTATCCCACTCATCCAGCCCAACGAGATGGCCAAGCCCACCATCAAGGACACGGCCCTGTTCCGCCTGCCCATCTGGTTCTACCAGTCGACCGCCGGTCGCATCCTGGGCGGCAAGAAGGGCTACGAGGCCATCCCGGACGAGGACGTTGACGACGATGCCGCCCCGGCCGATGACGACGACTCCTCCTCGGAGCCCGGCAAGCACACGCCCGGCACCGACTCGGCCGAGGATTTTGAGCTGCTCGAGAAGTCGACCGACTCGCTCGGCCAGGCCAAGGCCAGCAGCGCCCAGGGCAAGGGCAACAAGGGCGGGAGCAAGCGCAAGCAGAAGAAGAAATAAACAGTAAAGGTGGGCCGTGGGAAGACTTGAATTCGGACGTGCTTTTTTTTTAATCCAAAAACAAAACTTGTCTTTTCAACATTTCATTGGCATCTGAGGGGCGGCGGTGGTGGAATCTTGGCCGGCGAGGCGAACAAAAGGAGCTTTAGGCGTTTATCCACAGTGCTACATTGAGTTGAGGGCGGATAAACACTTTCGGACGCATATGCTTTCGGAACGCGCATGCGAGCAATAGACATGTTCATTTATGTTCTTTCTGTGGCTAAATCCGGCTCGCTCGGGTAGTAAGCAATGACGACTGGATTTACGATGTACCAGTAAGCCCCGAGTTTTGGATCCGGATCATATTGTAGATGACAGCATCTGGATTCGTGACTAAAAATACGACAGGCCAGTTTGTGATCCAGTAGATCGGGCGAACGGGATTGAATGGGCATCACGGCCGGGCCCGGGTCGGAAGCCGGCACTTGGAAGCCGACACTGGAATCGGGACTCCCCGCTCCACACTGTTGAGTCACATGATACCCTCACGGCCACCACCGCACTTACAAACCCATTCCCTCCATCGTACGATCGCCGACCGGCCTTGTTCACGAAAGCTCAGCAACTTAATTCTCTCGTCTTCCTATTATCCTATATGTATGCTATTCAGACATGAGACATATAGCTCATGCAAGAAAAGTATACACAACCAATAGAGACCACGTCTTCTTTTGGCTTCGATCCAAGCAGCTTCCATCCAGCAAAAGCAAGCCAGCAACTCCTGGTTTCGATTCAGCAAAAGGTACCAAAGACTCTTCAGCCAAAAAGAGACTCTAGCAACTCTTGGTTTCGATCCAAGGACCTCCGGGTATCAGAATATGGGGTTCCCCATAATTCTTATGAGCCCGGCGCGCTTCCCCTGCGCCAAGTTGCTTGGGTTGTGTTGTGGTTGGTGAGGGGAGCGGAGAGGCGGCTTATGTTGCGTTGGGGCTGGCCCACACTCGGGGCAACTTTGGGGCGGGGAGGCAGTCAGGCAGTCCGAGCTTACGGGGCACATGCATGGAGGGATGGGGGGCCACGGAGGTGCTACGTGTTGGTACAGTGCAGTATGTATGACGCCTTCATGTCCCACCTGTTCTTCGGCATAACAAACAAGTCGTGGTGGACGCTTACCCGCTGAGCATCATGCCTGATGGGATTCGATAGGACCTGGCTGTTTTGTCGCCCAGACGTTGATTCTGCTCTGGTACCTAAAGGCTACGTGGTACAAGTCAGGATGGTTACCGTTGGCAGTGGGCAGCATCGGGGTGTCGTGTGTCTGTCTACTCCATCCGTTTTTTTTTGTTTCTCTAGATGTGGAGTCGTCCGGATGAGCGTGGCCATCTCTTATGCGGGCTGCGAACCCGATATAGAGGGGAAGTTAGGTATGCATGCTTGCACTCTATCTCGAGCGCTTCAGAGTGAGACAGGTCGCTGGAGCAGCCAGTGGCCACAGTCCACGTTCCTCGGAAAACAGGGGCCGTTGGAAAGAGCTCGCGGTTTGCGGGCCCGGCCGCTGCTAGATGGCACGACCTATCCACGATTCGTCGTGCCTCCAATGAAGTAAAAGTTGGGCAACTATCTCCATGGACCCCTCATTAGGTATTTGCAGGTATCTTATCCGGCCAGCTCCAGCGCTTTGACAGACAAGATCCAATAGCTTAACGCCAGTGTCATCTTATCCAACTCCTCGCCAGTCCGTTTTCCATCTCTTCTACATCGGACACCCGACCAGCAGGATTTTCGGCTGTAGGACTCGAAGGATTCCCGCCAAGGGCCGGGCTCCAATGCCGACCAGCCAGCCAATTAATACACAGTGGCATGCGTACACTTAACAGCGCAAAGGATGGCCAGGCTGGCAAGGACAGCTCGTGTCAGCGAACAAGCGGTGTCGCACCCACATATTATGCGGGTGGGATGCGTAGTATGCATAGAAGGGAACTAAACAGCTATTTTCCCTGGCACAGCGTCCGCGACTGAGGGAGGAGAATAACAGCCCGAGGGCTGACTTGGCTGGCTGTGATATGCCGCCTAGGGCCTGAAAAACACACCGTGCATGCAAGTCAAGGCGGGGCAGGTGGCGGTCGGGCACCACCAGGAGGAGGCGGGAGAAAGCAAGGGAAAATGGGATGGGGAAGGAAAAAAAAAAAAAAAAAAAAAAAAAAGGCCTAGCCCTCCATCCCATGGTGAATAAAAGCTGCACCTTCACCCGACCTTGCCCCTCGACCACCTCTTTTTCTGTTTCCCGTCAATTTTTTCTTCGGAGGTCCCGAACACTCCCCTTTTTCCCAATTTCACCAAAACCTCAGTCCCGAGACGGCTTCTGGACCGGCTCGAGCCTGGGGGCAAGCCACTCGGTTCGTCTCTGTCTCGCGCTTCGGCCGAGGGAGAGTGGGGAGGGGAGCCCGCCGGGGTGGTGGCCAGCTGCCGTTTGGCGGTTGGTGACGCGGACAAGCCCACACGACGCCCATCGTGACGGCTTCTAGAGCAAAGCGGAAAGGTACGATTGATTCCATTGCTGTTGCCTGCGGCATCGACGACGCGCCTGCAAAAAAGAAGGAAGGTCATCTTGCGTAATCACCTTGTCCTAGTGGGCTCTCACGGCAGGGTGGCCTTTTTCTCAGCTCGCTGCTGCTTTTGGGCCTCGCTCGCTACTGGCCAATCCAGCAGACGAGCACGCAACTCGCACCCCTGCAACTGCAAAAAATAATCTAACCAATTTCTCAGCGCAGTTCCCCTTGACCTCGAAACGGCCACGACTTTTTTTTTTCTGCCCACCCACTTCGACTCTCAGACACAAACATTCTCGACGGTTGCGCTCACGACACCACCACCAACCACCAAAAAACGCTCTCTTTTCACCGCCTCCAGTCTTTCGTAGATTGGCTTCCACCCTTCACACAACACACAAACACACAGCGCTCCCACGTCCTCCGCAACCATGGCTCGCATCCAGATCCCGCTCGACGTCTTGACGTCGCGGCTGAACCTGTCGGAGCGCTTCTCGAGCCTCAACCAGGGCAGCCTCATGAGCCGCTTCTCCAACCTGCGGCCGCTGTCCGAGTTCTGCGACTTCAAGCGCCTGTCCAAGCCCGAGAACTTCCACGAGGTGCAGTCGCGCGTCAACTACAACCTCAGCTACTTCTCAAGCAACTACTCGGTCATGTTCGTCATGCTCTGCATCTACACGCTGCTGACCAACTGGTTCCTGCTGTTCGACATCATCTTCGTCACGGTCGGATTGTTCATCATCGGCAAGCTCGACGGCCGCGACCTCGAGATCGGCACGTTCCGCGCCTCTCCGTCGCAGCTGTACACTGGTCTCCTCGTCATAGCCATCCCCATTGGCCTGCTGTCGTCTCCCTTCAGCACCATTGCGTGGCTCATCGGCGCCTCGGGCGTCACCATCCTGGGCCACGCCGCCCTGATGGACAAGCCGATCGATGAGGCTTTTTCCGGGGAGGCGGTCTAGACGGTCGGCCGCGAGCTCCCAAATTTGCGCCCCAAGGGGGAAGACCATCAAGGCGCGGCAAGGGCAACAAGAACCATGCCGCCGCCGCCCGGGGAGGAGACGACGGAAGTGGACGGGTAGAGGAGCTGGACAGCGATGATTATGGCGCCGGGTTTCCTAATTCTTCTTCTTCTCTGTCGCGGCAGTTTGCCAGCGACGCACTTCAGTTACGGCGGTTGGGATACAGGGATGACGAGGACTACGACGACGACGATGAGGAGCCAGAGGAGGTGATCGTGGAGAGGGCGATGGCGAGGATCCGAGAGGCAAAGTCGCAGGGCCGCGGCGACGTCGACCTGACGCCGACCGAGGTGGCTGCCATCAAGCGCATGCAGGAACGCAAGAAGAAGGAGGCCGAGCGGCGTCGGGCCGAGGAGAAGCGCGTCTCGATCCCTCTCTCCTCGTTTGAGCTCGACGACGATGAGCTTCCTGAGCACCCCACTCCTCAGATGCTCAACGGTCGCGAAAGCCAGGCTTATCCTCCAGTCGGCTACTTCCCACCTCCGTCGGCCGTCCAACCGCAGTCAAGAAAAAGCTCGGCCCAGAGCACGTCGCGAGGCCCCAGGGGTCGCGACCGGCGCGTCGAGGACGAGATGTACATGCTCCCTGCCGCCTCGGCTCCTTCGCTGGACTACATGAGCAACGCCGGCCCGCACGCACCGCCCGGCGCTGTGGTCGCGGCCCACCGCACCTTCTCGGGCCCTCAGCCCAGGAGGCGGCGGGGCAGCCTCGACGGCACCAGCGAGGATGAGACCGACGACGAGACGGCCAGCGACGAGTACAGAGATGGCGGGCGGGGTCGGCGCGAGGCTACGGCCATCGTCGTCGAGTCTGCCGCCGACCGGTCAAAGACGCCTGATCTCAGGCGGTCGTCGCGGCGCCACGCCAGCAAGTCGCCCGCCAAGCGCAAGCCTGCCACGGAGAAGGACAAGGGAAAGACCAGCGCCGCCTCGACCAAGAGCCGCAAGAAGCGGTGATGGACGTCTAGCTCTCCGTTCCTGGTCCTGACCGTAACTGACTTGCAATATGATTTCTCAAGTAAAAGTGGGAAGGGGAGGGATCAAAATCGGGGTCGTGGTTACTCTCCTTTTGTATTTTTCATAGACATGGTTATCTGCATGACTTTTCCTGGTCATGCTGGGTTATTGTTATTTCTGTTTGGTTTCTTTCCACTAGCGAACGACGTTCCTTTACCTTGATATTTTCACACATATGTACATGTGTGCATGGTGATTCGTGTCTCGTTATGAAATTGGAGCTCTAAACTATTGCGCGCTCTAGCTGGCGAGACTGATATCCATCCAAGCGAAGATCCTTCCGAGATCTGATACCGGGGACCAGCCCTCACAGGAGACTTGATCCTACAGACACAGACCTTCCTCCCTCGCCCGTAGATATCTGCCTGCCCGCCTGATTACCCGCCCGTCTGAAGTATAACCGACCTAATACCCAAGCCGAAACGCCCGAAAAGCAACCCTATATACCTAGCTGTAGACGCGAAGAAGAGGATATATCACGCCCTTAGGAGGAAAAGAACTTGGACATGCTCCCCATCCACCCGTTATTCCCACTACCACCGCCACCACCACTGCTTGCGCCAAGCCCGCCCAATCCGCCCAGCATAGACCCAAACCCACCACCACCACCACCACCGCTGCTGCCCTCACCGTACCAGTCGTCGTCGTCGCTCCGGCGGTACGTGGTGCGCTTCTCCCAGCTCCTGCTGCCGCCTTTGCCGTCCCCGTCCCAGCCCCTGGCGATGGTGGTGGTCGCGGCGGCCGCGGCGCCGGCGCCCGATGCCATGCGGACGGCGTCGCCGACGAGGCCGATGCTGTCGCCGCGCATGGCTTTTGCCCCCATGCCGAGCAGCGACTCGATGGCGGCGGGCATGCGCATGCCGAATCGGGCGAGCAGCGCCGTCAGGGCGCCGCCCGTGATCAGCGGCATGATGACCAGCATGAACACCTTGAGCGGGTGGCGCTTGGCGTAGTGCACCAGGTCGCGCAGCAGGCGCTTCAGCTTGCGGTAGGAGCGCTGCATGAAGGACTGGCGTGGGGAGCGTTTGTAGTAGGAGGGGGAGCGGCCTTTGGAAGATTTGTGTGCTTGGTTAGTGGCGGTACACGGAGTTTGTGTGCTGGGACGAAAGATCGGATGATTTGATAGAGACAAAAAAAAAGAAAGAAAAAAAGAGAAAGAAAAAAAAAGAAAGAAAAAAAAAGAAAGAAAAAAAAAGAAAGAAAAAAAAAGAAAGAAAAAAAAAGAAAGAAAAAAAAAGAAAGCCTACCAGTGCCGAACCCGAAAAACGACCCCCTACTAGAGTTACCCAGCGGCAGGTTGAAAAACGACTTTGTGCCGTCGCCGCTCCCGCGGCGCTGCTTCTCGTCCTTGCCGCTGCTGCTGCCAAACAGCGACGAGCGCGAGCCGTTGTTCTTCTCGTAGGCGCCGCCGCCAAAGATGCTCGAGGCGCCGTCGCGCGACCGCGACCTGTGGTGGTGGCGGCTGCTGCTGCTCTTATGGCTGCCACTGCTTTTGTGGTGGTGCTGCGACGACCGGTGGTGCTTGCGCGACGACGACGTGTGGCCGCCCAGGGTCGACATTGCGTCGTCGAAGAGACCCATTGTGCAAGGTCGCCGAATTTTTGTACCTGTCTGTGCTCTGGGGCGGGTGACGTGTAATACGATGATGCGATCGATCGAGGAGGAGATGGATGGAGTCTGGAGTGTATTTTTTTTCCGTGGGGAGATCGATGGGGGAGGAAGGAAGCGAGCAAGCACAGGTCGCAACGTGTTACCAGAGCTTGCAGGGTGGGAGGAAGGCTGGGCTGAGAGGAAATAAGCGAAGTGCAAGCCCGATGACAACGGCGCGCACAGGCTAGTTAAGTATCTTTTTTTTTTTTTTTTTTCTCTCCCTCTCACCCTTTCGCTTCACACCTCATCGCCAGCTCTCTCACACGTGCAGACTGCAGATTTGTCGCAGATACACTGTCCCTCTCGATTGGCCGGCAAGAAGGCGTGCCCGTCTTCTTGCTGTCAAGATGCGCGCCCATCCGGATTGGACACGCAGGGCGAGACCCTCTGCCTCCTACAGTTCATGCTCTCATTGGCCACAGCACCAGCACCACACGCAGGAACTCACCCCGGCCACCTCTGGTTTCCCACCTCAGCCATGCTCACCGCCTTGCCGCCCCAGGGTTAGCTGTGAGGGGGGTATGTGGGCCCGCAGCTTGGCGTGCTGAAACCTGCCGGACCGGGGGGTCCTGGTCCTGCACGGATGGCGCGAACCGGACGCCGCCAAGGTGGCCTGGTCCGCACTTGGGTTGGAATTTGGAGGGGACAGATGGGCCTGGAATCGAGCTTCCGAGTTGCTCAGATTCCCCGATCTGGTTCCCCGATCTGGATGCTGATCTTTTGGTCATCCTATGAGAAGCCTCATCCTGAGAGTTGGCCGCCTTGCGCAAAACACGCGTAAAGGGGCATAACCCGAGTGCCTGGTTGGCACTTCTCTAATGGCTGACGACTGACGACAGGCTCGAGAACAACCACATACAGTGCGCAAGTCTCACCGGCTCAACGCAATGCAGGGCACACCAACGCCCACAGCAGCCACGGGAATTCTTACTCCATCTGTGAGTGTCGGTGTGGGCCGGTCTGCAGTTATCGATCTCCATGTCCCGTCATCGTTTACTGCGTTCGGCAGGCCTTGGGCAGCTCTGCCTCTGCCAGGTTCCACAGGCGATGGCTCGGAACCAAGCTTCGTTCATGGTCCAGGCCTGGCCGCGGCCGTTGTGCTGTGCCTCATCCCGCAGAGTTGTCGACGTGTAAGTCGACATGGCCAACCGGATACCCACAGCCGCCCGGGTTTGGGTGCCTTTTGTGGCGTGGTGCATGATGCAGTTCACCTCGTATCATGCTGTTCTTTTCTTTCTTTTGCAGTCGAGCGAGTAGGACAGCTGTCGACCGTCTCGAGGGACGGTGTGGTTCCTGAGGGTATCATCGCAAGAGATACTTACTTTTTTCGCTTGTGGTCGAGGCCGGAAAACGACCGAGGTGGGAGATGTCTACGTGGTCGCTTATCCAACGATGTAAATGGATTTCTATATACTAGGTAGACAATGCAGAGCGCACACCTCGGTGATTCTGTATGCGTGTCTGTTTTGTGCGAGGGGAGTTGTGATGCGGAATATCAGGCGTATAAGAGCCAGCTTGCACAAGTGGGAGAAACTCAAAATGGGAATTAAGACAGCTAATAGCCGATTTTTCTGGTGCATTATCATATCAAAGAGGAGCTCAAGAGCGACGCTGGCAACGCAGCGTGGGACGAAGCCTGTGTTGCTTGCTTTCCCCGGCAATTGGAGCCAGACTTGGCTACATGGCGTCGGAAAGAATTCAAGGGATTTTGGGTCAGCCGAAGACGCGACGGATACCGCCGTTGAACCAAGCTCACAGACGTCGTAGCTGGGGAAGAGCAACCTCATCTGCCCCGCCGCACTTATATAGAAAGACGGCAAAAACATACAACACCGAGGATTCCCCAGTGGTCACCCACCTGAGTACTAGTTCGGCCCTCACTGGTTTGACTAAGGGAGAGCGGACGGGATCCCGTATATTCCAATGGGTATGGTCGTATATGTTTATTCGTTATTTGCTGCAGACCTATATTGATGTGTGATCCTGTTAAAAAAATGACAGCCATTAACTGGGGGCTCTTTTTTTTTTCGCAAATTTTGCCGTATACACCAATTTATATATTATCCACTTACTTTCACCAAAAGAATTGGATGATGCAGTAGCTGACCGGATTCGATATAGAAATGCAATTCCTGAAATCCGACCAGCTGTGGCGTTCCTTCCGCCACACAAGCTTAGCCCCAGCCACACCTCCAATCCAAGCTCCCCACCAACGCCGCAACGCGCAGCCCCAGGCGCCTGAAGGCTGACGCTGGCCGAGCTTGCCTTGGCTGCCCCATGGATGCGGTATCGACAAAACAACCCCAACGCCGCCGCTGCCCCGCGACCGAGATTCGACCCTCCACGCAGCACCAACGAAGAAGGCCTGCCTATCGACCGCGAGTCTAGCCGTTTCTGCGGGAGCTTCTACTTCCGCCCGCACACACACACACACACAAGACACAATGGTGAGAGCTTCAAGTCGCCCTCTCCGCTTCCAGAGTCGGCCTTGAGCTTCCCTGTGGCTCCCTCTCCCACCACCACCACCACCATACTAACAACCAACACCCACGCAGACATCCATAGGAACAGGTTATGACCTGGCAAACTCCATCTTCTCCCCCGACGGCCGCAACTTCCAGGTCGAGTACGCCGTCAAGGCCGTCGAGAATGCCGGGACGTCGATAGGCATCCGCTGCAAGGACGGCGTCGTGCTGGCCGTCGAGAAGGTCGTAACGTCCAAGCTGCTCAAGCCCGGCGCCAACAAGCGCATCGCCACCGTCGACAGGCATGTCGGAGTCGTACGTCATTCTTTCCCACTGCCCCTCACTGTCCCCTCTCCGTCCTCGAAATGCGACGCCACATCCAAGGCATGTTCGACCTGTCACTAACAGCACCTTTGTCTGCCCTCAAAAACAGGCCTACTCC
This sequence comes from Magnaporthiopsis rhizophila, assembly GCA_003049465.1. Lineage (NCBI taxonomy): Eukaryota > Fungi > Ascomycota > Sordariomycetes > Magnaporthales > Magnaporthaceae > Magnaporthiopsis > Magnaporthiopsis rhizophila. Next base: position 48,182 of record PYSS01000089.1, on the reverse strand, counting down.
GGCATGGTCCCCGACGGCCGCCACTTCGTTGACCGCGCCCGCGACGAGGCCCGCTCGTGGCGCGACAACTTCAAGGCCCCCATAGGCACCGCCGAGCTGGCCGGCCGCATGGGCGGCTACCTGCAGGCCTACACGCTGTACCAGTCGGTCCGGCCCTTTGGCATCACCGCCATCGTCGGCGGCTGGGACTCGTCCCTCGAGCTGCCCGTGGACGGCGAGGTCGGCGCCGGCCCTTCTGTGGGCGCGGGCGGCAAGACCCCCGGCCGCAAGCACGGCGGAGCCCGGCTCTACATGATCGAGCCCTCGGGCCTCTACTGGGGATACTACGGCGCCGCCACCGGAAAGGGCAGGCAGGCGGCCAAGGCGGAGCTCGAGAAGCTCGACCTGGCCGGCGAGGGCATCTCGCTGCTCGACGCCGTCAAGGAGGCCGCCCGCATCATCTACGTCGCCCACGACGACAACAAGGACAAGGAGTTCGAGCTCGAGATGACGTGGATCAGCGACGAGGACGGCCCAACCAAGGGCCGCCACGAGGAGGTGCCCAAGAAGCTGCTGAACGAGGCCGAGAGGTTGGCCAAGAAGTCGCTCGAGGACGATGATGACGAGGATGAGAAGAAGGAGGACGACAAGATGGAGGACTGAGGACGGTGTACCTGTTTGCTACTTGGTCAGAAGAGCAGGGCCTTCTAGAGGCTGCTTATGCTTAAGCAGAGCAGCTGACCTGTTCCAACCCCCAAGATCTTTGTATCTCGAGATGAAAAAGAGAACAGTCAAGATGGCCAGCGCGTGAGGATACTTTGAACCGACTTCAACGCAGAAGCCTGTTGTCTCTATTTACAGTCTAGACGGTGCGGGCTCGGTAGATTTGGAGTAACAAAAGGAACCAGGGACTCATGCAGGGTTTGCTGGCAAGGAGCCGTAGAGGTTCTAATGGACGCACCGCTACTCTCAGTAGACGGACACAGACAATATGACGATGGACAACGTGACGGATAGATATTCCGGCATTGGCACTTCTGGCCCTAATCCGTTCGCATTTCCTTGCCTAACTTTTGATTATTGCCTAGATGCATACCGTTGATGTTTCCCACTATCTTCAACACTTTTTTGGCATCTTCTCCTTTCGGCCTCCCTTGGCCTTTCCTCCACTGGAATGTACAAACTGTGCATGCAAAACACCGTCCATCACTACCAATCAAGCAGCAGCAGGAGTAGCTTCCTTCGCGGCAACCTCCTTCGCCACCTGGTTCTGGGCATGTGACTGACACCAGTGAATCCACTCCAAGAAGAAGGACGGCTGGATCCGCACCCGGCCCTGGAGCCACGCCGTCTGCGTGTCGGCGTAGACGCCCATGACCCGCTCATAGTTGTCACCGGCGCCGACGATAGCGGCCACCATGGCCAGGCTGGCCGCCGTCGCCGCCTTGGCGAAGGCGTGCGCCTGGTCCTTTCCGGCCTCGTCGTGCACCAGCTTCAGTCTGGCCAGCAGCGCGTCGGCGTCGACGACCTCGCCGACGGCGGCCGCCGCCTTGTCTGCCTTGGTCTTCTTCCTGTGCTTGGGGAAGTCGATCACGATGCCACAGGCCTTGTTCGACAGCGGCTTGTTTGTTGTCGTGCGGATGTGCTGGAGCAAGGGGAGCAGCACGTCAAAGGCGAGGAGGTAGTTGCTCCCTGCGGCCTCCTTTTTGACGTAGACGGCCAGGAAGTCGAGCACGCGGTGCTTGAAGTTGATGACCGACTCCTTGGCGTCCCTCTTGTCCTTGCGCTTGTTGTTCCCCTTGACTCGGTGCTTGAAGTACTCGGCAAGCTTCTCATCAAGCGCCACCATTTCTGAATCCGTCATGTCGGCGTCGTCGTCCGACGACCCGGCTTCGTTGTCCTGATCCAGGCGATGCGTTCCCAGGATCTGGGCCAGGATGTGGTCCGATTCGTCGTTGCCCGTGGTTTCTGCGTCCTCGTTACCCTCGTCCTCGTCGTCATCATCACCGTCGCTGGCGCCATCAGGCGCCTCAGCGTCGTCTCCATCTGCCATGCCGATGAACTCAACGTCCGAGTCGATCTCAGACAGGCCGTCCTCATCGTCTCCACCATCCTCCCCGCCATCGACATCCATATCGTCCTCGTCGACGGCGTTGAAGAGAGCCTTCAGTCCGTTGGCGTTCTCCTCGGCTCCAAGTGTGTCGGCCAGCAGCTCAAGCGCCTCGGACGTCATCAAGGGACTGAAGGCCTCAAACACGAGGAGCGATGCCTGGCGCATCAGGGGCGACGGCCGGGCAATCATTGAAAGCAGAATCTCGACGAGGAATTCGGCCATGCCTGAACCATCGCCCGTCTCCTTCTCCTTCTCTTTGAGCTTCTCGTAGCACTCCTTGGTGTCAGCTAGGACATCGAGCGCGTCAGGCTCCCCGTTATATAATTGTAATATGGCAATGGCATGCAAAAGCGCCAGGCCCTGGCGGGGCATGCGCAGCGCAGCCGCGCCCGAGCCCTTCTTCTCCGACTTCTTAATCAGCTTCTCGAGCCGCTCAAGCGCCGCCGTGAGTTCCGACTGCACGTCACGGTCCATGCCCATCGCATCAGGTTCCACGGACAACATGGCGTCGCAGATGTACGTAAAGTCTTCAGGGCGCTTGATCACTTTGGCGAAGGAGCTGATAAGGCGACTTCGGAGCGACGATCTGGTCCGTTCTGATAGGTCAAAGTATTCCTTTGAGTATGCCAGTTTGGCAAGCTCGAGGAGGGCAAGGCCGCCGACGGAGCCGCCGTCCTTTTCGTCCTTGAGTTTCGGGTCGGCTCCTGCCAACACGAGCTTAGAAACGTAGTCCGCATATGAGCGCAGTCGTCTCTCCGTCTCGCTGTCGTCCGTCGGCTGCTTGACGAACGTCTGCAGAATCTCCATGACAGCCTGGCCATCCTCAGGCCTTGTAAAGCGCAGGATCTTCTCAACCGTCTTGTTGTGCGTCCGCTCATCAAAGTTGTAGGTTCCGTTTCCGCCCAGAAGTCTGGGCAATATCCTCAAGAGAAGTCCAGGGTACAGCTCTACCGTCGTCTCAACCACCTTCAGGGATTTGACCGCGGCACGGTTAAGATTACGCTCCTCGGCTGACGCTTGGTTCATGAGACATCCCATCAAATGTTGACTGAAGATGGCCTCAACCATGGCAGGCGATGAGTGGTACGACTCGAGGACCTTCTGGAATAGCTTAAAACCCGAGAGTTTCTGGTGATCTGACGCGGTCTTGGAGAAAAAGGACTCTGGATGGAGGTAGTTCATGTCAATTTGATGTATACCGAACAAAATGGGTAGAGAGGATGGAGTCAATAACTTACGATCAACCACCCTGTCCCAAAACAGCCTGAACTCCTTCCCACTTTGTTGATTCTTGAATGAGTCCAGAATAAGGCCCCAGACAAAGTGTAGCTGCGTCATGGTGTATGATTGCTTGGCAGTCTGGCCACCATCCTCATCCGACAGCTCTTGCGTGCTTCCCTTGAGAACGGCAGCGGCGTCCTGCAGGGACTTGGTCCCAAGCGGATCCTGCCATGGCTTGGGGAGCTTGATATCCGGGAAGGTTCCCTGGGCTACCAGCCAAATGCCAAAGCCCTCGGGCGACTTTGCCAGCCCGGCTTCGATCAGCTCGTCGAGCGTCTTCTCGACGAGTTTGCGCTTCATCAGAGGCACGGCCTGGGCGATGACGAAGCCGCACTGCGGCTGCAGCCATGACTTCTTCTTGGAGAGCTGAAGCAGTAGCTTTAGCACGGCCTTCCAGCGGGCCTTGTCGCTGAACAACACACCGGCCTGGACGAAGCAGCGAAGGCCGAACAGTCGGCCCCACCAGTTGTCACGCTCCTCCTGGCCCAGCACCTTTCCGACCGTCGTGGTCTTCTCGACGAGCAGGTTGAGAAGAAACTCGAAGTTCAGCCCCGGGTAGCGGGATGAAGCAAGGTCCCTGTCGCCGATCAGCTGGCGAATGACCTCGACAAGGACGTAGCTGAAGCCGACGCGAGCGGCATCGCTGCCACTGGAGAGGCCCCTGAACAGACGTCGCTCGAGGTGGCGGCGCAGGACAGATTCGGGGACGCCGCCCTCCTTGTCCGCCTGCTCCTGATCTACACTCTCTTCTTCGTCCTTAGCCCTACCGTTCTTCTTCTTGGTGCCCTTGCTGCCGCCGCCGTCGCCGAACAGGCACGAGATGATGACATCGCTGGCGCGCAGGCGGTCTTCGACATCAGTGCTGCTCAGGAGCTTGTACAGCCCCCGCTCCCGCTCATGATCCTCGGGCTTCATGTCCTCGACGAACGGCCGGCGGTCGGCGAGCAGCTTGGCAATCAGGGCCTTGGGCAGGCCGGGGCCCGAGGCGCCCAGGGAGCTGCCCCCATTGGCGTCAGGCCTAGCCCGCTTGTTTGCGGGCTGGGTGCCGCCGTTGGGGGGACCTTTGGCGGGACGCTTCCTTTTTGCGCACATTTCCAATCAGAAACCCCTTTTTTTTCGGTTACACAACGGTCGAGTCGTGGGAAACTATGCGCTGAGAACAGCCTTTCTAGCGCGTTGGCCACGGCTCCACGCGCAGCAAGCTCGATTGGCGTCGCGATCCCCAGAAATTTTCCGCCGCCAGACCCCTGCGATAAGATAAGTCGATCCTCCCGAGGCGGTGTCGTCAGATCTGCCGATCCGAGTGTACGTAAGCCACCATCAGGGATGAGGGAAGGAGCTCCCGCACCGTTGGTCCGGCTGCCCCGCAGCTTTAAATTCGAGATGTTTTTCCCCTGAGATTGGCCTACTGTGGAACCATCCGATCTCAATTATCCTCAAACAATGAAGGAAGCGAGCCTGAGCCTGGGGCTTCCCGTCGAGGGGCCGCTGCCGTCTCTTGTGTGGGGGTCCTATTTCCGTGAGCCATTATGATTTTGCAAATGCGAGGGCGGACAAGAAGCCACCACACCTGCTTTGGTCCGCCCTATGCCCTGTGTCCTGTGGCTGTCAAATGACACGGCACTGCTGCGCACTAACGCAATTGGCGGCGACAGTAGTCGCTAACGGCCAAGGGGAAAGGGGTGCGTGCGAAGGAGGCGTGACGGCTCCCCTGATAGGCGGCCGGTGGCGCCGAGACGGCAGGACGGGTGCCGCACCGCACATGTGCGTCCCCGCTAAGTTGCACTACCGGGTGCGACGGCAGGTGGCAGCCACCAAACAACGGGCGGCCCAAGATTGATTGCTTCTTTTTCGCGACTGGCCGCTGCCCGGTAGGTCGATGCACTTGCAAAATGGGCCGCCCAGGCTTGGCTGCTGCCGCAAGTCAGGCAGGGCGAGTCGCTCCTTCCTCCCCTGGCCTTCGTTTGTCTAAGCCAGCAGCCAATCTTTCTAAATAAGATCACGGACGGGTTTTCTCGCCGTCGTATTCCCCACACGCCCACTCCCCTGAGTTCGTAATTAACCCTTCACTTTTTTTCCCCTTCTTCGCCTTTCTCCGCCTTTTCAAGGCTCCATTCTCTCCGCTCCTTTTCGCTCGGTCCCTTCTTTCTTTCCTCAATTGACGGGTTCTTCCCAGTCGGCCACTCTTTTTTGCCGCTCCTTTGGGCTACCGGCGAGTCAACCGGACGTCGAGTACTCCTCATTACCTTCGGTAGCGACTCTCGTGTGCGAGGAGACGGACGTGCCGTCATCGATGTGGCCCTCCGTAACCTAATTCTTTTCTTCCCACTTCTATTTCCGAGGCACGGGGCGATCCGTCCATCGCCTTGCCGTTGCATTCCCCCAGGCCTCTCCGCGATCCGTCTTATGATACCACCGTATAAGACGGTTTGACGACACAGCCGTCTTCTACAGCAAACAGGTGAACTTATCGGCCCCATCCAACCCTCTGGGACGCACGGCCTTGATCCGCTTCCCGCTCCTCGGTGCAAGTCTCATCATGTTCGTCTCACCGAGGGGCCGCCGGCCTCTGACGCTGGCGCTTGGCGTCTTTGCCTTCTTTGCCGTCGTGCTCTACTCGAAAGGATCGCGCCCGTACTACACCTCGGCCAGCTTCAACAACCGCCCCTTCATCAAGTCACCGCTGCCACCGCCAGTCTCTTACGAGCAAGACCGCCCTTCCAGTGAGATGGTCCAGTTCTGGACCGAGGTCCTCGATACCATGCTACAGCTGAAGCCCAACGCGCCACCCATCAAGAAGATGGAACTGCCTCCGGTTAAGACCTTCACTCCTGAGGAACTCAAGGACGACGAGCCCTGGCAGCGCTACGATGCCCTTCAGCTGTCCAGCGGCGACGTCGAGGGCATTCGCGAGAGCCATGCCCAGTTTGTTGCCGCCTCCAAGCAGCTGGCGGTCCGGATGCCCTATCGCAGGCACTCGCGCGGCATCGTCATGACAGCGGGCGGCAAATACATTGGCAATGCCATCTTGTCACTGCTCATGCTGCGGCGCACCGGTTCGACCCTCCCCGTGCAGCTCTTCCTCGACTCTGCCGACAAGTACGCCACCGAAATGTGCGATACCACCATGGTCGAGCTAGATGTCGAGTGCCGCAGCATGGATGCCGTTTTCAAAACGACCCCGCAGCTGCCCCGGCTCAAGAAGTTCCAGTACAAGGTCTTCTCCATCCTCTTCTCCTCCTTTGAGGATGTTCTTTTCCTCGATGCCGACGCCTTCCCCATCCACAACCCAGATCACCTTTTCGACGTCGAGCCATACAGGACCAGGGGCATGGTCGTCTGGCCGGATTGCTGGGTTTCGACGTCCTCGAAGCACTTCTACGACGTTGCTGGCATCCCCGTCCCCCCGATCGAGACGCGCCGTTCATCCGAGTCGGGCATAATGCTGTACAGCCGTCGCATGCACGCTGAGAGCTTGCTCCTCTCGACCTACTACAACCTTTACGGACCGGACTACTACTACACCCTTCTGTGTCAGGGTTCGCACGGTGAGGGCGACAAGGAGACCTTCCTGCACGCGGCCATGGCGCTGGGCAAACCCTTCTATGACGTCAGGACCAAGATGAATTTTGGCGGCCGTTGGATCAACGGCTCTTACGAGACGTCGGCCATGATCCAGGCAGACCCAATGGAGGACTACAGCCTCAACGCTCGCCTCACGGGCATGGCTAAAAACGGAACTTTTGGCGGCCTCACAGAGGCACGCTACTTCTTCGTGCATCAAAACGTCATCAAGCTCAACATGAACAAGCTCAGCGAGTCGATGGAGCCGGCCTGGAGGAAGAATGAGAAAGGCCTGCCCCAGCGACTTTGGGGCGACCAGTCGCGTATGGACCATACTGCTGGGTACGACGTCGAGAAGGCCATGTGGGAAGAGATTATTCAGGTCAACTGCCACCATTCGTTCCTCTCAGAATGCAACCAACTGAGGCAGTGGTACAAGATCGTCTTCCCGGAGCCCAACGATAAGGGTGGCAAGGCAGAGGAGAAAAATGCGGAGAATAAGGGGGAGGAAAAGAAAGAGAGAAGACGAAAGAGGAATCTGGGCCGCTAAGGGGCGTCCGCACTTCCACCTTCTTTTCTTCTCTGTTTTTGGCCATTCGAATTATCCCACGATTGTTTTTTTTCTTCTTCTTGGGATGCGCGGTCAAGGTTGGGGTCTACAAGGATGCGTACTCGCTGTCCCCTTTTTGGTGCGGACCTCACCACGCCCAGTCCATCTGCGGGATTACACCCAAAGACCTCGACAAGGGACAGGACGCAAACCAAAAACCGGGCTTGGAGGAAACAGGACTCGACAATGAAGCCGTTGGAAGATGTAATGAGTATTAGGGACACGATACCCAGACATTGCTGTCACGACATGACGGCAATGAGCAAGCAAGCTTTCTTTTATTTTAGGAATTTCATTTGTAAATTTATTCTTGCCCTAGATTTACGTTCAACACGCATGGTAGCCACCAGTTCAAAACCCTGCTCACACACATGCAACCTCGCCTAATCCAAGTAGTGTTCTCGTGTAGCTTTCCAATGTCCACTGAGCCGGTCATGGAATGACATGGTGATTTCTACCTGCCCTTACCCAGAAAAACATCTGCTCTGTGATATGTTTAGTGTTGTTCGGTGAAACAGCTGGCCGGGCAGATCGAGAGACAGGCGGGCCGTGGCAAATTCCAGCTGTGTGGCGTTCGGATCACCACGGCAAAAGTTACCTCGGCTCCGAGCACAACCTGTTCGCCGGGAAATTGGGAGACGAAGGCACAATGGAATCACCCCTGGTGACAGACCGCGGGCTTGCGGATGGGTAGGTGGTATGGAGACGCTGGGCTGGGACGCCCGGTGACCCAAGCAATGGATAGAATAAAGGGGGCTTGTGGATGGTCCGGAGGGAAGGACATCAGTCGGCCGGGAGGGGTCTAGTGCCACTTGATCGGTATCTCACATGTCCCACGTCTTTGGTCGCCAAGGTCTGCTAGGAGCACGAGATGGGGATTTATGAATGGATAGATACTTTTAGGCGTGGGAAGAAGAATGTATGTGCGTCCTGGTGTGTTCAGGCTCTCGGGCAAGTGCCAGTGAACCCTGCTGACAAAATAGCCATTCCTCAATACCTAACGCGGAGATGCGACGAAAACGAAGAACTATCTGCTGTTTCTAGTCCCCGTATCGCCATCTGATCATGGTTGATGCAGTTTCGTTGGCTGGGTGTACCTAACGGGCCGCAGAAGACGATCGACATGGGCAAGAGGAGCATGCGCACAGGAGAAGCAGTTTCCAAAACAAAAAGCTGCAGGTGACAGCCGAGAGGAGAAAGAGGACGAGAAGCGAAGACGTAGGATGGGAGCAGTGCTGTGGCAACTACACCCTCGAGGAATTCGATGCCAGTCCATCTTGCCTGAGCCACGAGGTCAGACCGCATTCGACTTAGCAAAGCGGATGCAAGAACGCCGTGATAGCACGATTCTGAGGGAATGCAGAGATCGTTAGTGCATATCCTTCTTGCCAATTCTCATTTTCCTCGCACTCGCTGCCGCCGCCGCCATCAGAAGGCGCTCACCCGGCGCTGACCCTGGACGCACGCAGATTAGGCCATTTACGAACCCATCTACAATTTTTCTTTGTTCTTCTCCTTCCCAATCTTCGCTTTTTTTCCTCTAATCTTTCCCGCCGGTCTCGTGTGGGTTTATTCAGGCTGCGAGACAAGTCTTGGCTGTGAAGGGTGGCTGCGAGCGGAGGCAAAGAAAAATTACGCGAGCCTTTCCGAAAAGGGGTCTGAATAAGAGCCTCAATAACGACATGCCATCCACCCACCCGCGCACCCACCTTCCTACCTACTTTTGCTACAAAAAGCACTTTTCCCCGACCTTCGCTAGCAGACAGTTATCAACATTGGCAATCTTAACCGGGCCACCACCGGCATGGGGCGAAGATGGTCGCAGAGATGGCGGATACAATAAAGAGCACAGCATGTCACACCTCAGAGCCATCGTCACACACGATGAGGGCCATTTCTCGCTTCCCCCTCTCGTGTGATGACCTTTTCGGCAAATGTTCCATCAGCTCGGATCCGGGACCGTCGAGGACAGACGGTGTGCACCGGGCTGTACGGCTTTGTTTCTTCCTGAGGTTCAAAGGATGCCCGTCGTGGTCACCATTGAGGGCGTCCAGTCCAGCCTTCCCCAACTTGGGTCTGAATAGAGCCTCATTTCCTTGTTCTCACCGACCACGAGATCGCTTCCCCCACCTCTAGCCTCTAGTCCTCATGCCAGTTTCTTTCTTCCAGAGGTCAGGATACCGACTTTTCGTTTGTCCTTGGGAGTGGAGCTCATCTTTTTTAGAGCCGGCGCCGACCCTATTCAGGCGGCATTCCTGAATAGCGGAAGCCACATATCGCCATCTACCAGAAGCAGAGCCCTCATTGAGGGTTCTTTCTCTATAAAGATGGCATGCCGATCACCCCTGGCACACACCCATGTCCTCCGTCTTCTCTCGCCACCCATCAATCTGAGGTCTACACAGACAAGGCGCAAGCACCCCAACTCTCCACGAGTTCCAACCCACCCCAGACGGTCCCTTGCTAGACCGGCATAGTCAAGACAAGTACTATCATCCATCATACACACACTCTACTCCTACTACTCCCACACCTACAACTACAAAGCAACAATGAAGACCATCACCATCATCGCCGCCCTCCTGGGCACCACGGGCGTCAGCGCCGCCGCGCTGTCGGCCGACCCGGCTCACCAGGAGATGAAGCGCTTCTGCGGCGCCGAGGGCCAGGGCTGCTGGCAGGTCAAGCGCGCGGCCGAGGACCTGGCGGCCGTGCTGACGTCGCGCGACACCTCTGTCGCCGACACGGCCGACCTTGTGGCCCGGCACATCTCGCACCAGCCCGGCGGCGCCGCGTACCGGGCCAAGCGGGCGGTCGAGTCACTGGCGGTGCGCGTGGCGTCGACGCAGCCGGACCCGGAGGCCTTCTTCAACTCGCTCGAGCTCGACGACGTCTTCTTCCCGGACTCGCCGGCGCACGTCGACGACGACGCCGACGACGCCGGCACCGACGAGCTGACCAAGCGCGAGAACGGCTGCCGCTACCGGGGTCAGTCGTGCTGGAAGCGCGACGAGACCTCGGGCAACCTCGTCCAGGTCCGCGACGGCCTGGCCGCCCACGAGGTCGCCGAGCTCGCCCGCCGCGCCGACATGGCCAAGCGCCAGAACGGGTGCCAGTACCGCGGCCAGTCCTGCTGGAAGCGCGACGTCATGTCCGGCAAGCACGTCCTCGCGCGCGACGTCCCCATCGCCGCCAGGTGCAACGGCCCCGCCGGCGAGTGCACAAAGGCCGCCCGCGACCTGCAGGCTGTCGAGATTGCCGCCCGGGAGGTTCTTGCCTCGCTCGAGTAGGCGGCTGCGGCTGCGGCTGCGGCTGCTTTTCCTCCTCACTTTCTTCGTTTCTTCTGCACCCCCTTTTTTGTATATCCCCAGGAGCTGACTCTATCCCCGCAACCTACCGCCGAGTCTGGCGCCATTTTTTTCCTTGATTCGTATTTCCTAATTCACTAAATGTACGCAACACTGCGGCTTTTTGGCTTCACCTTTTCTTTTTCGAACGCAACAAAAATCCGAACAGAACATTACCAACGGCTCGATCACAAACCGAAACACAATTCGCTTCTTTGTTGGAGGAAAGATCCCACCCAACCCTGTTTTCTTTTACCGTGGCGGTCTTGCTCTCACACAGTTCAGGGCGACCAGTCATTTCTAAAGTCGTATGACAAAGTCTGCGACGGTGACGAGCCGGAAGGGAGGATGCGTCGGGGCCATGCGGCGGGCGGGTTGTCAGCTTGATTGTGGGATATTTGTAAGCTGCCGCCTTGTGACGATGTTGTAAGCTGTGGCTTGTGTATTTCGCCAATTTTTGGATTTAAATTCAACCCGTCCATGGCTACGTTAGTTCACAGATGATCTCGTTGTTGCATGACATGACCGTTGGCACCAGACCGACTTTGTAGAATGTGTGTATTCAATCACCACGGGAGAGCGTGGCGCACAAAGGACAAGCATCGCTATGTTTGTATGGAGGTGATGCACGATACAGCAGGAGACGTCTAAGCAAGGCAACGAACCACCCCTCACATCAGCAACCGCCACAGACCAAGCATCAGCGCCGCAAAACCCGTGCACAGCCCCATGAGCCACTGCAGGGTCTGGAACTTGACCTGCTCGAGCTGCTGGCGCAGGGCGGCGGCCTCCTGCTCGATCTTGCTCTCGGTCTCCTTGATGCGCAGCTCCTGCGACACGGCCTCCTCGCGGATCCGACCCTTCTCCAGGTTCAGGTCCAGGCGCACGCTGGCCTGGGTGCGGCCGATCTCGTCGCGCAGGCGCGAGTTGAGCTTGGCGATGTCGTTGGTCAGGCGCTCGTGCGCCGCCCGCGTCGTGTTGGACTCGGTCGAGTCGGCCGCCAGCAGCTCGCTGCGCAGCTTGGCAAAGTCCACCTTTTGCGTGTACGTCGCCTTGGCCGCGTCCTCGCGGGGGACCATTGTGCGCGTGAGGTTCTGGATGCTGTTGGGGCGTGGTGTAAGCAGGTGGGTGGGTATGGGGGAGAGTGGGAGACGAAGAAGGGCCTGAGCGTACCTCTCCTCGATGACGTCGTTGAGGACCTTCATCATGGCCACCGACTGCTCCTCGGTAAAGCCCTCGCTCTGGAGGCGCTGCACGAACTTGAGCGTGTCGAAATGGTGGTCCCTGCGCATCGGCGTCGAGGCATGGAACCTCCTCCTGCCGAGAGGGGCACACTGTTGCTGCCGGAGCGCGGCGCCTGTTCTTGTCGGCCGGGTTTGGGCACAGCCTAGGCTAGATCTGCTCGAAGAGAAAGACCTGCCGGGACCTGCCCACGTCGGCTGCTGTTGCTGTTTCTCGGAGACCTGGCCGCCCAAGAGGAGGGGTAACCTGAGGGCGCGTTGGCACATTGTCGCGCCGCTCCCCGCCGCCGCCGCCGGGGCCTGCCAGCTGAGGCGGGGGAGGAGGAACCTCGGGAGGGTCTGTAGCGCGCTCATTTCGGCGTCGGTCTACAAAGAGCTGAGTACCTAGGTAGGCATGGGGAGCCGGCGGCGGGCGTTATGGCGGCCTTTTGTCTATCAATCTCGACGATGGCATCGTGGCCCAGCGGGACTCAGGAGGTGACGTCTGTCATGTGGAGCAGTGAACAACGCACGTGCGTCTGCGTCCTCCAATTGAAGCTGCTTGCTTTTGGTCGGTGGGGTCTTGCGGGATCGTTTTTCTGGCCTCAGGCAGAAGCATCCATCCAACTGGGGCACAAAATTCCGCTAGGAAAATTTTCGTCTTTGAAGATTTCTTCCTTCCTTTCTTACCATATTGAACAACGCATTTATTCACATTCTCGAAAATGACAATTTGATTCGAGGCGCGCGGTTTCCGCAGTCGCCCAGGACGCATCGAAAATTTTCGCACAGAATGGAGACGAGATATCAGCGGACAATCTTGGGTGCGGCGCTTCCCTTGTCCCTCCGGGGGCCAAGGTGGGAAGGGTCGCAATGATTGAACGTACAGATGCCGTGCATAAACTAGTCTGGTGGTGGGCATCCAGTCTGTTTGTATGACATGCATGCTGTGCTTCCTTGGAATGCCTTGGTTAGTATCCATGCCATGCCTTGATGGTAGGTAGTAGGCTGCGTCTTGATGCCCACCGGGCACCATTCACGGCGCCCCACGAAGCCGACCGAGCCCAGGCTTTGGCCCGGAGACATCGGTGCATTGTGCCGCACCGCGGCAGTCCGGTTCAGGTCGATGGCACGGTCATGGAGGCCGGGCCCAGATTCGGATCCCCGAGATTGCCCAAGAGTTTTGACGTGGCTGGTAAACCCACGTAGCCGGTAGATGATGCCCTGATCCCTGGCGAGGTTGCTTCATGACTATCACGATATCCAACCCTGGAGCTGGCTCCGGATATCCTTGCGGTCCGCGCCCTAGCATCTCATTCCACACAACCACGGGAAAAGATCCGATGGACGAGGACGTTGGGGGTATACCCGCTTGGGCTATAACGTCCTTGTCACTTGTGGTTGTTCCCGAAGTACCTGTGCCTGTGCCGGTTTTGATGAATGATGGCATCGGATCGGGTGGTTCTAGAACAGGCATAAAATGCAAGTCGAGCGGCATAGACAGGGGGGGAAATCCAACCGAGGTCCCGGATTCTCCGTTATTCATTCTTTGCTTTTTCGCCTTTTAACTTTTTTTCGTTTCCGTTGTGATCGGCATTCCTTATCATTATTAAGAAACCACCTCAGCCATTACGAGCGCGGAATCCCATGACTGGCCGATGGTGCCCGTCGTCCCGGTCCAGGCCTAAGCACCCTCGTGAACGGGCGGGCGGCCGTGCTCTCAAGCTTTTCAAACCCCATTCGTTCGTTGCTTTTCCAGTCCCCTCTATTTCCCGGACCAGGGAGCGTTGACATCTCACAACCTGGCCACCGTTTTCATAAGACATACACATATGTGTCGGGTCCCATAGTCCCGAATCAGGAGAACTGCGTGGCGATGAGGGATATAGGGAATTATTGAAGGGATAAGCCTGGAGCGTTTGGCGTACAGGTGCGTTTTGCACACGCGGTCGGACCAGTGTTGGAACCATACAAAGCACTTGCCCGAGGTTGGTCAGCGGCCAACAGCGGCGCAGCACTGCTACCTCCACATGGCTGGTCGGCCTTGGCTATTGCAAAACCCAAAACCGCCGAGATTGAGGGAGACGGGAAAAGACGGGCGGGCGGCTCTGCTCCATTGCCCATTGCCCAATGGCAGTGCAGACATGGCAGGCAAGGCCAGCAATTGGGCTCCCTTGGTGGTACACACCTATCATCCGGGAATACGATGGAGGCTTTGCCCGTCGTGTGGCAAGGGAGGGTGTGTAGCCCGATGACCCGAAAGCACACAGTGGGTGTTTCACATCCCGTCAACCAACCCATGGGCAGCTGAAATCCTTCCGATGGATGGATGCGATTTGACGGGCCAGAAGTCGAGGCCCAGCCGCCCAAGCCAGATTGGGTCGGGTCCCACCTCCGCAATCCTGAAATCAGGTGACTGCGCGACTGTGGGGGCCGCCCCGGAGCGGGGTAACGATCCTCAATTTGTTTACAATCGCGTCTCAAAAGCTGCTGGGACGTCATTTGTTTACATTGCATGGCGTGAAGCAAAAAAAAAAAAAAAAAAAAAAAAAAAATTGAAGGGAGAAGAAAAAAAACCTGGAACCACGGTTTGGTCCTTTTGTCCATTAAGGATGACGGAACCAAGAGACGGGTCAGAATCACGAAATCCGGGTCGCTGCGACTCTCCGAGACGAAACTTGATTGAATGCATTTATTTTTCCCCTCGTCCACGGTCCGGAAAACGTGGTAGTTATGCGGGCAGCCATAAGCCAAGCTTGCCTTGTCTGCCTGCGGCGGGTACGCGCACCGGCCAGGCGGAAAGAGACGGAAGAGAGAGAGAGACTAGGGTGGTCGGCGACCCACCGGCGTACCGCCCGCGTTGCCGCATCCCCTCAACTCGAGACCGCTCCTAATTATGCGCGTTCTTTTGATCACACGCCAGGATCTTAAGGAGAGAGAGAGAGAGAGCGGGGCAATGACTTCTATTTTCTGCCACCGAGCAAGGTGGTGGCGGCGGCGACATGGATGATACCTATTTCTCTGTCATGGTTTGGCCGTGCGAGTGGAACTGCCGAGGCAACGAGCAGCAGGGCGAGTCGCCCGGCTCTATGCACACGCTTTCTGTGGAGGCGCTGATAGGCTGGCTTGGTGAGCCCCCTGGCCAGCTAGGTCTGAATCCGGCAGCAAAAGTACGCAAGCTCCATCTGCATGTCGCCATGTCAGCCTGGAATGGGTCCAAAGTTCAGAGAGCGTGCAGCCGACTAGGAAAGAGAGAGAGAGGCTGAGCCCGAAGACTGATGCAGTTGGTCGGCTCACAAGCGGCACGACGGCGGTCGGGCTCGCCGCCGTCCGTTGGTTTCGCCTGTCATTTTCTGGGGTTCGCTTCTCCACGGAGGGAGGGGTAGAGCAGGCAAGAAAAGGCGTGTCCTTAGGGTAAGATAACACCCGTTTACTGGGGGGCGCGACGCTTGCTAAACTAGCACGCAACCCAACACAGCCGCCCAAGTAGAAGCTTGGCTTTCTTGTTCGCAATCAATAATCTCCTGTCAGGGTGGCGTCGATCAGTGATCGGAGCTGAGCTGATGGAGCTATGGCTGGGTTGGCTCGCTTCGCGCGGCCTGATCGAGCTTGCGATCAAAAACCAGGACCACGGCCTGTCATTGGCCAACGGATCCTTGGAGCGCCGACGCGGCGCAGTCCATCTGACATTACCCATTATCCCATTACCACACACCCCTCCTTCCAAGCCGTTCGTTGTGTTGCGCTTTTTTTTTTTTTTTTTTTTTTTTTTTTTCCTCCCCTCACTTGGCTCCCGGACTTGGACTTTGGGCCGTTGCTCCGGCTCCATGGCGCGCGAGCTGTTCCCGTCTCAACCCGCAGCAGCACTCGTCATGCGATGTCCGAGGGGTCCGGGCGTGGACGCGGTTTTTGGTCATGCTCTCATCTATAGGAAGCTACTCCGTCTGCCTTGCGACGTGCCTACGTACCTAGGCGGGCCGTGACGCGAGCGCCTGCATGGCATAGAGGCGGTGTAGATGCTTTGAATCGGGGAAAGAGAGTGTGTGACTGCAGAAGCTGAAGTGGGCGGACATCAGATGGATGCACTGCATCGCCAGCCGGGTGGTGCGGCGGGAGAGGTGTATGCCGAAACGGGCAAAAAGTAAACAATGGGCACACATTTTTTTTTCTGTCATGCATCGCGACACGCGTTTTTCTTGTTTTCTTTCCGTTGTCTCCCACCAACCAAATGCTTGCTGGCTGCTTGCCCCTCCATCATGCAACCCCATGACAATGACACAACCGGCCCCGATCACGTCGCAAGCTGTCGAGGGGCTGTACCTTAGCTCCATGGCACGCCGGTAGGTTGCTTGAGAGGGGTGAGGGGCGGGCTTTGTTGCCCCTCCTCTGCCGGCTTTAGCCTTGTTTTTGGCTCCATGCAGGTGCTCAATGCAAGTCCTCTCCGTGCAGGAAACAGCAAAACAGCCGGTCGGGAGGGGGACCACTCTCCAGGCAGCACAAGCGAACGGACAAACGCTGTGGAGTACTTTTTTGGTTTGTTTCGCCGCACCGGCGGAGGCGTGGGGACCGAATGGATGGATGGATGGGTGGACGGCGACCAACAAAGACTCACTAGTAGCGGAACGGAAGCTGGTTGGCTGGCTGGGATGACGTCGGTCGATTTAACCACCATCTTGAAACCGTATGGCGGATCGGTGTTGGGGTCGGAGACGCTGCTAAAATAAATGCCTCTTGTGACTGTCAGTCGGTCCATCTTTCCAAGGCAGTGAAAAGTTCCGTACAGATTGCTACCCGGCCTAGCGGCAGACCAAGTTTATGCGATAACTGCACGATCCAGCGTGGCGGCCACAAAAGCCGACCCAGAAACAAGCGGTCGAAGAAGGCGGTGCGGTGCGGTGCGGCGGTGCGGGCAGCTGATTGCACGACGTCGTGATTGCCGAGCGCGGTGGCACTTGAGGCGAGCATCGAGATAGGCCGGATACGATCCAACCATGACGACGAGGACCGAGACAGGAAACAAAATAGAAACGAGGAGGGAAAAAACATGGTCCGCTGACAGGTCTGGCAACAAGCCTCTTAATTATTGGCAACATATAACAGACGCGCCGAACATGCTAGTCGGAAGGATTGATTGATGGCGGGAATTCTCCCCGACCGATCCCATTCGCCGATGCCGAGGCGCCAAACCCGACACAGCAGGCTGTCATCGAACACCAATCGCCCAATGAACTGAACCGGTGAGCAGGTAGGTACCATCTCGCGCCCGGCGCCGCCTATTTGCCCTCCTTGTCTTAGACAGGTCAGGTACCCGTCCGTTCTTGTTCCCATGCCGGCTCCCTACCCTAGAGCCCGTCGCGAGATTGATTCCCGTATAACCATTCCCTAGGTACATATCGCGAATGCAGCAAAAAGGGGATAAAAAAAGATTATGACATCTGTGCCCTGCGCAATCAGCATGGCCCATCTTTAATCTTGTAGACGAGGCCCAGGAATGAGCCGGATTCCTTTTCCGTCCTCGCTGTCGGTGGAAGAAATTTGGGTGCACTGTCCAGCCGCTGTCCAGAGCAGCGTCCAAACTCATGTCGCTTCATTAGCCTTGCTCCGCTGCACCGCTCTTCACCGCGCTTGCATATTTCCCTGCCCGGCACGGCACATTACGTGTATTACAGTTGGGATACCGTGCTACAGTGTGGACACACAGAGCAAGCGGGCGGGCCTAGGTATGCTGAGCCGTTTGGCACCCTTGGCTGCCGGGGTGATGTTTCTTGGGTTAGGCCGCACATGGGAAAAAGTCCCATCATTTTGGTTCCCCAGGCAGTGAGTGGTGCGGGCGCACAGGCCGACGAGCTGGGCCCGATTTGTGCTGGTTTCCTGGGTTGGGCCTGTGATCTCCAGACCGGCCCAAAGCTCGGCCTGGAAAAGGTTAGCGAAGTGGATGGAAGCAAAAGAAACATTTTTACCGACTCGGTGCTGGGAAAAAGGCGGCCGGGCTTGTCAAACCTGTCAGCCACGTTTGACAAGCGCGTTTCCCTGTAAAAGGCTCAAACGGGTCAAAGCTGGAAACTCACATGCAAGCAAACATTTCCATTTTTCACTATTTTCACACGAGGGCCATGCATGCATCTGGTGCGAAAAAAAAAAAAAAAAAAAAAAAAAAGAAAAAAGATAGTCTTTTCCGAAAGAAAAAGAAATGTCTCGCCTCCATCTCTGGTTCGGTGCGGATCACGGCCAACGCATGCGTGTGTGCTTTCTGGCCCTCGCTTGTGAAAAAGCAACTGGAGCTGAGCTTTGCCGATTCGAGGCATCAAATCACACCTACGGCCCGCGGGCACGGACTGTGGCATACCATCGAGACACTTTTCATCGTGGGACTTCGGTGGGCTCCGGCCGGGTATGGGGCTCTCACCAGGAGACGATATTGAGGGATGAGAAAAAAAGAAAAAAAGACGTGTGCACATAGCAACGGGGTTTGTCTCCATTCGCTCGTAATTGGCGAGAGGTCTGGGGTAAGGACCCAAAGGCGAGCCTTGCCGGCCGAGGTCGCGAAACGTAGTACAACAGGCGGGCTACCGCTGTACAGAGGGTCTCCCCGCCGGCCCATTCTTCATGTCCGCCTTTTCTTATCCAACTGAGTTGGGTTCTCGCCTCCACGGAAACGAGATGTCGTCTGCACGCTTTGGCCCTCGACCGTGTCTATGTCTGTCCCCAATCCCACAGGCAAAAGAGGAGCCGCTTTCTCGGGTGGTTTTCGGAAGGAGAAAAAAAAAAAAGAAAGGAAGGTTGGGTCAGAGAATGCCATTCGGGAATGGTGAATGGTACCTCTATGTGCCTACGTATAGCTGCATGGCACAGCACAGGGCCCCCTGGACTGGATAGGCTTGCACTTTTTAAGTTGTTCTTTTTTATTCCATCTTCCCCACCTGGCTGCGTGGGTTTCGAATGGGTAATGGCGCTGCCGGTTACCGTGGAAAGCGAGAGGGGAAATGGGAACAGGGCCTTCCTGCAACCTGCACATGAGATCCCCATCTTGAGAAAAAAGACCGAAGAGGCGGTAAAAGAGAAAGTTTGATTTGATAACTGGGGACCCGACGGGCTGAGAATTCGTCCCAATTTCGAGCTGCTTTGCTGGCTGGAACGGTGTCAAATGTCTGATGTTTCTTTTCTGATGAACGTCTTGTCTGTTCGCGGTTGTGGCATGCAACCTACACGGGGTTTCGCGAGCATGCTTTTTTTTTTTTTTCCCCTTAATTTTTTATGCGCCCAATATCGCACACACCGTCGACAAGAATGAGCATTCGATGTGAAGAAAACATTTGCCATGTCTGGATCGGCAACGCCAGCCCATCCTCGAGCTTTTAGTGGTCGAGTCGGGCCTCCTGGATCATTTCACATCGCCGCGGTTACAGTTGCGACGACGCGCCCGCACCAGCGCTGTAACCCCAACGACAACGGATTTTTTGATGGTTCCTTTGGCTAAAAAAAGGGACCGTCACCCCTGCCTGCCAACGCACACATTTTTGCAATTTGAATGTGCCGGCGGCCCTTTTTTTGATGGCCATTTCGGGCAAGGTGTCACACTGCCCTTTGGACGGACTCTTAGGCCCAGCCCAGCCAGAGGTGGAATTGCGTGCTAGACTTTTTACCGCGGGCGGCGCCAGGCCCGCCCTACCAACCGACCAGGGGTGGGCAGGGCAGGCTGGCTGCTAACAAGCAAGATATTCCCGCGCACGCTGCTGCTAGGCTGACCCCTCCCCCTGCTAATCGCCGCCCTGTCTCAGCCGCCAGAGAGGGAGGGGAGCACAAGGGTCAGGGGTGTGGGATGGGTGGGCTCGAAGCAGGGGTTGGAAAGCTACCCCTGCCTTGTCGGTCTGCCAGTCGAACTGGATCGCCCCGTTCTTGTCGGTTCTTTGTGAGTGGGCAGAGGAACGACGATGGGATGGGACCCATGTCTTTTTTCGCCATGGGGGATGAGGAGACGAGACCACCAACCAGAGCCGAGTGGGTTCTTTTTTCTTTTTCGTCCCTGGGACCGGCGGGCGAGTCTGGATGACGACAATGGCCTGGCCGTTTGCGGTCATCTGAGGTCGTCCTGAGACTGCCGGGTTCAAAATGGCCGGATCTGGAAAGAGGATCGGGTTAGGTGAGGTGTATTCTGCACATGGCATCCCAGCCTGACGTTCTCGTTTCCTGCGTTGCGTGAGCAGCTCTCATCTCTCACCTCTCACCTCTCACCATTGTCATCCGTCATCCCATGGAGCGGGCTGGACGTCATTTGACAATTCGATAGTTGACCCAAACATGTCATCGGCCGGATGCAGCCTGCTGGGGCTTGCAGCCTGCTACATGGCGGTGGGGTTTTTGACGCTGGCGGGCGGGACTCATTGTGGGCACATAGGAACATAATAGAAGCTCTTTTTTGCTGCAAGCTTCCTCACCAACCTGCTTGCGCTAGTGTGGCAGGAGGGCCCTTGTCCCTGAACGTGCAGCAGAAAGATGCATGCAAGCTGCGCAGTCCCGTCGAGTTGCTTTCCTTGTGCTGCTTGCTGCTACTGCACTGCACGGATTTGCGGCATTGTCGGGGAAACGAGGCACGCGCGCGTTTGGTCATGGTGGGTTGTATTGTGAATAGGCCTGTTATCCCAGCAGCCAACGGGAAAGAAAGAAACCCATGCAGGGAACAGGAAAAAAAATAGTGAATCAGCGTCATCAGCCGTGTCTCTCAAGTCGCCGATCGAGGCTAACCTACCACTCGGGCGCTGTCTCTGATTCCCAAATTATCCTCGCTTCAACTGTCTCAGCTGCGACTGGCAAACGAAGCAAGCTAGCAACCGCCCGAGGGACGCCACCAAAAAGCCATCGAGTCTTGGTGCCTGAGAGACAGCGCGTTGCTGGGGTGTGATATCCAACACGCTCTGTCTGATTACGTCGATGTGCATCAACGGCGCCGACTTGCCTTCCATAAACGTATGCAGAGGTAGAATTGCCTTGATTTGTGCCTGCCTAGGAGGATTGGATGATGTAAATGTGAGCCTTGGCCTTGACCCAGCCAGGACTGCATAGAGCCGGATCCAGCACAGCACAAGAGAGACCGAAGAAAAATAAAAAATGAAGATAATAAAAAAATGAAGCCTGTTTGGGCGAGCCCACCCGCTGTGGTCCGTTTCCAGCGCTTACTGGTGGGTCGGGTCCGGCTCCCTGCTTTTCTCATCTTCTGGGGGGCCTGTTTGACGAGGCAACCTGGCGCTGGGCGGATGGCACTGGCCCTTCAGAGCGTAGGTGTGCACTGTGGACTGTGTGTGGTGTGGGGGGTCCAATTGAATCAAGCACGCGCCGCGAGGTGGCCGCCGCCGGCACGAACCAGGCCACCACCGAGCAACCGCTATCTCCCCTGACAACCTCCCGCTGGGGAGACCTGCCCGGAGCTCACGCTTTTGCGAGCTCCACCAGCCACACCACGCTGTGTGAATGCCCTTGCTGCCGCTGCTAATACTTCTTAACGGCCGTCCCCTCCATTCGCCAATTTGCCTGCTCTCTTTTTTTCCCCCTCAGCCCAGCCAGCCAGCCCAGCCCTTTTTCGTCGGACGGGACGAGGTCGGAAGTACAGCCCCGTGCCTCTTGCTCACACTGCTCTGCCAAAAAGTCGACAGTTACGTTTTCTGCTCGACTTTGCAGCGTGTGCATAAGCAACAGGACCACCACCCCCGGTTCCAGGCTCCTCCGACGAAACGAAGACCCCCCGGGAACCCCAGAGCCCGTCTTCCTTTGCCGCGATTTGCAGCAGGTGCTCTTTTTTACGGCAGCAGCTCCCTCGCGCAAGCTCCAGCTCCAGCTCCAGCTCCAGCTCTAGCAACCAGCACCCCCGCTTGTGCACCGCCAGCCAGCCGGTCGCTCTAGCACGGAGGAAAAAAAAAAAAAAAAAAAAAAAAAAAGGGACCAAGAAAGAAAGCCGCGTCTGAGCACCCCAGCCCAGCCAGCCAGCTTCTCTGCACACACGCCCCTCCTCCTCTTGGATCCTGCGTCCAGGCCGCTCGTTCTCTTAACCACACAGACTCGCCTCGATTCTTTGCTGCTCCAAAGCGTGGTCGGAGTCGCGCATTGATGTCTGCGCTCTCGGATTCCCGTCCTTAGCACCCTCCTCCTCTTGACTAGCCCTCCTCCTCGGCCACAAGGGAGCTCCTGCCCGCAGCCAATCCACACATACCTAGCAAATTCCTTTGCTTGGTTGAACTGGAAACGGCAGTGCATGCAGCAGACGGACGGCCTTTCATCTACACCTGCGCCCGCCCTCTTGTGGTTTCTTTTTTTTTTTTTTTTTTTTTTTTGCACAACCTCGACTGCTTTTGCTTTTGCTCTACGACTCCATCCTTAACGCGTCTCTCTACTCTCGTACTGTGGTCGCAGGCCGGCACGGCACGTTTACCTAATAGCTAAACCACCACCACTCTCCGAGCCGCCGCATTTGCTTGCTGGTAGCTCAACTCCCGGCGAGCAATCACTCACGAGACGATAAGACCAAGGAACGACTTCCAACGAGGGAACGGACAACCACGACAACACCACATCAACAACCATGGAGGACTCATCACCGCTCGCTGCCATGCGCCGCCCCGCCGGCCCTCTGTTCGGCCACCGCACCGACGCCTTCAGGGCCGACTTCGGCTTCTACTCTCCCGAGAGCAAGCCGAGGGCGTTCAACCTGCGTGAGCAGCTGACATCCAAAAGGACTTTCTTTAACAACGACGACTTTATGAGGGGGTCGCCCAGCGTCCTCGCTGCCGATCTGTGCCAGAACTTCCGTATAGATCAGGAGAACAGGTACGTTGATTGGCTGGCTGTGACTAACACGCGACGACCTCCGCATGGAGGCGTCGAGTGTGGGGAAGAAATAAGCCCTCGCCACTGAAAGCTAACATATTGTTTGAGAAACCGCAGCCCCAAGTTTCCGACACCACG
This sequence comes from Magnaporthiopsis rhizophila, assembly GCA_003049465.1. NCBI lineage: Eukaryota > Fungi > Ascomycota > Sordariomycetes > Magnaporthales > Magnaporthaceae > Magnaporthiopsis > Magnaporthiopsis rhizophila. The sequence continues at coordinate 25,115 of PYSS01000089.1, read as the reverse complement.
CCGTGCACTGTTCACCTCAAATATGATGTGCGAGATGGGATCGCGTGGTAAGCCTGCCTGCCTGGCCTCCGATATGCTACTTCAGACGAAACATGAGCTGCTTTCGGACTTTGTGCTGACGACGGACAGACTACATCCCCTCGACGCCCATCATGGCTCCCTCACCCACTCCCTGCGGCATGGTGGAGATGATGGATATCTCTCCTCTGCCCCACAAGATTCCCGCTGGTGCGCTTGTCGTTCCCGGCCCGTTAATATGCGAGATCGAGGTTGAGTCGCCCGTCCTGATGGAGGGTGACGAGATCGAGACCAAGGAGCCGTCGCCACAGCCCGAGTCCGCCGAGCCTGCAGAGCCGGTGGCTTCTGCCCTGGCGGCAGCTCCCGCGACGGCGGAATTGGCCAAGTCTCTCATTGCTGAGTGAGTTGGCTGTCCGCCCTGGTTGGCGAGATATCTCGTCAAAAGCTGCTTCTAACATGTCTGTTGTCGTGATTCTAGCCGCAAGAAGCTCGCCGTCCGCCGCCCGTCCCTCACCAAGATGAAAGGTTACTCGACCAGCAATCTGATGAGGAGTGGACAACCCGACAACCAGCTCCCAGCTTTCAAGTTTGGTGGTGCCGATGCCAAGGTTGGCTCATCTGGTCTGAGCCTTAGCGAGTGCTTCCAGGTTTCGCCTCCCCAGGATCGCCGCCCCGCGACGGCCAACAGCCCCATTGCCCACATGCCCGGCCCGTTGCGTGCCCGGTCCCAGTTCTCGGGCCTGGCCAGCTCGTCCAACATCGCTCGCAACGGATCTCCCATTTCGAGCCACTCGAGGCGGCCCTCGAACCCGTTCATGCGGCCACGTAAGCAGTACCGCCGCTCCTTGAGCATGTTCGAGAACTCTGGCGACGTCATGAAGACGCGCAAGGAGGAGGCCCCGGCGCCGACCCTCGGGTCCGTCATGGACATTGAGGAGCCCGCCGAGCTGGTTCTGCCGCACTTCTTCCCCGAGGGACAGACGGACAGTATCCCACGTATCAAGCGGTCGACGCTGCTCGAAGTCCTCGACGGCAACTTCAATGAGCACTACGACAACAAGCTCATTATCGACTGCAGGTTCGAGTACGAGTACGACGGTGGCCACATCGACGGTGCCATCAACTACAACGACAAGGACCTGCTCGTCTCGCACCTGCTCAAGACGCCCATGGAGGGTCGCACCCTGATCGTGTTCCACTGCGAGTACTCGGCCCACCGGGCACCCCTGATGGCCCGCCACGTGCGCGCCGAGGACCGCACAGCCAACGCCGAGTTCTACCCCCGCCTGACCTACCCAGAGGTCTACATCCTCGATGGCGGCTATAGCGGCTTCTTCGAAGAGCACCGCGATCGCTGCTACCCTCAGGCCTACGTCGAGATGGGTGCGGCAGAGCACGCCTTCACGTGCGAGCGCGAGATGGGCCGTTTGCGTCAGAACCGCAAGGGCGGCCTCTCGCGTGCCCAGACTTTCGCCTTCGGCTCCGGCGGCGTCCAGGACTCGCCCACGGCGCCTCAGCGCTCCGTCTCGGCAACAGCCACGTGCAAGGACTCGTCACCCATGTCCATGATGCTTGGCGCCTCGCCAATCCTGGGCAGCGACAGGTTCCATGCTAGGCGGATGGCCTCGTACTGAGCTCAGTCGAGTCACTGACGCGAAAGCGCCGGTTACTTTGCTCTTGGCTTTCGATCGACTAACTCTTTCCTGGAGTAGTTGCTCATTGATCCTACAGAGAGACATCTCTTGGGATCAGATCGTGCGCTCGCCTCTTTTGATCGTTCGTTGTCTTCTCGCCGCCCTCTCTTCTTGAGCTGTTTTATACCACTATGCTTTTTTTATCGCTCGACAAGGCGGCGGCCATCGACCCCGGAGCCCGACTTGTCGCGGCGAGTCTTTCTTCATCTTTTGAGCCGTCTTCGCATTTTTTTTCCGTCTTTCTGAGGCATTGGCATAGCATTTGCATTGGAACCAGCGCTCCCCCAGCATGCCCTTGGATCCGGCATCTGAGTGGCCTCTCTCGGCCGCCATCTTGGTTCTTTCTCTCTCCATCATTTATCTGCTTTTTCCAGCAAGCAAGCAAGCTCTACGTTGTTCTCGCCAGGTTGCGCTTTCGCAACCCCAGCATCTGCCGCCTCTCGGAGCCACTTTCGATCCTCGGCCTTGTCATCTCTTCGTTGCTATCCTCACCTGTAGCAGACGAGATGCCGTGTCTTTTCCTGTTCGGCAACCTTTTGGCAACAAGTCCATCATCATTGCGTCTCTCACCAACACAACTCTCGGTACGAGGGTTTCTCACCTGCTCTTGTTGCCAGCAGTCCCGCAGCAACAAAGATCCATCGCCTGCAACTCATTCTCACTCTCTCGCTGTTTGTTGGCATCTCAAAGTCATTGACAGCCGCTTGCGAGACTGTTTTGATGATGGATCCGCCATCTTTTGCCTGCAAGTCCGACCGGCAGATTCGTCGAGCTGAAGACACGGCTGTGCCACCCGACCGTAGCTCTCCAGTGCGAAGCTACTCAGCACAGAACGAAAAACACGGGCGCCCCTCAACCGCCATCAGGGGCCTGCCTACGACGTCTCTTAATGACGACCGACCTTCTCCTTTGTCAGCTGTCCCAACGCAACCGCCGAGCCACCGTGCGCCGGTTGCGCTCTTTTTAGTAGGGTAAAGGGGTTGTCCCTCCAAAAAAAAAAAGACTTCCCACCCTACTTGTCTGTCTGTCTTGTCCTCTCTCTGGGTCTTGTGCGGTTTTATTAGGCGCTACGGCGCTCTTTGATTTCCCCCTCTTGTACAATACATTTCCCCTGTTTTTGGAGGAAGCCGGCCTGTGCAAGAAAGAACCAAAAATGGTAAATCAAAGGAAACGAAGGGGAGGAACTGGGCGGAGGGTTTGTTTTCCGTCCCGTTGCTTATATATCTGCATGAAGCAGATTTGGGCTGTGTGTTGTTTGTGCGTGTGTGCGTGTGTGTGGGATTCGTTGTTCTTTTGCGCGCATCTTTTTCTCCCCCTCCCCATCCATCAACACACCACCAACATCATCATCACCATCGTCATCATCAATCGTCGAGTCTGTTGTCAGCCCCGTGTCAGTCTTATAACCCACCAGCACCAACAACACCTCTCCCCACGTTTTGGGTTCCGGTCATGGTCAAGCGGTTTAGAACCGATAGACGAGACCCCAACAAAAAGAAGAAAAAAAGACAAACGCGAAAAAAAATACGAAAAAGACATTTATTTCAAAGATGCTCGCCTTGATGATTGTGATACTTTGTTTGGTGCTACTTGAGTTGATGGCTTCTCACCCACGTTAACATGGGCTAGATTGATGCCTGAGCTGGTTGGTACTTGTCTTGGTCGGTTCAACGTGCATGCGAACACTTGGAACTCACACTGGGAGTCATTCGGGAATATGCATTGATTTGACTTACAATTCACTATTTGGGACATGTGCGCTGGACGATTTTCAATTATTTTCGGTCGATATCGTGAGCCGCGGATTCCAGTCTAAACTCGACAAAGGTTGGCGAGGGTATTAAAGTAGAAACGCCATTTTTCCTATCTATCCTAGACGGAGAGAGAAAGTGGTCTAGAATCCGCTAGGCTTGTTCTATTCTTTTCTGTTCTTTCTCTTTCATCTTTTTTCCCCCTTTCTTTTCTTTCGTCCCCTGTTTGTTCTCTTTTTCTCCTTGTACGATCTAGACAAAGGAAGCAAGGAGAAAGGAAGCAATGCAATGAAAAACACGCTAGGAAAAATTCCAAATTCCATGCCTGGCCTTTACCCCCGCCGATCCGTGACGGTAGGCCCACGCACTACGCGTCGTAAATGTCGTCATCGTCGTCGTCGCCGCCGTGCCACCCCGGGTATCTCCTGGCCTTGGTGCTTGGACCGGCACCAGCAGCAGCAGCAGCAGCAGCAGCAGCGGCAGCAGCGACCTGCAGCCCAGCCGCCATCCTGGCGTATTCGAACCCCACGGCCGACGGCACGCGCGGCTCCGGGACCGGGTGGTGGTGCTGGTGCTGCACCTGCGGCGGGGCTGCCGCCGCCGCCGCCTGCCTCCTTCTGCTGCTGGAGGCGTTGCGGCGCTGCAGATCCGCACTGCCCCGCTGCTGGTGCTGCTGCTGTTCCTGCTGCCGCCGCACGCTGGGGACCCGCTCCGCATCGACTGCGGCGGCGGCTGCGCGTGCTGGCCGTGTTACGGGCCAGCCGGTGCCGGTGCCGGCCGTCGCCAGCGCGGGATCGATGGGCAGCAGCAGCTCCGGCGGCAGGAACCCCGTCGCCGTCGTCACCATGGCCTGGCTGTCCGTCCGGATGTGGAGCGGATCCCGTGTCATCAGCCGCGCGGGCAGGAACAGGGAGTCGGACCTGCCGAGCGACCGTGAGAAGTCGGGCATGCTCTCGTCGTCGTTGTTGTCGCCGGCATCGGCGGCGGGCTGCGTCGCTTCCACCTCGTACACGCCGGGCTCGTTTGTGGCCTGGGGCTCAGGGCTACTGCTGCTGCTGCTGCCGCGGCGGTCTTGTGTCCACGGCAGGAAGAAGGTGCTGATGGGCTGGTGAGACGCGACAGGGACTCCCGGCAGGGACTCGTCGACGCGGGCGGCGTCGGAGGAGCAGCCACCGTTGCCGCTGCCGCTCAGGAATGGGCCGTCCCAGTTCGTCGACAGGGACGACCTCGAGGACGAGGACAAGCGCAGCCGGGGCACGTCGCAGGATCCCACTTCCACTCCCGGGCGCCAGCCGCTCAACTTCCCGTTCCGCTGCTTGACCATGGCCGACAGGTCGGTGGGTGGGGCTCGCCTACCACTGCTGCCTGCGTTGGCGGGCGTTTTGGTGGTAGGAGGTTTGGATGTGGGCATCTTGGTGGTGGTAGTAGGCTTGGATGTCCTACCGCCGCCGGCCTTTCGACTTGTTGTCGTCGCCTCAGTGGTGGTGGTTTTCCAGGGGCTGGCTGATGATGTAGCCTTGCCTCCTGATGTCGTCGGCCGCTGCGCCAGCGGCGACGACGACGACTTGGCCACTCTTTCCGCCTTCGGCCTCGTAGAAGCGTTCATAGCTAGTACTGCCGACCTCCGTGGCGCGGCGAGGGGCACGGCTTTCGCGGTGCCGCGCTCACCCGCCACGAATTCTTCAGTGCGGATGCTGGCATGCGCCGAGGCAGACGTCGAGGGCCTCGGCACGGCACCGATGTTTGTGGTGCTGCCGGGGGCCCTGGTGTCGCCGCCGTGGCGGCCGTGGTCGCCGCCTTGGCGTCGCTGAGCTCCGGCGCTGGTACGTGGGCGCGACGGTGGGGGCTGCTGTTTGGCGGTACTGTGATCTCCATACTGGCCTAGGGGCATGTTTTCCTTGCCGCCGTGGCCGCCGCCGTGACGTGCCTCAGCTCCGGCGCTGGTACGCGGGCGAGACGGTGAGGGCTGCTGTTTGGTGGTGCTGCACTCGCCATGCCGGTCAAGGGGCCTGTTTCGCTTGCCGTCGCCGCCGCGCCGGTGCCTCTGACCTCCGGCGTCAGTGTCCGGGCGCGGCGCCGGGGGCTGCTGCTCACTGGTGCTGCGACCCCCCTGCTGGCCAAAGCTCCCCGGATGGGTCGCCATCCGAACACACATCTTCCCCGGCAGCCTGCCGCCGCTTGCTTTTATGAACTTCTCGCACGCGGGGCAGGGCCTGTTCCGAATCTTGGTGACGCTGATTCCGAAGTTCTTGCAGCCGCGCAGCCTCCTCGGGAAGCCAAACACTTTGAGGAGTCTCGCTGAGCACCGGATCTCTCCCTTCTTGTAGATGTCGCCGCAACGGATGTAATAGTCGCGAAGCTCCCAACACATGTCGGAATAGTGGTTTGAAAGTGCCTGGGAGGACCGGTGCAGGGAGATGGGCGGGCTGTGGGCTGTTAACTACGGGAAGGCGGGTGGCGGACTGTATATATTCTATTACAAGTGGGCGGTTGTCTTGTAAGTTGGAGACACCGGGTCTGACCAGGAAAAAACTTCCGAGAGAAATTTGGGACAGGACGTGATGGTTGGGCACTTTATATATACACTTGTCGATGTCACTTCTTTGTCTTTGGATCTCTTTGTCTAATACAAGTCCCTTGTTTGCGACTGTCAGTAACCCCCGTCATGCACCACTGAAACTCTTGACTTCATGCTTGGAGCATCACAGGCGACGATGCGAAATTAAGGAGCTTGTGATAGACTTCATGGCCTTGATCAAAGGTGATGACGCGAGTTCAAAAGGGCTTGTGATGGTCTTGGTGAGCTTGTATCGGAGGATGTCCAAGCAACACCAATGATGAGTTAGCTGGCTGCCTGTGAAGTGGGCGATGGACGTTCAACGTCCATCATGTTGCTCAGGCTAGAAGTGAGCTCCCTTGCTCAAAAGGTAGGTCATCATCACGCTTTGCGCTGGCACGGTATAATCCTCTGTGCATACACGTCCATGGCGAGACGACCCCTGCCGACAGAATCAACTCGTCTAAGGGTCTATCAAGGATCATGTCGTCGAATTCTCAAGCCACCGACGTGTGCTTTGTGCGTAGGAAGATAATGTCTCTGTATTTCCACCATGTTCTTCATGCTAGATAGCGGTATGCTGGGTTTGTTGTTGCCGAGTCCTCTATCCGCTCCAGGTATTCCCTCCCTATAAGGTCTTCTATCCTGGCCTTAATCATGGGCACTTGAGGCTGAAACCGTGGCGCGAGCTGGCTGATGACTTCGGTGAGGAGCGAATTGTGAGACAGCTCTTTGCGGGATCTGCGCGAGTCCAGTCAGTCGATTGCAAGGTAATGCGTGAAAAAGAAAAACAGACCACCAAAGGTGAGAGTCCTGCAACATACTTCATTATACGCACAATGGCCGCATCGACCATGTGCCGCCTCGTTTCGTCGTTCTTGTCCTCGGTCTTTTGGCGTTCGTCGTCGGCCTCGACCTTTGAGTGCGAGCTGATGACGGGCGCCTTGATCTTGATGGTCTTGCTCATGAAGCCCGCGTTGAACGAGAAGCGATCGCCCGCCCGGATCGTCTTTGTCGGCGGCTCCTTGAGCAGCACTCTGGCCTTGGGGTTGATGGACAGCGACGCCAGGGCGCGCGAGAGCTCCTTGATTGGTATGTTTGTTGACGCCTGGATGTCCTCGAGCGACAGCGACGCGCCGTCGGCCACGTCGTTGAACAGCAGCAGCAGCACCATGCTGTACGTCGACGCGCTGAGCTCGTACCGCCGCTCCTTGCTGAGCGGGCCCGTCTCGCGGCCGGCTACTCGCGGGAACACGCACTTGATGTCGGCCGTGCCCGCCGATCCGACCCACGTCAGCACGCGCCCGCTGCGGTCGCGCAGGTAGAACTTGAAGAAGCTCTCCTGCAACCGCTTCACCTCGGGCGGGTAGATGCACTCGGTAGATCCACCGCCGCCTAGCTTGGTGGCGCTGTCGGCCAGCTGCTGCGTGCGGCCCATGACCTCGGGCGGCCAGTTGTTGCTGGTCAGCACGCTCACCGACAGCTCGATGGGTTTGGCCTCGCGGTAACCCGCGTCGTCGCCCAGCGAGCTGATGTGCTCGTGGTACTTCTTGGACAGCTCCTCGGACGTGGCCATGTCCTTGAACATGCCCTCGAACTTTGACGTGAAGTGCTTGCCCAGGTCCAGCTGCATCAGCGAGATCATCTGCTTCTCCACCTCCTCGCTGCCCGATTTGCTGTGCAGCAGCCGCCGCGCCAGGTGCTTCTGGTAATACCGCTCAAAGAGATCCTTGTCCTTGAGGTACCGGATCAGCACGATGGCCTTGTCCAGGATCGCGCCGACCTCGCCGTCCGTCTTGCCGCGGATCCCGCGCTTGAGGTTGTCGTCGATGTAGAGCGACACGTACTCGGAGCTGCGTGCGAACGCGTGGATGAAGTCGGAGAAGCCCTTGGTGATGGCCGACTGGATCGCCAGGTCCTGGCCGAAGCACTGGTCCCACAGCACGTCGTATTTGTCACGCAACGCAAGCACGTCCTCCACCCACTTGATAGCCGCAGTCGTTTGCTGCACTTGCAGTGACGGTGGCTGCTGCTGTTGTGCCGCCGCCGCCTTGGCGCCGCTCTTGCTGCTTTCTCCCTCTGTCCTGGTGTCGCCCGTATCTGCCGCAGCCGCCGAAAAGTCCATATCCCGCAGGCTCTTCTCGATCTCGGCTCCCTGGGCTGTGATCCTATTTTGCAGCCCATTCTTGAGTGCGTCTGCGGTGGGGTCGACCTTGAGTATGAGCTCGTATAATATTGCCAGGTCCTCGATGCGGTCGTTGTCCAGCATCGACTTCAGCCCGTTGCTCTCTAGCGCTAGCATCTCGTGGAGGTGGGTTGAGATGAGCTCGGACTCAACCACTTTTGCGATTTTTTCCGTGCTTAGTCGTGACAGCGTGGTGCGGCAGCGGTCAGCCTCCTCGCGCAGGCGGCGATGTGTGTGACGCAACCAAACGCTGGCATCGGCGCCGCGCAGCAGCCGCAGCGCCTCGGCGTGGTAGAACTTGCGACTGGCCTCGAGGAAGGGCTGCTCAAAGTAGGTGAGATACAGGCGCTGCGAGTCGAGCTCGTCATCGGTCTCGTATAGGTCCTCGAGCATGGTGACGCAGCGGTGTATCAAATTGCGATCTACAACGTCGCCCTCGCGCTCCATGTTGACGTGGTCGAGAATGACGGCGCACAGGATCTCCCAGATGCTAAAGGTGCGGTTGTAGCCGGGCGACGAGATGGTGCCCGGGTCGAGCAGGTGGTCGCGAAACAGACCGATGGTGGTGACAAAGATGGACGTGTTCTTGCTCTCCTTCAGCCAGCCCTTATCGAGGTACATCAGGATGTCGGCCACCATGTTCATGGACATGTTGTGGCTCTCCCACGCGTCCTTGAGGCCGCGCAGGAACGTGTCGCCCATCTCGCGCCGCTCGTGGGCGCTGGTGCCCGGCACTTCGAACACGATGATGTTGACGAGGTTGGGCGCAATCAGGGCCTGGATCTGCGGTATCACCTGCTTGGCGAACCAGTCGCGCTCAAACTCCTTGACCAGGTCGTAGAGCCTCTCGCCATGCTTTCCAAGTACTATCTTGTAGGATGCACGGTACAGGTGCTCGAACGACAGGCGGCCGGCGTTTCGGTTGTGGATGTCGGTGAGTGCCTCCCTCAGCACGCCCCAGCACTGGCCGAACTCGTCGGCCTCGGGCCGGAGGCTCTGTCGTCCATCTGAGATTCAGCCGCCTGTACATCATCGCCCCTGAGCGGGGAGGGAGGGCAGTGAGCTACTTACCCGCTTTGGCGGCCTGATCTTGCCCTGCCGTTGCATCGCTACGGCCACCGGAGCACGTGTGGGGGTGTTTGGCGGGGAATGTAGCGAGACGAGGCCGAGCCCGGCACCATAGCAGCCGTCGTCGGGTTGTTAAAGGAGGAGGTGCTGGTTTCGCAAACAGGCTGGGACAACTGTGCAAGGCGGGCGTCTGCGCGTCTGGATTTAAGTATAAGACGGCAAGGCCGACGGCAAACAACCAGCAGTCGCAGAGCCAGGGAGACAAACAGCCTTGGCTTGTGGCAGGAGAGAGCAAACGCGAGCTTTCGGTCCAGGTCAGGCAGAGAAGCGGAATTTGCGTAGCTCCTTGGTGCAGCCATCGAGCTCTGATTTGGCTGCCCCTCACAAGAGTGGGGCCGCTAATGGCAACTGGCCAGCGGTTGCTGCGAACCGCCCGCCAAAGTGCTTGCAGTCTGTCGGCCCCGCTTTTGCGATTGGGTGCCACGCGACTCAGCCGCGTCTGTGCGGCAAGGCCGCCCGACCGACGTCATTGGTCGCGCATGTTCTGGAAACATTGTCAAATTTTTGATGGCGGCCGAGGCGGAGTTCTTTGTAACGCGACAGTCGAAAATACCGCCACTCAGCAAATAAAGAAAGCCCAGTTCAACTAAGAGGGAGCCTTATTTTCTCAGTTATAAAATCATAATAAATATGACGTCTAGAGCAGCTCCCCGCGTCCTCACATTATCCCAGCGGGCGGCGCACTCCCTCCTTGCCGACGCGACAACGACGACGTCCAGCCTCCTCACAAGATCAAGAACACACGTCGCTGTCACGCACCACGCACACGCACACGCACCACCTTCCCGCCTGACGCCGCAGCGCCGTTTCCAACACACAATCCCGCGCTTCACCGGCCGCAATCCCTTTTCCGCCAACCCCGCGCCCCAAGACGGCGAATCCACAGACGCAGCATCCAACACCACAACATCGACGACTCCTCCCGAAAACAGCACCGCCACCACCGCCAGCAACCAGAAAAACCGCATTCACTCGCAGCCGCACTACCAGCTGACCTTCACGTGCGTGCCCTGCGGCGGCCGCTCAAAGCACGCCGTCTCCAAGCAGGGATACCACCACGGCTCCGTGCTCATCACCTGCCCGGACTGCCGCAACCGCCACGTCATAAGCGACCACCTGGGCGTCTTTGGAGACCGGAAAGGCGTCACCGTCGAGGACCTCATGCGCGACAGGGGCCTGCTCGTCAAGAAGGGGACCCTCGGCGAGGACGGCAGCATCGAGTTCTGGGAGGACGACTTGCCTGGTGGCGGTGCTGCGGAGACATAATAAAAAAATAAAAAAAGGCCGTGGACAGTGTGCTGCGCGTTAATTGTATCATGAGCATTTCCATTCTGTGGCTCAAAGTGAAAATCGCATTTATCATAAGGGAGGCATCGTATTGCATTGTATGGAAATGTTTGTACCCGTTGGTCATTCGCGAAAAGCATCTAGATACGGCACTATATGTAAAAACGATCATAAGAAGAAACGACGATAGGGCATGATCTTTTCTCCGCCCAACCTCCAAACGCCTTATTCACAAAATCTTCCATCCCATCTACCCCCACCTCACACAGCCTGCCGCATGGCCCGATGCTCCCGCCCGCGCGCCTTGCGCTTCTCCTTCTTCTTCTCGAACCTCTTCCTCTTCTCGGCCCCGGCTCGCTCCGGCGCCGCCACGGCCTCGATCTTGCGCTTGGTCGACCGCATCTCCCTGCGCCCGCGCATGCCCTCGCCCACCGCCAGCAGCGCCGCTGTGTACGCCGCCGTGCCGAGCCGCCACTGCAGCGCCTCCATGCAGTCGCGCGCCTTGGCCCGCAAGGACTCGTGCCGGGTCGCAAAATCGGCGTCGGGCGACCACGGCGTCGGCACCGCCGGGTTCGTCACGTTGCGGAGCGGCCGCAGGATCGCGCGCAGCGACGGGCGCACGCACGGGATCGGCGCGAGCCCACCGCAGTAGGCCGACAGCACGTCGAGCGCCGCCAGCTTGGGCACCAGCTCGGCCGATTTGGGCCGCGCCTCCTTCCTGATGATGGCCGCCAGCCGGCCGAATATGTAGCGGCTGTTGGTGAACTTCTTGCCGTCGTCACGCTCGACTGCTTCGCCGTCGTTGTTGTCGTCGTTGTCTTCGTTGCCCTCATCATCCGACTCCGACTCCGGCTCCGACTCCTCCGACTCAAACTCAACTGCGTTTCCGAGAAAGACCAGGATCTGCGCCACCTCCTCGGCCAGCGGCTCGCTGACATCGTCGGACCCCAGTACGCCCAGGTTCAGCCGAATCAGGCGCATGACGGCCGCCTGGTCCAACTCGAGGCCGTGCGAGCCGCGCAGCCCGCCGCCGCGCGCAAAGTCGGCGAGGTATGAGCTCAGGAGCTTGATAGCCGAGAGCTTGACGGCGGCGTCCGCGTGTGAGAGACACGCGATGACCCGGTCCCAGAGCTCGCGCGAGTCCGGCCCCAGCACCCTGGCCGGGTCCTTGTCCAGCACTCCCCGGACGACGGCGAGGCAGACGTTGACAAGTCCGGCGTCCTGGCCGGCCGCGTCGGACACGACATCTAGGATCTTGCTCTTGAGCAGCGCAAAGTCCTTCTTGTCCCGACCGCTCGCCTCGCGCACCTCGAAGTAGAAGCCGAGCGTCTGGATACCCAGCCTCAGCACGCCCGCGTTTTCGTCCTGGCCCAGCCATCCCCTCAGGATGGTGAGGAAGTTCTGCGTCGACGCCTTGTCGGCGCGTCGGAGCACCTCCTTTACCAGCTCTGCGGCCGCTAGCCTACACTTATCGCTGTCGTCGTTTGCGAGTACAAAGACGAGCGGGATGAAGCACGTGGTGCAGACCTCCTGCACAAAGTCGTCGGCCGACTTCATCAACAGGAGGTGCAATACCTCCATGACTGACAGCCGCCCACCCTCGCGGTCGTACTGCAGGTTTGCCACGATGAACTTGAGCTGCTTTGCCCACCGCGCCTTCTTCTGCGGGTACTCCCGGAGGAACTGGAAGAAGGCCCCGCGCGCCAGGTCTCGCGTGTCCTTTTCGTCGTTGGTGATCATTACCGTGCCCACATGGTCTAATGTGTCATACACCACTGCCGTCTCGATCTTGCGGTCGAGGACTGAACGGAGGAAGCTGAATGTGATGTGCCTGTGCAGAGGCTCGGTGAGGTCGTCCTTGACTCTGCCGAGCAGCATGTCGATCGCTGCGTCCTTGACCGGAACATCGCTTCTGTCCCGAAGGACGACAGAGATGAGCCTGAGCGCTGCCTGTGCAACCTCACTGGTGGTGGTTGTGGATCCAGAAATGGTACGCAGGGCTTCCTTCAGCGCCACCTTGTATAGATTGGTTGAGTCGTTGTTCTTGAAAGGCACCTTGACAAGCACGACGAGGAGCTTGAAGGCGGCCACCTTGACTTCCTCCTCGCCCGCGATGACGGCATCACCCAAGATGGGCAGGAAGCCGCTGGCGTAGGATGCGGTCCGAAGGCTGTCATGCTTCCTCATCAGAGACCGCAGCACGTCGAGAGCGAACCGGGTGAGTTTGTAGGTGTGCTTGGTGGTCGTGCCGCGATCGTTCTTCTTGGCGCCCTTCTGGATCAGGTACCGCTTCAGCCTGGGGTCCAGCTTGACCTCGGCCTCGGGCTTCTTGCTATTGTAGACCTCCTGGATGACCTCATAGCAGAATATGAGTGTATCCTTACTCTCAGCCGCGGGGTTGTGCAGAAGACCGGCCGTGACACGGCTGAGCAGCTCGTCGATCTTCCTCGCCATCCTGAGGTTGAGCTTCTCCAGCAGCAAATCCTTCAGCGGCTGCACGAGCGTGATCAAGCAGCTAATTGACGTGTTTTTAGCGATCAACTCCATCGAGTCTTGGCTCTTGCTGCTCTTGACTTCCTTCATCTTGTTCGTGTACTCCTCAGCCTCCTTCTCCTGTCCCGTAACGCCAAAGATGTCGTCCATGATAACGGCGACGACCTGTTCAACGCAATAATCAAGATCGCCCTGCTTGACCTCGGGGATGACGGCAACCAGAATGGAGTGAACCGTGTATGACAGTACGTGCAGCTGATACCCTCGGTTGAGGGCGCCGCGCAGCTCCTTGAGAATGAAACCAAAGCAAGGGGCACCGAGAATGCACGCGATCTTAACCAGCGTGCTGCGCGCCATCTCACGAGAGTCCCAGGCCTTGCTGCGCAAGATGTGGCAGATGTCGGTGAGCACGCCGGGGAGTTTTAGGTCACGCACATTTGCGGGCAACAGGTTCAGGAGCTTGACAATGATGACGCCGATCGGGACCCGGGAGCTCACTGTGGTCTCATCTTTCTCATGCAGGTGGTCGAGGAGGGTTGCCATCAAGGGTCCGGAAACCTCATCACCGAACTTCTCCCGGCTCGGTAACCTCTTCCCAAGGGTCGAGGTGCTTGGACATACCGCCGCCTCGCCGTCGGTGATCTCCAGCTTATACGCTTGCCCGGCGGCGACCTCAAGGGCCTCGACGACCTTGTCTAGGAGGCGAATGATCTGTTTGTGCAGCTCAGGCTTCGACTTGACATACAAGACGTAGCGCCTGAGTAGCGCCCGGTATTGCGGCCATTCGAGTGCACCGGCCAGGCTGGAGATGGTGTTGGTGGCTTGTGCTCCGAGGCCCTGGTCGTCGCTCCCGTCCTCGCGTCCGAGAACGAAATGCTCAAGCAGGGGGATAAAGAACTTGCTGGCGTTCCGGCTGCTGAGAGACGATCGCTCATTGGCACCTTGCAGGAACTGTAGAGCCTGGACCTGTTTGGACACTGCAGGAGTAAGAATGTTGTAGAAGAAATCCGGGTCTCTCTTCTTCTTGGATTGCTGCGTCTCTTCCATCGTCTCATCGGCCTCGTCCGCCTCGGGAATCAGAGGGGCCAGATCTGCCACTGGCTCCCATGATCGAAGGTGAGAGGCGAGGAATCCCATAACTCTCACGAACTCACGCCGCACCGTCTTTGACTTCTCGCGAGCTCCTGCGTAGATGGCGGGGAGAAGAATCCGATCTAGCCTGTCGGCAAACTGCTTGCGCGACCAGAGCTGGTCCCACACAGACGCAGCTGCTTCGATGAACCGACAGATACCATCGGCAGAGTTTTGAGACAGGATGGCATGTTCCTCGTCGTGGTGCATGTAGCAGATGAAATTGTGAAGCAGAGGCAGCCATTGCTCGATGGTAAACGGAACATCTCGTGGCTTGCAAATTGCATGGAAGGCGGCCAGGCGGCGGTCGTAGTCGGGCTCGTCGAGCCTGCCCTCGACGAAGGAGTTTAGCTGCGAGGACAGGTCGGCAACCTCTTTGATAGTGGGCTCTTGAGTTGCAAAGACAAGGAGCAGCCTTGATAGGGATTGGCGGTTTTGACGGTCCTTGAAGAAACTGAAAAGGGAGCAGATGGTCTCGTAGAGGTCGCGGTGCAGCTTTGCGTCGTCTTGTAGGCTCTCGAGGACGACAAACCTCTCCAGAATGAGGAGAATGGCGCCCTTGACTTTGGGGTTGACGGAACGCGCCGGCTGGTTAAGAAGGAAGGTAGATATCTCCACCAGATTGCGCGTGTTCTTCGAGTTCTCTACTAGAGGGGCGATCTTAACGACGGTATCCACAGCTACCTCAAGGAGTTGTCTGCTGATGGGCGCGAGCTTGAGTACAACCTCGCTGTCTTCTGCCTCTTCCTCGGGCGTTTCTTTCTCATTGACGCGCTCGTCTGCGGCCGCGTTCTCCTCGTCTCCCTCGTCGGCAAGCGGAGTAGCGGCGGTACTAGGCTTGCCCGCTGCTGTGGCCTTTTCGGGAGATTTCTCGTCGCTCGTTTTGCTCTTGTCCACAATGAGAAGTCTACCGATCTCCGCCAAGAGCAAATCCAAGTTCGGATCTAGAATCTCGGCGCGGATGAGCTCGTTGAACTCGGACTCCTCGGTTGGCGCGAGGGAGAGTCTGATGAGGTTGCGCACGATTCCGAGCGCGAAAATCTTGACTTCGGCCTTGGTATGCGAGATGGTGATGCACTGGACGACCGCGGGAATGACGCCAGTGTCGATCGATAATGCCATTACGCAACGCGGCATCAGAGACCACGTCTCCAGGAGGCGCATAGTCCACGACACACCCTGCGTGGTCTCCTGAGCCAGCGTCGCCATCTGCGGGCTGACGACCTCGGACACGATAGGACCCTGGTAAGGGGTCCAGTCGAATCCGGCCGCGTTCTTGAGCAGGGCGCAAAGGCACTTGAGAGCCGTGGTGCGCGCCGCCCTCAGAAGAGAGGTCTCGCTTTCACCGTTCCCATCGCCATCCTCTTCCTCACCGCCATTTTCTTCTTCCTCGTCTGATGACGTGAGCAGCTTCCTCTCTCGATCGGCCTGAAGTCTGCGACAGGCCGGAATGAGACAGTACAGGACAGAGTTGACGAGCGGATCCATGTATTCCAGGACGCTGGAGCCGAGCTCGGTGATTATTGTCTCCAACATGTTGAGCAGACCAACTTGCTTGCGGGCCGGTATGCTGTGCTGATCAAACACCTTATTGCACAGACCGGCGCTGTCCACCACCCGAAGCCCGTGAATAGGTCCCAAGGCGATCTCGAGGAAGCCGCCGATGTCCTGGACTGAGAGGCTGCGGATGACGGCGTGGCGCGTCCCCTGGACACCCGCCCGCCCGCTGGCCGCACCCTTCTTCGAGATTGTCCTGCCATACAGCAGCCTCAAGAGCACAGGCATGAGTTCCGGCCTATCGGCGTCGCGAATCTTGTTGTCGCCCTGGAAGAGCAGGGTAAGCTCATTCCTAAGCCGAGCCTCCTCGAGGAGACCCTGGAGATTTTCTTGGTATCGCTTCACCCCTTCCTGCTTCCAGGCAAAGATGGCCTTGAGCGCCAGTTTTTGGACTTCAATATCACCATTGGCAACCAGGTTTAGTAGCACATCAAAGACTTGCTGGTTCTGGTACAGGACTCTGGGGTTCTGGAAGAGAGCAAAAACCCCGATGAGGGCCTTCCGATCGACCAGAGACCAGCTCTTGCCCTCAGCCTGGTGCTGCCCATTGTCGTCCGACTCGTCGGCGTGTGCGTGGTCGACATCATTCCAGCTGAAGAGATGGGGTACCAACTTCCGGGACCTCCTCTCGGCAACCGACGGGATAGCAGTAAAAACTTTGAGGGCCTTACTGCGGGCTGTCTCAGTCACATCGGGAACGGTGGTCTGGGCATTTTCAAATGCCTGAAGCATGACCTCGAACAGCTCGTCGACAATGTTTTTCGTCTCCTCGGACTTTTCCTGAAGGCGATAAAGATTTGAGCACTCAAAGTCGGTCAACCGTCGGCTGGTTGGCTGGAGTATCGGCTTCGGAGGGCCGTTCCACCTCTGAGATGGAATGTCGAGCCACTCAAAAGTAATGGCGGCGATGATGTCCTCGCCATCCTTCGTTTCGGCGATATCTTTCAAGGCCTCGACCGCGTCGTCCCACACCGGGGTCAGGCGCACTGTCATCATGCCCATCAGGAAGGCCGGAACGGCCTTGCGCAACCATGAGCTTTGGTCAACACCGGCGTAGATTTTGCCGAGCTTGCGAAGATAAAGAGATATTGTCCGGAGATTTTGCAGGTCCAGGGGCGTCTCCTCGGCCTGAAGCATGATGGCGAGGGTGGAAGAGGAGTCATGTGCGGCCGGAGAGAGCTGGTTCAGTATGCGCAGGGAGACCAGTCGGAGTTCGTGTGAGTTTGTCGAGAGGTTGCCCACGAGGGCCATAATGAAAGGGTCTTCATCTGTGTCGGGGCTCTCTCTCTCTCTACTGCTCTGGCTGCTCTCATGTCTGCGCCGGGCCAGCTCAGTCTCGTAAGCAAGGAGGCTTTCGAGGAAGCCCGGCAGACGGCAAAATCTTGGGGCAGCTGCTCGTAGAAGCGGTTTCAAACTCATGTCGAGTTCCTCGGTATCCTGGCTCATGCGCAAGTAAGCGCGGAAACCAGAAGTGAGGATGAAATGTGCCTCGTCAGTGGCTACCGACGGCGATGGTCTGAGTGATAGCTTCAGCTTCCTAAGCAGCAACTCTGCTATTCTCTCATTGGTAGATCGTTGGATGTTTGTGGACTCAAGAATCCTTAGGAGAGCCGAATACTTTGGTAGACATTTGTCTCGCCATATCTTTGGATCTTTGTCGTACGCTCCCCTCTCTGGGAAAGGGGTGATCTCCAGACGCTCGAACTTGCTGACGACCTGATCCTGCCAAGGTTGTGGAAGAAGGAAACCCTCGCCTGCACCAGTAGATGGTAGAGCACCCGATTCAACCATTTTGGGTATTAGGACGCAGAGCATTTCCTCGTTGTTGTCATCAGACCAGTGTGCGACGACGAATCTGAAGGAGGCCCGGGTCAACAATGGAAGTTCGGAGAAAATATGGGAAGAATGCATTATAGGACGCATTTTACTTACTTCCGAAAGTGCGATTGGAGGTGGCTTCGAAACTTATCAGCACTTAACGTCGAAAAGTAGCTGCAGAACGGAATGAACCACTTCATAAATGGTCTCTGTGCCATGACATTCGCCATGGGTTGGACCGCGGGGATGAGCGCGTCCACTGGCGCCTGGCCCCAAACGATTGCGACATTGACGACCACATGCTCCCACAGCAGAGAACCAGTACTTGAAGACGCCTCCTCGGACATTTCAGACAAGACCCTAAGTACATCTGACAAGGTCTTGACCAAGGCTGGCCATGCGGTCACTCGTGCACCACGGCGGACACCCGCCATGATTCCAAGAAGGCGTGTGTATATCGACAGCCGCCATGGACGCTCTTTGGTGTCAGGCTGCCCTAGAGCAGTCGCGGCCTCGGCGACTATGGCGTCAGCCAGGGGTGCGAATGTCTCGGGTGTCGAATGGTGAATAGCGCTGGTCAAGACGCCGCAACACACATCCGACCAGGGCGTCTGGTGGCCGAAAGCAGACTCCTCGGATAAGGGCTCAAACTCTTTGTCTGGTATACTCCGCAGCAGCCGGACGTAGAGCTCGGGGGCGGTCGAGTGCAGGGTGTTCCCGGAACTCTTGAGGGCTTCAGCCAGCATAGTCATAATGCCATGATAGTAGAGCTCAAAGTTCTTGTCGTCGGCCAGACTGACCAGATCGTCCCGCGCGCATCGAACCAGGGCGAGCAGGGAGGAGTCACGGTGGGCCGGGGCGGCCGACTTCTTGACCAGGAAGCTCAGGGCTTCGGCGGCGAAGCGGGCGATGTAGTGGGGCTGCTTGGCCCGCCCTAGCAGCGGCGCCATGGCCCGGTAGGTCGGGCGCATGTCGGGCACGAGCAGCCTCGCCAGGTACTTGAACAGAAAGGCCAGGGCAGCAAAGGTCCACTCGACGACCTCGGCATCCTGGGGGCGGCTGGCGAGGGCGATGATGAGCTCGAGCGACTTGGAGTAGTGCCTCTCGAAGCGGACGCCGAGGTCGTGTGCGAAGGCAGTCAGGAGGTCCAGCAGAGGTTCTAACGCCTCCTTCTCCTGCTGGCTGATGTAGGAGACGAACATTCCCATGATCTTGCTCTCGAAATGGAGGATCTGGGCGAGACTGTCACAGAGCGGAAGGATCTCGCGTTTGAAGTTTGTGAAGGGCTTGGAGATGTTGAGGTCGGCCCATTTTTCGATGCCGGCCCTCAGGTACGAGGTCGTTACGGACAAGTCTTCGGTCTCGAGGTCATGTCGGCGGACCTTGCGCAAGGGGTCGAGCGAGTGCAGCTTGGAGATCTTGGTGGTGAAAGACTCCCATCGATGCTGTTTTTGGTGCGCCGTCAGGTTGGTGCCCCGACGGGCCTTGACGATCCGGCCAGATTTGGTCGCCGGCATCTTGAGGGAGGACTGTTTGCGTGGGGTTTGGGTGTTGTCCTTGACCTCAAAGGCCATTGACCTGGCGAACCCATAGAAAGCGTACCTATGTTTGTGGGCTGGAGAATTCCATCACTGCCCGCCGACGCCAGAAAAAAAAACTTATCGATAACCGCCTGCAGGAACTTTGCGGGGCTACCCTTGCAGACGATTGAGTTTTACCCAATCGGATGACGAGCGCAGAGCGATTCTGCGCTGGGCTGCATAAAATAGTGGGACCCATCTGTTGTGCTTGTCAGCCGACTGCGATTGGCGTCTCGTCGCGCTTCAGCATTTCCGAGCGAAGCTTATCACAGCTTCCTCAGCCGCCCTTCCTCTTACATCATAAATAACTTCCCAGACACGCGCCCTCTGCTCTCGAAAACAGCTCGTGGGCAGAGAGGATATCTTCTAGACGTTAGTGATACTGCGCATCCGACTGCGCTCAACTTTTCAGCGCATGCCGTCCGTTCACGCTCCTCTCTTCCAGGCCTCAGGTCTAGACGCCCAAGATGGCAGCCAAGATGTAAGTGCGCCGTCATGCCGACATCACACGCGCATAAAAACCTAGTCGGCAGAATATAACTGACGTCCTGTCTCTCAGCATCGTCCTCGGTAACCTCAATGGGCAGATCAAGCCAGCATTCGCCAAGCTTGCCACGCTCCATTCCAGGAACAACTTCGCGCTTGCCGTCGTCGCCGGCAACCTGTTCGGCGAGACCGACGACGACGAGGTCGCAGCACTACTCAACGGCACGGTTAAGGTCCCACTCTCGACGTACTTCACCGTCGGCTCGACCCCTCTACCCCCGCGCATCGTCGAGAAGATCTTGGCTGAGGAGGAGATATGCGAGAACCTCAACTTCCTGGGCAAGCGTAGCGTGACAAAGACGTCCGAGGGCATCCGCATCGCCACACTCGGAGGACTGCTGGACAAGACGATAGTCGGTGCCCAGTCCAAAGAGCAGCACCTGCCGTTCCACACATATGACGATGCGAAGGTGCTGCGCGGCGCAAACTCGGCCGACATCCTGTTGACTGCGCTCTGGCCATCACCAGTCTGGAAGGGATCAAAGGTGTCGGCAGCCGCCGACCAGGCCATAGTCAAGACGAGCAGCACCGAGATCGCCGAGCTGTGCGTGGCCCTGCGGCCAAAGTACCACTTCGCCATGGGCCTGGAAACCTCCTTCTATGAACGGGAGCCCTTCTTCCACCCGCCCAAGGGCGAAGGCGAGACCAGCTTCGACATCACACGGTTTATATCGCTGGCTAGCTATGGGAACTCGGCCAAAGCCAAGGCCATGTACGCCTTTACGCTACAGAGGGATGCTGTCACCGTGCTCCCCAACGGCACAACCGCGTCTCCATTCTACAGCAAAGCCAGTGCACCGAAGAGGCGGGCGGACGACATGGACATTGGCTACTCGCGCTTCTCACACACCAACGACGACGGGCGCAACAAGAGGCGACGCGGGGACAGGCCACCACCCCCCGGACCGGATCAGTGCTTCTTCTGCCTGTCGAACCCGTCGCTGCCCACGCACATGGTCTGCACGATCGGAGAGGAGTCCTACGTGGCGACAGCCAAAGGCCCGCTTCCGTCAGCACAGACCTTCGCGGACAAAGGGCTCAACTTCCCAGGCCACCTGATCATAGTGCCGCTCCCGCACGCGCCAACGCTCACGACGGCGGGCATGGGCCGGGACGAGGCGGCGGGCGCGTTCAAGGAGATGACGCGGTTCCGCGAGGCGCTGCAGGCCATGATTGCAAGCCGCAGCGGCCGCAGGCTCGGTTCCGTGGCTTGGGAGATCAACAGGAAGCGCGGGATCCACGCGCACTGGCAGATCATGCCCGTGCCTGCCGACATGGTGCGGTCGCCCGCCGGGGCCAACAAGTCTGGCGGCCCGAGCCTGGTCGAGGCGGCCTTCGCGGTCGAGGCCGAGAACCTGAAGCTGCCCAAGCTGGAGGCGCGCGATTTCGGTATCGGCGACGAGGTCGAGGGCGACTTCTTCCGCGTCTGGCTGTACGCCGAGGACGACGAAGGTGGCGACGAAGATTCGACGGGCGGTCGGGTTGTCAGCAAGATGCTCCTGATGCGGTTCGACGAGAACGTCCGGTTCGACCTCCAGTTCGGACGCAGGGTTATGGCCAAGCTGCTGTTCCTGGAGGACCGCCTCAAGTGGCAGGACTGCACTCAAACGCAGGAGGAAGAGACGAAGGATACGGAGGAGTTCCGAAAGGCCTTTAAAGACTGGGACTTTACTGCGAACTAGGGGAGACTTGAGCTGCCCACGCGGGGTGAGGAAGAAGTGCAATGCATTGCTATTGGCGTTCGGATGCGGAAAAAGGGTTCCTCACTGCTGGTCCTCTTCGTGGACAATCAAGGGATTCGGATGATTTTGGGCTCATTGCCAGGTACGTATGGCGGCTGATTTCAACCGGCTGCTTGCTGATATCATTTAAAGGCGGATTTTAAGAGACAGATCATAATGGCCTCATGGCTCCCCCGAAGATATCGACATTTACACACAAAACGCAGGCAACTGAGGAACTGCATAAAGACTATGAGGAAGGCACATTAGATATCCAGATTATTACATCCCATTCAGAATAGAGCTGGCAATAACAAATTCAATTGGCCCACGGACACACAAAAGGCTACGTATCAAGCAATGACAAAATGATCCGAACGCTCAGTTCATCATTGGTGGGTCTCGATTCGCCAAAATAGGCAAAACATCGCTCAACAGGTTCTGGAAAAACCGCGACCAGGGGTCCCCTCCCCCGGACGCACGTTTCCGGACCGGGCTAGACCTGACCCACTGCACGGTTCGCGGCTGTGCTCTACTCAGCCTTATTGGCAGCAGCCTCGCGCGTTGCATCCGTGTCAAGTCTCTGGATGCCGAGTCCTTGACAGAAACGCCCACCCGCCGTTTTTGCGATTGTCCTTCGTTTCAGCCGGTCCTTGTATTTATCAATTCTCAACACGTTAGCGACAACCGGCCTCGCAACTAGGCTCTGCACCTTTATCTCTTTGGTTTCGTTTCTGCCGGTCACAGAATGTTGTTTCATCTTTTGCCTGCCACCACTATCTGATGCTTGCACCGGCCCTCCCGGCCTCTCCAGATTTATCTCCCCGCATCAGACGAGCCGACTTCAACGCCGAATAAGTCCAAGGGGGCCCATCGGCTACCTATCGAGACAGCTTCAGACGGGTGCGTCGACCTGTTGGCACCAACCACATCACGCCGCCATGGCGGGCGACGAACGCTCAATGGGCGAGCCCTCTGAGGGCAGGTCGAGCACGTCGCACGACTCCGAATCGTCAAACTCCACGACCAGCCTCGTCTTCGAGCACATAAGCGACCGGCTAGAGAAGGAGAAGAGCGCAAGCAGTCGAGGCCGGCGTCCAGGCGGCGATGGCGGCTACCGCGACCGCGTCTCCGACTTCGACGACGAAGACCCGCTCAACGCAAGCGCCGATGACCTCGAGACGGGCCCCTTCCTAACCGGCGCCGCCGCGCCCCTGTCCGGCGCCATGGCCAGCGTTAGGAACGCCAGCATGGACAGGGGCTTTCGGCGCGTGCTGCTGATCGTGGGCGGCATGCTGGTCGCCGCCTGGGTCGGTGGCCTGATCGGCTACGTCGTGTCCAAGTCGTACAAGCACCCATCCCAGACCGAGCACGATCCCCAGGCCACGGCCCCGTCGCGCGGCAGCGGGCGCAGCATCTCCATGGACCAGATACGCTCCGGGTTCTGGGGAGCCAACTCGCACGAGATCTCGTGGATCCAAGGGCCCGAAGGCCAGGACGGCCTGATGATCCAGACGGGCGCCTCGGGCAAGGACTACGTCGTGGTCGAGGACGTGCGCTCCCAGATGACTAATAGTAACACGGCGGCGGGGGCCACCGCGGCCCCCGTTGACGTGGCCAGCACGCGCACGCTCATGAAGTCCAGGACGTTCGAATACCGCGGTAACATATACTGGCCCTCCGGGGTCAAAGCCAGCCGCGACCTCAAGAAGGTGCTGTTGTACACCGACAGCGAGAGCAACTGGCGGTATTCGTTCACGGCCAAGTATTGGATCCTCGACGTCGCCTCGCAGACGGTCGAGCCGTTGGTCCCCGAGGAACCCGACGCCGTGGTCCAGAACGCGCAGTGGAGCCCGACCAGCGACGCCGTCGTCTTCACGCGCAACAACAACCTGTACGTGCGCAAACTGACCGACCGCAAGGCCAAGCCCATCACGAACGACGGTGGGCCGGAGATCTTCTACGGCGTGCCCGACTGGGTCTACGAGGAGGAGGTGCTCGCCGGTGCCAGCGCCACGTGGCTGTCCGAGGACGGCAAGTACGTGGCCTTCCTGCGCACCAACGAGACGGGCGTGCCCGAGTTCCCGGTGCAGTACTTCATGTCGCGGCCCAGCCGGACCAAGCCGGCGCCGGGCGAGGAGACGTACCCCGAGGTCCGCCAGATCAAGTACCCGCGGCCCGGGTCGCACAACCCCGTTGTCGACCTGCAGTTCTACGACATGCAGCGCGGCGACGTCTTCTCGGTCGCCATCACGGGCGGCTTCGCCGACGACGATCGCCTCATCACTGCCGTGATCTGGGCGGGCGACCGGGTCCTGATCAAGGAGACGAACAGGGTCAGCGACGTGATGCGGGTCGTGCTCGTGGACGTCGAGAAGCGCACGGGCAAGACGGTGCGAACGGTCGACGTCGGCAAGGCGGACGGCGGCTGGTTCGAGATCTCGCACAAGACGCGCTACATCCCTGCCGACGCCGCCAAGGGCCGCGCCAAGGACGGCTACGTCGACACGGTGATCCACAACGACGGCGACCACCTGGCCTACTTCTCGCCGCCCGAGAGCAGCGAGCCCGTGATGCTGACGTCAGGCCCCGGCTGGGAGGTCGTGGACGCGCCGTCGGCCGTCGACCTGGCCAACAACGTCGTGTATTTCGTGGCAACCAAGCATGGCAGCACGCAGCGCCACATCTACGGCGTCGGGCTGGACGGCAAGAGCATGAAGGCCTTCACCGACACGTCGGCTGAGGGCTACTACGACGCCAGCTTCTCAGACCTTGCCGGCTACGCGCTGCTGTCGTACCAAGGGCCCAAGGTGCCGTGGCAAAAGGTGGTCAACACGCCCAGCAACCCGAAAAAGTACGAGGCCGTGGTCGAGGACAACGCGCGGCTGGCCGAGTCGGCGCGCAAGCACGAGCTGCCCATCCTCGTGTACGGCACCCTGAAGGTCGAGGGCGTCGAGCTCAACTACGTCGAGCGCCGGCCCCCGCACTTTAGCGACAAGAAGAAGTACCCGGTGCTGTTCCAGCAGTACAGCGGGCCCGGGTCGCAGTCGGTCAGCAAGAGGTTCTCGGTCGACTTCCAGTCGTACGTCGCGGCCGCGCTGGGCTACGTGGTGGTGACGGTGGACGGGCGCGGCACGGGCTTCATCGGGCGCAAGAACCGGGTGCTGGTGCGCAAGGACCTGGGCCGCATCGAGGCGCACGACCAGATCGCGGCGGCCAAGCACTGGGCGTCGCTCAAGTACGTTGACCCGACACGCATCGCCATCTGGGGCTGGTCGTACGGGGGGTTCATGGCGCTCAAGACGCTCGAGCAGGACGCGGGCCGCACCTTCAGCTACGGCATGGCCGTCGCGCCCGTGACCGACTGGCGCTTCTACGACTCCATCTACACGGAGCGCTACATGCTCACCCCGCAGCTCAACCCGGCCGGCTACGCGTCGAGCGCGGTCAAGAACACGAGCGCCCTGGCCCAGAGCGTGCGCTTCCTCGTCATGCACGGCGTCGCCGACGACAACGTGCACGTGCAGAACTCGCTCACGCTGCTCGACGACCTCGACATGGCCAACATTGAGAACTACGACGTGCATGTTTTCCCAGACAGCGACCATGGCATCTACTTTCACAATGCCAACAAGATTGTCTATGACAG
>PYSS01000088.1:0-168219 GCA_003049465.1 Magnaporthiopsis rhizophila | reverse complement strand
GGCCACACCCGTCCAACGCCCGTAGGACGTGGCTAAGGGAGAGTTCTGAGCGGGTTAAAGAATAACACAGCTCGATACGTAATCGGCATACTCAACGCCTGAGAATACCCTGATATCCGATCGCCAGGGCGTGGCCTAGGGCGAGCGCCACCGCGACGGCATGCAGCAACCTTCCGCCACGCCCAGACAGCCACCGAGACCCCGAGTATGGGACTTGATGCCACCCCGACCATCCAATAGTACGCGCCCCGAAGGCTCAGCTGTTAAGCGTCCCCAGCGGGTGGCTGCCTGCCGATGCTCATCGGATCTTTGGCCAGGAGCCAGGGGTCCTCGGAGTTCAAACCCAGGCGACGGTGCGCCAGGGTGCAGCCGAGGCCGAGAGCCATAGCCGTAACAGCACATACCAGTCCTCTGC
Organism: Magnaporthiopsis rhizophila; assembly: GCA_003049465.1. NCBI lineage: Eukaryota > Fungi > Ascomycota > Sordariomycetes > Magnaporthales > Magnaporthaceae > Magnaporthiopsis > Magnaporthiopsis rhizophila. The sequence goes on along the minus strand of PYSS01000088.1, from coordinate 167,804 downwards.
CGCACCCCAGCTAGGGGAGGCTGGAGAGATTTCCACGGTTTCCAAATACTCTCCAGCGGAACCGCGGCCAAGGGATGACGGGGATTCTATGACTCAATATACCTGTAAATTAAAGGCAGCATTCAAGCATGAGCCATCCGGCCTCTGCTAATGTATACAATCTCCCCCAAGCGTCGTATACTTTCCTCGAGCCGTGACGGATTGGCAGCGCAGTAATGCAGATGTGACGGACTGGACCTCACACCAGCTTCTCGCCCCCCAGCCTCAAATAATTCCAGCAAACTATAAGAAAAAATTTCAGTCAACACACCGGACAGAGACTAGAGAGCATCGGATGAAACTTACTGCTGAATCCGAGATCGTCGCCAAAGAACATGTCAATAACGTCCTCTCCAAAGTTGGTCCCGACCTCTGGCCCGTAGCTCATGGCCTTCTTGCCGACGGCGAGGCCGATCATGGGCGGGAACTCGGCCAGCTCGGTGAACTTGGGGACGTGGCCCGTCAGCTGCTGGAGCATGACCTGGTGCACGTTGGTGGCGGCGCAGAAGCCCATGTGCATGGCGCCGCCGCAGCGCTTGATGCCGGACCAGGCACACAGGTCTCCGGCGGCGAAGTGGTTGGTGGCGTTTGGTGTCTCTGCGGGGAACGTCATGCTGGAAGCCCGGACAAAAAAAGAAAAGTCATAACGTCAGCCCATAAACTTTTCGCATGGGTCTGGCTAGAGAGTTTGCATACTTGGGCTGGATCTTGACGTAGCCCTCGTCATCAAGCGCAACAGTGGGCAAATACGAAGTCGACGGTACGCTCTTGGAGATGGCCATGATGACGACGTCGACTAGCAGCTTGTGACCGTTGGTGAACCTCGCCTCCACGGCCCTCGTCCCGTCGGGCGCCTTGACGTCGCCCTGATCCAGCAGCCGGTGGTCCATGAGCACCTCGACGCCGGCCTCGCGCAACAGGTCGTGGGCGACGTCCTTGGCCTCGTCCGGCAAGCCCTCGGACGAGAGCAGCCGTTCGCGCGAGTGCGCGAGCGTGACGCGGATGCTCGGCTGCACCAGCTTCAGCTCGGCCGCCATCTCGATGCCGACGGCGCCGCCGCCGACGACGAGCACGCCGTGAGCCGCGCGAGAGACGGCGTCGACGTGGTCGCCCGCCTCGAACAGGTACTGCTTGCGCCGCAGCGACTGCGGCACCACGGGCCACGCCCTGCGCAGGCCGCTGGCCGCGATGAGGAAGTCGTACGCGAGCTGCCGGGACTCGGTCGTCCCCGTGGGAGTGACGGTGGCCGTCTTGGACGCGGCGTCCAAGTGAGTGGCGCTGCCTTGGATGATGCGGACGTTGGGCCGCTGTAGCGCGGCGACGTCCTCGAACTTGACCCACGCCTTCTCGGCATACTCATTGGAGGCTAGTGCTAGTGGCGAGCCGATGATGTGGACTATATGGGTCGGTTGTCGTTTTTTGCGCTTGTCAGTAATGGAAGAGCTCTCAAGTCCCCTTCTCGATCATCCCGAATTAGATGTTTGAGAGCGACTTACAATAGCCGTCCCTTTCGTCGACGATGGTAACTTCAACTTCGATAGGGGCGAGCGAAGCAGGTGAGTCATCTACACGCTTGCCACATCGTGGGTCACGTCCGGAGCACAAGTCGAGCAGGTTGAGGCATGCCGATATGCCAGCATAGCAGCCGCCGATAACAAGCACCTTGAAAGGGCCCTCGGGTCGTTTTGGGTGTGCCGTCATCGTGAATATTGCCAAAGTAGGTATTGCGTGATGTATAACACCAAGGACGAAGAGGTTATCTTTTTGGGGATGATACGGTCTCCCCTTTTGGGTGACGGGGCCAGGGAGCTATACAGCGTGGGTTTAGGGAATGGCGCCAGGTCACGTTCGGACCGGAGGAGGCCGAGGGGGAGCCTGAGATGGAGGGAGGGAGTGGAGCGGTCTGGGATCTGCATCTTGGCCTCGTTCCATGGACAGGGCGATCTAAAAACCCGGTATATGAATAATGGCGCACAATTCGGAAGATTCAATGTATTATGACCCGAGCTGTCCCATGATGTTGAATGGTGCCAGTGGATCGGCACCGGGGACTCCAGGATCCACAGACAGGCTTGGACTTCTTGGCGCCTCGAGCCTGCCTACCCGTTGGCCAGTCTGTTTCACAAGTCCTCGCCGATATCGTCGACCAGGAAAGGATCCACCTGATGCCAGCAGAGCCGGCCACAGTGGAATCAAAGTACGTCGGTTAGAGGCCCGAATGTGTGGGAATCTCTCGCCAGGAAGAGGGGCTCAGGAGGGGCTTGGGTGACGGTGAATGGAGGACTGCCAAGAGAGATTATCAGATCCGTTAGGTAGCATCGCCCCAAGCTAGCGCCATCTGATAGCGGGCGTTGTGGAGCCACAGTGGGCTTGGACAAGCCGTTGCGAGCCGGCAATAGAGAGCGGGTTGAGAGGACCAAGGATCCAAGGGAAAGCGTTACGTGATGTGAATCTGTGCTAGAAGAAGAAGAAGGAGAGAAAGGTGTTCAGAAATCAAGGGGCTAGTACAAGCAATTGACAGCAGATAATCAATCTATAAATCACAACTTGGGCACCAGTCCGACTCCAGTCCCGCCCACCACTTTATCATTTTCAGCAAGCGGACACAGCTGGAAGAAGCGCTCGCGCGAGCAGCGCATCAGGCCGCTGCGCTTGTGGGGCAGGTCGACGAACTTGTCGACGCCGAAGCCGTGGACAAAGTCGTACCCCAGCACCGTGCTGTTTGTGTACTTTGGCTCGCCCACCAGGTTCATGGTCCGGGGCTCGTCCAGGAACATGTAATGCATCAGGCTCGACCACCAGGCCGAGACGCGGTGCGGGCCGCGGAAGCGCACGTCGCCCACGAGCGAGTGCCGGCCGCGGTCGAAGTCGCCGGCCGAGTAGTAGGCGCCCAAGCGGTCCTCCTGTGGCGGATTGATTGGTTAGCGATTCGCCGCCAATCCAGAGGGATAAACAAACGCTCGAGCGAAAGTAAGGAGACACTCACCTTGCCCCAGTAGATTTCAAAGTAGGCGAAAAACACCCCCTCGAACGCGGCCAGCACCGTGACCTGGTGCGGGTCCTCGTGCGCGCGCCTGAGGTACTCGCGGTGCTGCTCCAGCGTGCCCGTCTCGTTCCACCCCTGGCTGACGCGGGGGTCGTTCTGCCAGGTGTGGAACAGGTCCAGGTGCTTCTCGTCGCGGTAGTCGAGCGCCACCATGCTGAAGGTCTCGCGCAGGTGCGGCACGTACCGGCTGTAAACAACGCTGCCGGGACGTGGCTTGGCCGCTCGCCGCGGGTGCCAGCACAGCGCCGTGCCGGGCTCGTCCGTCAGCTGGTAGTCGAGCGCCGCCGCCGGGTAGCCCGAGACGCCGGCCTCGTCGGGCGCCCAGACGGGCCGCGGGCCGAAGGGAGACGCGGCGCCCTGCCAAAAGGCGGAGCGGAGGACCAGCAGTTCTGGCGCCGCGGCGGCGGCTCCGTTGGCGGTGGTGGTGGTCGGTTCTGGCGCTGATGATGGCGGCGGCGAGATCTGGTCTTTGCGTTTCGGGTGGTCAATGGCGAGCATGAGGTCGCGCAGGCGCGATGCGAGCGCCGCGGCGCTGGTCTCGCCGCCGCCGCTGCCGCCGTTGAGAGTCAGGCGGAAGGCTTCCTCGGCCGGACGGACGGTGTGGACAAGATACGCAAGCAGCCAGATCTGTGCGGGAGTGGGCAAGGGAGATTCCTTCGAGTCCCAGACGGCTACTACTGAAGGGCAGCGCCTTGCACGCCCCCAGGGGGTGTTGTTGGACTCGTGCGGGCGCTCAGACGACTTGAGGTCCTCGAGGTCCGTGAAGAAGAGCGAATTGCTGTGCAAAAGTGGGTGGGAGACGCGGTCGGCGGCGAGGCCCTTCTGTACGCTGTCTGCGACCTGCAGCTTGTAGAGCGGGCGACCGCCATGCGTGCGATCTGACTTGACCACGACGTATGGTGTATGATATGGGTACGGGAGCTTTACGATGGTTTCGCTCGGCGAGAGCTGGGCGAAAGAGTTGGCTGACATGATTGGAGAGGAATCGAGATGAGAGGATGGGAGGATACGTTGGAGATGGGAGAGGGCTCTACAAGCAGGGGAGGATCGCGGAGGAGCAGAAGCAGTAAAGGAGTGGTCACACAGCCGCCAGTCGATTGCTGAGCAGACCAATACGGTGGTTTTGAGCAACCCGACGAGGTGGGCAGTTTTTTGCTTCATGTCACCGCTCCAGCAACCAAGGTCCAGCCATTAGATCCACGTCAAAGCACATTCAGTTGAGCGGATAGATGCATATGTCACGGACTTGCCCCTCAGGGCAGTATCGTCCGATCACCGGCCAGTCATCAGGTGGAGCGGGGAGCACCAGGGGACGGGCTAGGAAGACAGCAGGTCCGCAAAATGGCTCAAGGTTCGGGACACGAAATTCTGGTGGCAGGCTTGCGCCGCGGAGAGCGCGAGAAAATTTTCACCGGGGGGGGGGGATGGATGGCCGATTCCAGCTTGGGCCAAGTACGAGGAAGGCCGCCCCGATCTCGCGAATGCAACTTAGACTGACAGCAGCGGGGACTGACGGCGGTGGCGCCAGCACGCATGACGCTTGTCACAGGTTGTGGGAAGGTGGTGATGGAGGGTCGCATTGTCCAGCTGTCCAAGTGGGAGATGGTGAGGAGTCGAACCGGATCCAAGTCAATTTTCTTTTTTTGGTCCTTCTTTTTTTCTTGGCCAATCAGGGGCACAAACGGGCTCCTGACGGGCGCCTCCGAGTCGGATCTGATAACTTTACTTAAACGCTTTTGGGAAGATCTGATAAGTCTTGGTGGCCTTGGCGCCGGCCCCTCGCTTATGCGTGGCTGGACGCTGTGAATCACATCCAGTCCTGTCTCTTCAGGTCGTGAATGCGCCTTTTTTTTCTCTCTTCACATTGATTTCCCTTCCCGTTCTGGTTCGGGCTTGATAGCAGCCACTGTGAGAGCCCAACGGACAATCCACGGCACCTCCTTTCGTCCATCACACCCCAAGGATAGGTAGCCGTGGACAAAAGTCCTGCGAGTGCAAAAAGCGGGTTTCCAGGGATCAAGGCCCTGCGACCTGCAACTCCGAGTTAATTTCGTTCGACATCTGCCCCGCCTTTCCGACCACCTATGCGTCATTCCAGAAACCTGCCTTCAGGCCGGGAAATTCACATCCCTCGGCACAGGATCGGAGGGGCGCACGGCAGCCATGAGAAACCGTAGAGTACACGTACACCCTTCCAGGATCATAAAGGTCAGGCTTCCCGCTTTTCATCACAAAACTTCCCATACCGGAATAAGGTTTTTCCATACAAATTTAGATTGAGAGTGCGCCCGTATCTAACCTCCTTGTTGATCCTGGAAGGGTGTGGTGTTGGTGTCTTAGCTTCTAGAGTAGAGATTTTGAGTGATAGAACAGTGTACGCCCAACGCCTGTGATAGCAAGAAAGCAGTCAAAATAAAAAGGCAGCTAAAGGAGTACCAACTAGAGCTTGGCTGTGGTAGAGTTCTCGAGGCGATGATTCCCAAGTATTGCCATTTCAAACTTGCGCACCTTGCCGCTCCCCGTCAGCGGCACATCGCGAGGGACACCATCTCTTCCGAGCCAGAAGATGTGCGCAGGGGCTTTGTGACTGCCCAACTTGGCCCTGACCCACTCGCGCACCTCGGTGTCGTCTGGCAGCTTGGCTCCAGCACCGCTGCGGTCTTCAGCAGCGCCCAAGAACGCGCCGACAACCTCGCCGTAGTGGGCGCTTTTGAGGCCGACCACCACTGCAGTCACAATAGCCGGGTGGGCGACGAGGCGCTCCTCGATCTCGAGCGGGTAGATGTTTTCGCCGCCGCGGATGATGATGTCCTTGAACCGGCCCGTGATGGCGCAGTAGCCCCGCTCATCGAAGACGGCCTCGTCGCCCGTGTGCAGCCACAGCACCCCATCCTCGTCCCGCCGCATCACCTCGGCCGTCTTCTCCGAGTTGTTCCAGTAGCCCGCCTGCAGCTGGTACCCCGCGATGCAGAGCTCCCCCTTGTGGCCGACGGGCACGATGTGTCCGTCGCGGTCGACGATCCTGGCATGTGCGTGCGGCATCAGCGTCCCGACCGTGGTCAGGCGCGTCGACACGGCGTCGTCGGTGAAGGCGTTGAAGCACGTTGGTGACGCCTCCGTCAAGCCGTAGCTCGAGGTGAATTCGGACATGCCGAGCCGTGACACCATCTGCTCCATCAGGTGGCGCGGCACCGGCGCCCCGGCCACGATTCCCGTGCGCAGCATCAGGTCCGAGGCTTTGAGCTCGGCCGCCCCCGGGAGCGCGAGCAGGGAGTCGAACATGGCCGGGACGCCATGCAGTGCCGTGCATCGCTCCTCGCGCACTGCGCGCAGCGTCGCCTCTGGGTCGAAGACTTCGGCCGGATACACGATCTTGCCTCCATGCGTCACCGTCGCCAGCATGCCGAGGACCAAGCCGAAGCAATGGAACATGGGCGGAGGGCAGCAGAGCACGTCCGAGGGGCCCAGCTGCATTCTGTCACCGATGTATCGGGCGTTGTTGACAAGATTGCTGTGCAAGCAAAAAAAGGATGGGAATCAGTCGCGTGCAGGATAATGCAGAATGGAGAGATGGTGCTTACTGGTGTGTTAGCATGGCAGCTTTGGGTCTCCCGGTTGTGCCGCTTGTGAACTGCAGGTTGCAGACGTTGTACGGAAGCACCTTCATCTGGGCCTCCTGGAGTCTCCGGGAGTTGAATCTGATACCGCTTTTGATAACATCCTTGTAGGCAACAAACCGACCAGCGTCGCCATGGATTATCACCACTGTTGGTGAGTCTGCCTGGACGGCAAGTTCGGAGAGCAGCGGTTCGTTGTTCAGGCGACCGATCTGCTGTGTGGTGAAGAAAACCTTGCACTCTGGATCACCGGTTAGCCAACCAAATCACATGCGGCCTCGCTTATTCCACTGTACCCAAGGTTCAGAACGTACCAGTGAACCTGAGGGCATATTGTGCTTCCGTCGCCGTGTAGGTGTTGTTGAGAATGACAAGAATGCCACCAATGCGAGCCACGGCGAAGAATATTGCGGCGTATTGCTCGCAGTTTCCGGCCATAATCCCCACGCGATCCCCCATGCCAATGCCCATGGATAAAAGAGCTCTCGCGATCAGGCAACTTTGCTGGTTGAGCTCATTGTAGGTCCACCTCGCTCCAGTCCAAGGAATGACGATGCACTCCTCGGTGCCATGGTGTTGGCATTGGAGGTCCAGCAGCTCCCCAAGAGTAAAGTCGACAAGCGGGGGGTCAACAGGGCCATGAAGAAGGGACAAATTTTCTCTCCGCAAGATGCTGTCGTCGATCGGTATTGTGTGCTGTAATTGGGCCATGTCGCTCGGCATTCTTGTCCCTTTGCCAAAAGGAAGCATAAAGGTTGATATGGGGAAAGAGGTGCGTTGCTGGCGGAATGGTGCTCTACGCCAAGCCGGCTAAAGAAAGGACTCGGAGACGACAAGCGAGCCATTGTCTTGGGCTGAGAGATATCCAGAAGTACTATTTCACCATGGCCAACAAACGGGGTCGCAGCATGCAAACCAGGGGTTGCAATGCCCGCCCGGGCGGAGCCCAAGACATCTCTCGTCTTGACGACTGGACAAGGATAACGAGGACGGGCTATCCTTGTTGACAGCCCAGGCTAGAGAAAAGCCGCCTTCTGTTCTCCCGAGTTTTTTCTTGCGACTTACTCAGAAAGAAATGCCGCATGGGCCCACAGGTGCAGATGATCCCAATAGGAAAAGACCGACGGAGCGACCGGGGTGGGACGGCGCGGGTTGGCGTCCAGGGATGGCGAACTTGGAAAGCCCGGCCCCCGGCCGAGAGATGTCAATTATCTGATGATCAGATAAGATTGCGTACGGACGAGCCAGCCCCTCCCCCGTTTGTTGCATATGGGCGTTCCTGGGGCGTGAAGCCGAAATCTTCTCCGTTGGCACGTAGTGTCAGGATCAGGTGGGAGTTGGCCAAAGATCTCGAAATGTCCGTGGGGAGTTGATGTCGAGGGCGACGCTCAGTTTCGGAGATTTACCTTAACTTTATCCGCCTTGATTATACAAACTGCCCAAGTTGTCTGAACACCTCGTGATGGAAGCCACATTCTCCGGTCGTTTCATTCCTCGCATTGGCTGTGTCAGCCCCATAAGTCTGACTGGCGAGGAACTGAGTAGAATTAGAGCCACACGTATTCCGTCTAGATTGGCCGGTGTTTGCAGCGGAATAGCATTCTTTCCACCCTTCGGTCGGGGCGGTGCTTTGGATGACCCGACAGCATTCAGATTTTTGAGATGCTGACGCCATGTGGCGCTCTGGGTGCGAAGAAGGGGCTTGCTTATATCGGCATGTTGTCAAAAGTTCATGTTTCGAAATGGTTGATAATGGCCGTTTTGGAAAGAAAGGATCAGACCAACAACTCTCAAAACCTAAAAAGAATTCCGGACTCAGAGCACAGGCATTTAACACCCCCCCGAATGTCACGGTGGCATGCGCGAGTCCTGCCATTCTGGTGGAGCAACACCCCCGCCGCCGACAATTTCCCACGAAGCTTCAGCTCGAAGCTTAGCGGGAACCGTGCCATTGTCCGATGCCAGCAGCCGCCACGCAGCCCCGACGGCGCCGCAAAATGCTCCCCCAGCCGACACTGACCTTCACAATCCCGAGCCTCCATGATGGCACAGTCTTGAAATGTCGAGTCTACCACCCTTGGAGCCTGTCGCCGTCGCCCAAGGCCCCGCCCTGGCGGCACGACGCCGCCATCGTCGCCCATCCCTACGCGCCCTTGGGCGGTAGCTACGATGACGGCATTGTCGCTCTAGTCGGCACGTCTCTGCTGAGGGCCGGCTTCCTAGTCGCCACCTTCAACTTTAGGTATGCGACCGACAGCACGGCGATTGAGGAATTCCTTTGGACTTTAAGAATTCAACGAATGTTCTTGTCGGAAACTAACGCGCCTACTTGTCGCGGTTCGTCCAGAGGCGCCGCTGGGTCTGCAGGTCGCACGTCGTGGACAGCAAAGGCTGAGCGCGGCGACTACCTGTCCGTCGCTGGCTTCCTAGCCCTCTATGCCCACATCCTCGACCCTTTCCGCCACGGGGCCAGCCAGCCCCCGACCCCTATCAGCGGCTTCACCACACCGACCCTCGCGTCTCCCCGCCTCCCACGCTCGCCATCGGCTAGCTATCCCAGACCGCACGCCGCAACCCGACCAAGATCCGACGACGACAGTTCCCCGCCGCCCCGATCTGTAGACCCTGCCGCTACACCCCTTTTCGTGTTCTCGGGTTACTCGTATGGCGCGCTAGTAACAAGCCAGCTGCCGCAGCTGTCAAGCGTGCTCGCACCCCTCCTCGCCCCAGAGCACGGCACGCCTGCGGCCGAGATTCGACTGCGGGCCGAGCACCTCGCGGCGGCGCAGAACGAGATACTGGGAACCGCGCGCCGCGCCGCGGAGCGCGAGGCCGTGGTGGCACGCGGCGGCACACCGTCGACGTCGCCGCGCAAGTCGCCGAACCTGCGCGTGGGTGGCGACGAGGAGATGGGACACCACGGCCGGCGCAAGAGCCACGACTCGCACCGGTCGCTACGGCGGTCCATTGATGACGCCGAAGAGAAGCTGCGGAGGGGAGTTCATGACCTGCTGGCCAAGACACGCCACAGCTCGCCGCCCCGCCGGAACGCGAGCCTGCACGGCGTGGCCGGGCAGCGGCAGCTCAAGCTCAGGGCCGTCTCGTCGCCGGACCCTGGAAGGCACGGTGATGTCAGCCCCGTGATCAGGGAGTCGGACGAGCCGGATGATACGGACGAAGAGGCCGTGCAGAAGTTGCCCACGCTCCTTCGCCCGCCGTCGCCCACTCCGGCGTATCTGCTGGTGTCACCGCCACTTGGCATAGCTGGGAACTTGACGTCACTGTCTTTTTCGCTGCCGTCGCTTCCAAAGCGACTCTTGCGACGCGCTTCAGTACCACCAACTAACGAGCCTGGAGATAAGGTCACCGGTGGGCAAGACCCGCTGCTCAAGGGCCCGCAGCAGGCGGCGACCGAGGCGCTCGGAGTTGCTGCCGACTCGACATCGCCCGTGGGGGGTAATACTGCCCTGGACAGCCTCGCTGAGGCCGATCGCAAAATGGTGGAGAACCCGACGCTGGTCGTGTATGGCGACAGCGACGTCTTCGTGTCGAATCGGCGGATGCGCGGCTGGGCGGCGAGACTTCAGGAGGTGCCGGGCTCCAAGTTTCGAGCCCATGAGGTCTCGACGGCCGGGCACTTTTGGCAGGAGGGTCCGGCGGACGGGGAGAGCGTGGCACACGTGCTACACCATGCAGTACGGACGTTTGCCGACGATCTGCTGCGGGGACGGACACAGAGATAGTAATGATGATGATACCCTACATGCGGCTTCGAACTAAGCTATCGAGGCAGAGCAGAGCCCACTTCTACGGCGGTGGCCACGGGAGGAGCTTCAATGCAGTCTATGCCTATCGCAAGTTTCCCATTCTAGCAACCGTAATCAATGATCATGACCGCGAGTGCCCGCTCCCGCAGCCACCAGGGTTGCCACCCGGATGTTCCCTTGTGTGTGGGTGACGATCTACCGTCGGGCTCATCTAGTATATCGGTCAAGATGCCATGGAACTGGCTCGATTCACGAACTCTTCACCCTGCAGCATGCGCTTGGAAGGTTTCGGGTCTTGCCGTGGCTGACTTCTTTTCCTCAAGGGGGTCCTCATCGTCGTTGCTCCCCACGGGGAAGGCGTTAGCTCGACTCATCACCCCAACGTTAGCATGTGAAAGTGGGAACCCCGGTAAAAAACCGTCCAGAGCCAGCGAACCGATGTTTGCTTCTCGCCTGTCTCATGTTTGTCAATGCTGTTTTGCCTGATGTGCTTCCACTCCCCACACACGGCAATATATTGGTGGTGATAACTACAAAAGGACATCTTTGTCGGGATTCCCACCTAGGCCGAGCCCGAGTTCTTTGTGAACACAATGCCGTCATCGATCAAGCTTTGGGCGGGACGACAAGGCCCTTCTAAAACCGTTGCGGCCGAAGACACCCGAATGGACACCCGTATCCGGTCTCGTGCAGCCAGCTAGCCCTGTAGCCTGCAGCCGCCCCAGCGTCGGCACGTTGCACAGCGCCCAAAGCAGAAGAAGCGATGTCGGAGGACAGGTTGGGCATTACTCGATCCGTCGCTACCCCACGTCCTCGACACGCAGTACATCCGAAGGGAATCCAGCTCGGTGCAGCGCATAGGCAGCTGAACCCCCGCGGAGAGCCCGGGGCTGGGCGCGGGGCAGCCAATAGGGTTGTCTGGAGAGGTAAGCAGCACACAGAGATCAAACCCCACGCACACGTCCAGATCGCAGCTGTTGTCATTTGACAAGTGTCATCATCACTTTTGAGATCTCACATGTGCTGTGCGGAGCCGTGCTGGCGTCTGACATTGTACGAGTCAGTCCAGTCAGTCTGTGTGCAACAACAATCAAATTCAACAACACCAGGACGTAAAATGTGGCCCAAAGAAGAAACGGTGGCGTGAAAGTATAGTGCGGGCATGGATAGTGGCAGAAGATGGACGCCGCCTGTGTCGGAGATCTCAAGCGCATGCCCACAGTGACAAGTCGGGTTTCATTTCGGGCTGCCACAAAAACCGAGTGGCACATGCCGCAGACAAGGCAAGGCACGCGACCTTGCGCGACTTGCGTCAACACAGGGCGGCACGGCTTCCCTACACGGTTTCCTTGCACGGTTTCCCTACAAGGCAGGCGGCTGTATGCATCGAAGCACGTAAAAAAAAAAAGACCGAGTCCCCCAGACCACCAGATCCACAAAACCGACCGTCGAGCGTTAGTTGCTACACGGACGTACCAGACGTCGGATGCAGAGTCGACGTGAGTAAGAGGCTGCCCATGTGTCCTGCTAGCTAGACAAGCCGTCCGTTTTAAAGCCCGGTGTGTCAACTCCTACAAACGCCATTGATCTCGATGGTGCTTCCATTATGGCAGTGGTGTCTCCAGTACTGAGGCTTTTTCCTTCTTTTTGATGTATTTCCCCACGGAGTTGTGTCACTGCATCTCGCTTGCGTGTGCTGTGCCCGCCTGATCTGGGGTCGTGGGGTTCGCTGGCCGCCTCTGATGCAATGCCAGGGGTGCGGGTGCTGCTGCAACCCACAGCGCTAGCGCGGAAGCGGCCTGGGGTCAAGTTCTGGTGGAACCCACCCCCAAGCTTTCTGCCGGACGGATCGCCTGGACTTGGAAAAAGGGTCAGCTGCACACGTTTCTCTAGCACATCCTGACGTCCACGTCGCGCCTGCGCAGCCCGACGTTCCGACCGCTTCCCAGGTAGGGCCGAACGTATGTAAGCATGGGAGTGCACGTCCACGAGAGAGGAAGAAAGCTGCAACTCCGATGGTCGACGTAGGCCTCCATATTCCTCTAGACATAGGGAATGCTTTTTCCTTTGCTCGCCTACGGAGAAGCGAGCTTCCACTTCGCGCTGTCTCTGCCTACCTACCTGCCTTACCCAGCCGCTTTTCGTCATCAACCTAACGGCCCTGCTAGCCGGCACCAGTACCGGCATCGGCTCAAGCAGCCGTAGTACATGGCATCGGCATCATAGAGCCTCATCCTTTCTCCTCCCGACATCCCTCGATTCGCAGCAGCACCGCCGGTGCTTGTATCGCTCTAGAGAGCCCTGAGAGAGCCTCGCTAGTCCTGGCGCCTGGCATCTTCACTCCCTCCGCCCTGCGGACAAGTGTCTCCGGACCCTCGCATGCCAGTCGGAACGCGCCCTTGACGGTTAGATCGTGAAGCCGCGCGCTGCCTTGCATTCCTTGCTTTACCGACCCTACCCCCCTTTTTGCGCCCACCTTCTGCCAATGGTGGTACGCCTTATTACCTAATCTCGCTATACCGGCATCGTGAAGACGGACTGTACAGTTTCTGCCCCCCTCCCCCTCGACCTAGCCTACTGGGCTGTAATGCGACTTCTGCGCCTCGCCCGCCCGAGTCACGGACACTGCACTCGCCATCCGAGGTCCACGTCTCCGTGCAATGGAAGACGTTTTGCAGCTCGTCAGCACCCACGGTGCTCCCGCGCCGTGGTCCCCGCCATCTTCACCTAAAAAATCGGCAGCCTCCTCAACCTCCCCGCCGCCTTCGAAAGACTCGAAACCTACCAAGTCCCCCGTTTTCTCCGTCCTCCAGAAGGCCGCCAAGCTCGCGCTTTCCTACCGCAATGGGCTCTCATTACAGGCCGCTTGCGACGCGGCAAAAGTCGAGCAAAAGAGGCAAATATTAGAGCTTGGCATGAGCGAGGTAGGTTCACGGTCTGGCTGGCTTCTTGGGCGCCCTGATGAACACGAGCTTACACATGTGTTTAAAATCGACGTGTAGGCCACATCCTTTGCACAATGGGACGAAGCCGCACGTGAACTCGACAAGCTCGAGGGCAACGATGTCTGGAAGCGCGACCCGGCCACCGGCGACTACAGCGCCAACATAATCGAGTCGCGCCTCCGAGAGCTGGACGCGGCCCGGGAAAACTGCGACCTGCGCGAGATGCTCTTCCTAGTCCGCCACACGCTCTCGCGCGAGCTCGGCGGCATGGGGAGTGCCGACCTCTACCGATACTCGTACACGGGCACCAAGCGCACCATCGAGCGTTACGTCGAGTCGGCCGTCAGGACGATAGAGTTGCTGGTGGAGAGGACAGGCTCGCCGGCCGGTTTGCCGGGCGGCATGCGCGTGCAGGACGTCCTAGACGAGCTCATCGACACGAGGCAAAACTTTGGCCGCAGCGCCCTGATGCTGAGCGGAGGCGCAACGTACGGAATGACGCACATCGGCGTGGTCAAGGCACTGTTCGAGGCCAAGCTGCTTCCGCGCATCATATCGGGCGCCTCGGCCGGTTCCATCATCTGTGCGGTGCTGTGTACTCGCACGGATGAGGAGGTTCCCGAGCTTCTCGAGAATTTTCCCTACGGCGACCTTGCCGTGTTCGAGGAGGAGGGCAACGAGGACAGCTTTGCCGGCCACATGCGCAAGCTGCTCACCGAGGGCAGCTGGTCGAATATCCAAAACCTCTCGCGCGTCATGCGCGACATGCTGGGTGACATCACCTTCCGCGAGGCCTACAACCGCACGCGCAGGATATGCAACATCACTGTCTCCAGCGCCTCCATCTTTGAGCTGCCCCAGCTGCTCAACTACTACACGGCCCCCGACGTCATGATCTGGTCCGCCGTCACCGTGTCATGTTCCGTGCCCGTCCTGTTCCAGGCCGCATGTCTGCTGGTCAAGGACCCCGTCACCGGCGAGCACCTGCCCTGGAACCCGTCGCCGCAAAGATGGATCGACGGCTCTGTCGACAACGACCTGCCGACGTCGCGTCTGTCCGAGATGTTCAACGTCAACCACTTCATCGTTTCTCAAGTGAACCCCCACATTGTCCCGTTTCTGACCCGGGACGACCGTCTCCTGACCCTCGAGGAGCGCGCTCAGGCGAACGCACCCGATTCAGTCACGCTATCATCAGCATGGAAGAACCTCATGTCTACCCTCACGACTCTGGCCAAGGACGAGGCCATGTACCGACTCAACTTTGCCGCCGAAATGGGCGTCTTTCCCAATCTCTTCACCAAGCTGTGCAGCATGCTCAGCCAAAAGTACTCGGGCGACATCACTATCATCCCCGAGATCAGCTTCCAGGACCTGCCCCGGATCCTGAAGAACCCGACGAGCGACTTTATGCTCAAGTCGTGTCTGATCGGCGAGAAGGCGACCTGGCCCAAGCTGCGCCGGATCCGCGATCACTGCGCCATCGAACTCGCCATCGACCGCGCCATCCACGATCTCCGCACTCGCGCCGCCTTCAGTCCCAGCCAGGTCAACCTGCGCCGCATGGGCACGCGTTCCGGCGAGGTGGGTCAGCCAATGACCAAGCTGCACCACCGTGAGCGGCGGCGGTCGGGCGGCAGCCTGCAGCTGCTCGTGCGGCAACGCCAGAACAGGGGAGAGGTGGAGCAGATCATGACAGATAACGAGTCTCGCGGCGGCGACGACAAGGACTCGAAAGACTCATCGGACGAGGAAGAGAGCGACATGCTTGAGCTGGACGTTGGGAGGACCAAGAGTGGCGGTGCGGGCGCTGGTGGTCCCCGCAAGAGGTCAGTCGGTGGTGGCAATGCTTCGGGCGTAGCGCTGGCAGGCGGTGGTTCCGGCCGAGGAGGCGGTGGTCTGTTGAAGCCGGTGTTGCGGCGGGCGACGCGCAGCCACAACGCGCTGCCTGTGTCGTTCATGTCCAAGCTCTCGACCGTCGAGTGCGACCCGGCGACGGCGTCTAGGGTAGCGGGCGTAGGGCAGGGCTCATTCGCCGACGTGGACGGTCTGGAAATGGTGTCGACCGCGCCTGAGCTCTCGCGCGCGGCCAAGCCGTCCTTCCTGACCCTCGCTTCTCGCGAGGACTCGTATGTGGACGTCGTCGCGCCGCGCAAGGAGTCCCCAGTGGCGATGACTGCTTCCACCGCGGCACCTCGCTTCGACCTGCTTCTGTCACCAACGGACGAGATCACGATAGCGGACTCGTCCGTGTTTGACGCCGATGTCGAGTCGCAGTCGGACAAGTATAGCGTCTCGTCTCCAGACCTCGACCCCGCCCATCCGCCCAGCCCGCCGCTGGAGGACGGGACGGGGAGGATGAGCCAGGAGGAAGAAGAGACCAGGCGGGAGCAGGAACAGCGTCAGCGCGACCTGTCGGCGGCGCGACGCCGGTCGCAATCCGAGAGCTGCGCTATTGACGTCAACGACGCCAAGTACGCCGAGGTCCCCGATCCCTACAGCGGCTCGGACGGTGACGGCATCTGGGATTGACTCGTGGACGGGGAAGATGAGGACGAGGAAGCTTCGAGCGGCAGCGCCACCGAGGTTGGTGACAAGAATGCTACTGCCGTTTCCGAGGCCCCTTATCCGCCTCCTCCCCGACAGAGCTCCAGCGGCGCCAGGGGGCGAAGCGCAACCGATACTACCGCTTCCGCGCCGCCTGCCTCCCGCCCCAGCCCCGACGGCGGCAGGGGTCGAAGCGCGACGACCTCGGGCGTCCCCGCGCTTGACCTGCCGCCTGTATATCGCTCAACTTGGATGGGGTGGTAGCCGGTATCTACCTAATCAGTTACACTTTCCTTTTTTGGAGCTGAAGATGTGACGGATAGACAAGATTAGCATGGAGAGTACGCGCATATACGGGCGTTTTTTTTTTCCTACGAGCGTAGAGGCCGTTGGTGTTTTCGGTCATGTATTCTAGGGGAGTTAGAGTTTGTCGATTTCGCATCCTGTCGCCTCAGGCAGTTTGAAGGACATGGCATATTACTTTTCTGCATCGGGTCTCCGTCGAGTGCTGACAGACAGATACATTTAGATATCGGTAGAGTCTATCATATCTTCTTTTTCTGTATCCCGCCGGGCTCATCGGACGGCATGGCCTCTCATTCTTTGTGTACGACTTGGCAGTATATGGTTTTCCGTTGGCTACCTCGATATCCGCATCCATATTAGGATTTGTATACATGTATTTACGCCCATCCCGTGGGTTGACATGCCCATTTTTAAATTGGAGCAGTTCACATCTAAAAGTCCTCCATTTTCCCGATATAATCTATGAAAAGAAAAAACTACAGGTATGGCTTGACCTGCTCCTCGCTCCATTCCCAAAACTTCAGCCCGATCCCGGTGCCGCCCTCTTCCACGTGCTTGCTGGCCTGCACGATGTCTTCCCTCATTGTGTCGAAACGACCCCAGGGTGCCACTTGTACACGGGATGTCATTGATTTCCATTATCGTCAGCCAAAATCGTTTCCAGAATCATATGAAAAAAAGGGGGAAATAAATAAAATCCGCATACCCCACTCTCCAGACCTCTCGATGCTAACCTCGGGACTCAGCCCGGCAAACAGCTCCGTGTATGCGCCGTAGACGGCCGGGTACTGCACCGTCCAGCTGAGCAGCTTGGTCATGACGGCGCCCATGTGCCGGGTCAGGTCCGTCTCGAGCACGCCCGGGTGCACCGCGACCGAGACGACCCCTTGATCCTTCACGCGGCGCGCGTACTCGCACGCGTGCAGGTAGTTGCCCGCCTTGCTTATGGCGTATCTCTTCTCCTTCGACTCGTCCTTCTTTTCGTAGTTTAGGTTCTCGATGTCGAGCCCGCCGCCGCTCGGGCCCAGCAGCTCCGCCGCCGACGACGACACCCAGACGACGCGGACGCTGCTGCTCTTTGGCGAAGAGGAAGAAGAAGCCGCCGCGGTCGAGGCGAGTAGAGGGGTGAGTAGTTTGGTCAGCAGGAAGTGGCCGACGCAGTTGGTGCCGAGCTGCAGGTCCAGCCCCTGCACCGTCTTGAGCTCGGGCGGCGGCCCCATGACGCCCGCGTTGTTGAATAGCACGTCGAGCCGCGACTCGGCCGCCAGGAACGACGCCGCCGTGGCTTTTATGGTGCTCAGGTCCGCCAGGTCCAGATGCAGGAACGCGGCGGTGCCGGTGCCGGTGCCGGAGGAGGAGGAGGTTGACGGGTGCGCGGCTTTGATGGACTCGATGGCGGCCTTGCACTTGGCCTCGGATCTCCCCGCGACGTAGACGCGGCCGCCGGCGCCGTAGAGGATCTTGGCTACCTCCAGGCCGATGCCCGTGTTGGCGCCGGTGACGATGTAGACCTGTGACGTGACGGTTTCATTGTCAGGCGTCATTGGTGTCTTCTGGGGGGGTGCATTGACGGACCTTGCCTGTTAGATCTCCCACGTGGGCGTCGGTGAACTCGGCCTTGGGCGGGAAGGTCGCCCTGAGTTGCCTCCTAAAGTTCAACATGTCGGGGCTGTCTATTCTCGGTCCGTTTTATTCGAGTCTCCTTCGCGGAGTCCATGAACCGATCGATCCCCGTTCTTGCCTACGCCGTTTTTGTCCGACGGACGCTTCCGTTCTTAGGTCCGGAATATACCAGCTTTGCTCGGTCGGACTGTCGGTGAGAACCACCAACCGAACCGAGACCTCCTCTGCCAGTTTACCGTTTTGCGGTGGGTTTTGCGACGATTTAACGGGCTGCCGTCCAATCTGACAAAATTGCGACGCATACCTCTACACCTCCCCATGGCGCTGACCGTGGCTCCTGGGCCAACAGCCGTCCACTCCCACCACTGATATCCACTCCCGATGGCACCTCACCACCGAGGGTTCCGGGTCACAAAACCAACTGTATGCATCGTGTGCAACCAAATCCAGAATGGATTCTACACGAATGTGTATAGCGACAAGGCGATAAGCTGGCGAGTGTTATACGATCATTGTATTTCTGTAGACTAATACCGACATATTCTGGGCCCATTAATTAGATGAGGTGACAAGGCTGTGCCCAGGTAGCTCCGAACAACGGCACAAGGTGCAACGCTTTTCTATTAACCAGCGTGCACGTAATCACGGGCCTGGAACTCGGTCTAAACTATCAGGTTAACCTCCGTATCAAGTCCATCCTTCACGTCACGCTTCCACTGCTCTTTGATAGTTTCCAGCATCCCGGGTTTGGCAAGCACGTCCACAGCTGTGCCCGCAAGAGCCTTTCCCACCCGCAAAGCCCTCTCGAAAGCCACCCTTGTGCCGGCCGCCTCCTCAAAATCTGGACTGTGATTGCGCCCACCCTTGGGACCCGGCGGGATGGCAAAGCTTGCGTTGACGCTCGGCAGGGCGTAGCTGATGTTTCCTTGGTCCGTACTCGCCTTTACAAAAGTGAACCGGCCTCCCGAGGGGATCGGCGGCTCGGGCGGCTCTCCCGGCAAAGCCTCCCAGCAGCGCGTGTACGACGCGGCGAGGACACGGTTCGGCACATGGTCGGCGTAGCCCTTGAGTGTGGTTATGTGGACCGTGGCGCCGGCGGCCACGGCACCAGCTCGAAAGCAAGCTTCGACCTTGGCGCGTAGCTGCTTGAGGCGCGCGGCGCTGGAGCTGCGCAGGACGGCCAGGCCGGCGGCGCGGGCGTGGATGACGTTGGGGGCGCCGCCGCCGTCGACGATCTGCAGGCCGATGACGTCGTCTGGGCGCGTCTGCTGGCGCAGGGCCGAGACGGCGCTGTAGGCGACGACGAGGGCGTCGAGCGCGTTGACGCCCTGCCAGGGCGCGTTGGCGGCGTGCGCGGCACGGCCCGTGTAGACGGCCTCGAGGCGCAGGTAAGCCGCGGTGCGGACCAGCGGGCTGTTGTTGACGACGCCGGGGTGCGAGATGAGCGAGACGTCGACGCCGCGGTAGGCGCCGCGCTCCAGGAGCCTGATCTTGCCGCCGCCGCCGCCCTCCTCGCCGGGCGTGCCGATGATGATGACCTTCCCGGGTAGGTGGTGCTGGCGCATCATTTCGGCGGTGGCGAGACCTGCTGCCACCGAGGCCGTGGCGATGAGGTTGTGGCCGCAGGCGTGACCGATGTTGGGGAGTGCATCTGTGTTTTGTTAGTCGGGGGATATCAGGTCGTCAAGGAGGGTATTCTGGCGTGGTTTGGACGTACCCATTTCGGCGTTGAAAGAAACCACAGGACCTTTCCGGCCGCTATCGTAGACCGCCGTCCATGCCGTCTCGAGGCCGTAGGCCGATGGGGTGACGCGCCAGCCCTTCTGCGAGCGCATGAACTTGGTCAAGGCATCGTGGGCTTTGAACTCGTTGAAGGCGAGCTCGGGGTTTGCGTGGATGAACAGGTTCAATGGCCAGAGTGAATCAGCCAGGCTCCCGACGAAGTCGTCAATGTCCGAGAGATACTCGTCTGGGGCATCGTCTGCATCTCTGCCGTCCCTGGGGACGAGAACGAAGCCCTCGTCGACCTCTTCCATCTGTCTCGGGCAGGCTTTGCTCGACGAGACCTCCTTTGGTGCAGCTCAGAGCACAGCAACAGCCAGCCCGCGTGGGGGTCCGCTCGGTGCTCGATAACGGCGGCAGGTTGCCCCTCAATCACTCTGGGCCAAATGCGGCCCACGCCATCGGTCTTGTTCCCAATTTGAGCGGCTTGCAGCACAAGGCGGGGCAAGCTGCAGGCCACATCCACCAACATTAACCGGTCGGCCAGAAGTATGCCGACACCACCTACCGTTTCCGGCAGTTCCTCCCACTCCGCAGCGGCCAGCCAAGACATGGGGACCAATTTCGGCCTAGCTTTCGTCCAGGAACTGACCCAGTCTCTGAATTGCCCCGTATGAAAACGCTGCTATTATGTACCGAGCTGGCCATCAAGGCCGCGTACTGCCCGGAGTGCGCGCACATAGATTGCACGTCTTAAACCACAGGGACCACCTGGGCGGCTTGTATAACAACCTGGCCAACCGCGGGCCCGTGACGCGCACACGTCGGCCACTCGTACGCGGGCGCCGAGCTGCAGCCACGGCTGCGGCACGAGCTCCCGGGCGACGATGCCGGCGCTATCAGATCGTCAACTTGTGACGGCCGATCCGGGCCGTGACCAAAGGGCCCCGTCGCCGTGGACGGACTCAGGCTTGGTGCCCGACTCACTGACCTGGTGCCGGCCGACATGACCGAGCACGGGTTCCGCCTGGAGTCGTAGGTGGCGCGCCACAGCCCGGCCCACCGCTGGTACTACTGTACGAGTTCGCCATGACCCCGCTGGACGTGCTCCTTCTCAAGTGCTTCGACTCGTAAGAATCGGAGGGCGTGCCCCGGCGCGCCCTTCACTCGGCGTTTGAGGACCCCGCGTTCGCTGCGGACGAGTCTACGCTTAGTGTCCGGTGCGACCTCTTGGTTAATTAATGTAGGAATAGTCCATGTCTAGTACGGTACTTTATTACCTGTTTCCTTGGTAACGAGGGAGGGGTTGGATGGAGGACATGCATCCGTGGTTTCAGTCCTCCGAGCCGAGGGCTGGGCTGGCAGGTGCCGAGAGATCGTCGTCATGGCGCCAAACTCGTCATCACGTTGCCCATTAGGCGCTCCTTGGCGGGCGAAACCTAAACTGCCGCGGTGGCCACTGGCTCGGCCCGCCCTGTAATCATGATTGGAGTCTTGATGAAAAGATGGGGAGCCACTCTGGAAAAATTGGCTAACCTGCGCGTCCCCCTCCACGCGGGACACGACATGTGGCTTGGCAAAAAAGAGGGGCAGAGGGGGAAATGTTTAGGATGTTTGGTAGGAGGGGCGATGTGTCGTTTTGCGGAACCGCTTCCTTGACGTTGTCCATCGTTTAGGGCACCTAGAGTTAAACCTGGATAGGCCGAGATATTCGACTAGGCACTGGCTTCCAAACCGGGCAATGGGCTCCGAGATCAGCCGGGGCGGAGAGAGAGATATGAGCAAATGTGTAGGTAGTATAGGCGGGTGGTAGCTACTTGGCTACATACACCCTCCCAGGACCATAATCTTTAGATCCCAGCCGACTCAAAATCAGGCATAGTAAGGAAAAAGCTTCTTCCAGTATTGGAAGTGTTCGGTTGAAAAGCGGGAGATCTAAAGTTCACGGTCCCGCAAGGGTGTATCTAACTGCCGACCTATTTATCTAGCGCATCATCGCCCCCTCCACCTTCCAATCCTTCTTCCTCTCTTTCACCTCTCCGCTCTCCCTCTCTCAAGTTTCCCACTATCCTGCCATCCTTTCACAAACACAAGGTTTCAGTAAGGCCAGGTTAACTAGCCATACACAATCGTCACAATGGTCGTCCAGCTGGAGCCCCCGCAGACCGTGGAGTGGCAGGGCAGGCAGGTCCCCGTCTGGGAGATGGAGACGGTCAACTACGGCGCCCTCCTTTCGCAGGACCCCGAGGAGGTTGAGAAGCTCACCAAGGCCTGCCTTGAGGAGGGTTACTTCTACCTCGATCTCCAGGGAATCGATGGCCGCCGGATGCTGGCGGACAAGGAGGACCTTCAGAAGCTTATGAAGCGCTTCTTTGATGCACCGCTTGAGAAGAAGAACGAGTTTGGCCTGATCTCGTCCCACCTGGGGTATGTCCTGCTCTTCCCATCCGATTATATTTCCCCGGCATCCGCTAACGGACACTCTCTTCCAGCTACGAGCCTGTGGGAAGCCGCACTGGTGTCGTGCCTGGCGCCAAGGACGGCTACGAGATGCTCAAGGTCTCGCGTGACGAGATCCAGAGGGACAGCCCCAAGATCCCGTCGCCCGTCAAGAACAGCGACGATATGAGGATCCTGGAGAACAACATCGGCAGCTGCAACACCGTCACCAAGGTGATTCTGTCGGCTCTTTCGACCGGCATGAACCTGACCGGGGCCGCTCGGTTCGAGAACTCGCACCGCAACGAGCGTCCCTCGACCACCACCGTAAGTTGTCGCCGATCGCCCGATGATGCTTCCATTCTCTTCTTTTGATGCTGACGCATAAAAACAAACCACCTGGTCCAGCTCTCTATGATGCACTACCTCCCCCAGGTGCAGCTCGCGGGAGACAACAAGATCGGGCACCAAAAGCACACCGATATCAGCTCCCTGACCCTCCTCTTCAGCGACCAGTGGGGCCTGCAGGTGCGGCCGCCCGGAACCTGCGGCGCGCGCGAGATGGGCTTCGTGCGCCCCAAGCCCGGCTGCGCGTTCGTGCATGTGGGCGACAGCCTGCGGTTCGCGAGCGGCATGAAGTTCCAGTCGTGCATCCACCGTGTCGTGCCCGGCTTTGACCCGGAGGAGCACCGCTACTCGATTGCCTACTTCCTGCGCGCCGAGGACGACACCATGTTCGTCGACAGCGAGGGCCGCTACGTCACGGCCGGCCAGTGGCACGACGAGAAGTTCAAGGCCTTCACCGACCCGGAGCTGTGGCAGGCCATGGCCCCCAAGAGCCTGATCCTAGGTGGCATGAAGGAGGACGGCGCCGACGAGCCCGTCCAGCTCCCACGCGCGGCCGCCACGGCTCAGCCTGTTGCGGCCGTCGAGGTCGCCAGGGAGATGGCTGTCAATGCTTGAGCTGCGGTCAGTGGTAGATTTATCCCATGTATCGGTATATACACGATTGATCGATGTCATAAGTCTCGCTTTCGTTGTCGTTTCGCTGGGGCTTGTATCTAGGTAGCCATGTAACATATACTAGAAATCAGCCCGCAACTTATCGGGGAGCGGCGTCCTATGTTGTTACCTCTCAGTGCCGGGGGAGATTCTTTACAGAGGCGGTTCTCACCAGTCCAGCAGCACGAGAATGCTCATCTGCAATAGCTGTGTGAATCGATGATGGTGAAATATAATGAGGTCTTCGTCCAGCCAAATTGGAGGCTAGATCGTTGTTCGGGCTAAATATTAGGAGCTTTCGAAATCGGTCCGTATGGGAGAGAAAGTGGATCGTGCCACATTGCGTAGTGCAGAACACGGGCCACACCCCGCTATCTACCCGACGGAAAACAGCGACATCGGAGAGAGGCGCAATCCCTTCAACGCTGCGGTTGGCACACCCTTCGAGTGGCCAACGCGACGGGCCACGACGAGGCCCCCGTCCGAAATGAACGAGAGCTCGTCCACGCCGCCCGAGGAAAACAGCAATGAGAGCCACGATGCCGCGGCCGCAGTGCCGGTGCGCCCCTACCGCTCGCACAAGGTGCCCGCCTGCGAGCGGTGCAGGGTGCGCAAGCTGCGCTGCACCGTCGACATCAAGGACAAGCCCTGCCTGCTGTGCCGACTCCACAGTGTCGAGTGCAGCCGTCGGCCTGGCCCTGGTGGCGGCGCCGAGGCCAGCGCGAGTGCCGCCTCGGCCAGCACCAGCGCTGGCAGCCGCCGGAATGAGACTGCCGCCGCCGCTGCTGCTGCCCGACGGAGAAGCCGCAGCCCCCCTGCGCCAAAGCGCCGCCGCCGCACCACCACGGGGTCTGCTGGCGCCGAGAGGCCGTCCCGCGCCCGCGCCCGCGCCTCCCCGTCTAGCCGTGCCGCCTCCGACGATGAAGGCTCCGGCCCCAGCAGCGACAGGCCCTCGTATCGCCAGCGCAATGCCGTCCGCGAGACCGAGGAGGCCCCGCACGACTCCGAGGCCTTCGCCATCGTCGGCCCGGAGTCGGCCGAGGACCTGCACGTGATCGAGCAGTACATCTCGGTCCAGAGCCAGGCCTCGGCCGCCACCGCCGGCACGCCCGATGCCGCCGGCGCGAGGAAGCGGCTCTTCAGCCTGGTCTCGAGGGATCCGGGCAACCCCGTCGTGTCGCTGAGCGTGCCGAGGTACCGCGCCGGCTTCAGGATGCACCGCGTCCCCGGCATGGCCCAGCTGGAGATCATAGAGCAGATACTGGGGCCGTTCACGTCGGAGCTGATCGACGTGTAAGCGAGAGATGCCCTCCCCATGCGCAGATTTTTGATTCCTCGTACCTTTGCACTGACCAGTCTCTCGTCTCCAGATACTTCCGTAAAACACATCCAGCCTTCCCAATCCTGGACGAGAGCGCCTTCATCAAGGCGAGAAAGACGCGAACCATGCACTTGCTGGCACCCACCCTGCTCTGCTGGGTCTACGCCTCATCGCTCATCTTCTGGGACACGTCACCGGTCCTGCGCAAACACCCGAGGCCCGACGTCATGTACACCCTCAAGCAGGCCGTTTCCGCATTACAGGAGGACTTTCATGCCGCAAGCCTGTCGACCGTCTACACGGGCGTCCTGGACCTCTCGGGCCGCCCCACCACCTCGGCCACGTACAACACCATGCTCAACGGCCGCGTCGTGGCCATGGCGCACCTGCTCGGGCTCAACCGCGACCCGGAGCGCTGGGACCTGACCGACTACGACAAGCAGCTGCGGATTCGGCTGTGGTGGGGGACCCTGATCCACGACAGGTGGTCGAGCTTCGCCTACGGAGTGCCGCCCTGCATCGGCCAGAGCCAGTACGACGTCCCACTGCCCACCCGGGCCATGCTCGGGACACCGGAGCTAGAGTCGACGCTTGAGCGCGACCAGGCTGCGCACTGCTTCATCGCGCTGTGCCGTCTAACCGAGATCCTCGGCGCCATGCTGCCGCTGCTGCACGATCTGCGCAGGGCCCCGGCCAACAACACGTCCCGTAAACGCAGGGACCTTGAGAGCGACCTCGAGGAGTGGGAGTCTAACCTGCCCGACTATCTCCGGGAACGGGGCCGGAACAACGGCGGCAGGTCGCCTGTCTCGGGGTCTAGCAGCCTATGGCTGGGATTCCTTGCCATGAAGATGCTGCTCTGTCGCATCAACCTCCGCGTGAGTGAGGACCGGGGACCTCGCCCTCCACATCGTGGCTGGAGCTGACAAGCGAGCTTTTCATCGACAGGAGGTATCGAGGGCAAGCAACCCGCCAGATTCGGAGGAGAGAGGCCATCATTTGTCCAAGCTCCGGAAGGCGGCAGAATCCGTTGTAGACTTTATATGCTCCCTGAGCGAGCAAAATCTGGCCGAGTGGTGGTCACCGTGTACGTCACGGTCCCTTGTAGCCGCACGGTACTTATTGCCTTTCAGACAGTCATGTTAACACGTACGGACGGACGCGCTGCAGATACCGCCTACCACCTTTCGTCCGTCACCTTCCTCCTCCTACGATGCGCCATCGAGACCACAGATCCTGCCATCTCGGACTCGTGCCGATCAAGCCTCGAGCGGCTGCGTGTGAGGCTGCTCGAGGCAAGGGACAAGAGCGGCTGGGAGCTCGGGGACGTCTGCCTGGCACAGACGGAAGAGTCGGCGACAAAGGTGATCAACACATACCACAACCACAACAGCAACAATAACAACAATAACCTGGCAGCAGGGGCTCAGCCGTACAGCCCTTCTTCCCCGGCTGCACCGTCGGTCAACCCTGGTGGTGCGGGGGTAGGCGTCTTACCCCTCGGCCTACCACACGCCGCCGGCGTCTTGCCCCTGTCCGCCGCTTCGCTGCAGCAGGACCCAGGCATCATGCTCCCGGGAGGCGGCGCGGGGCCGTACGTATTCACGCCCCAGAACCTCACATCCTACAACGCGGTGGATCCCATAGGTTATCCGTGGGCCGACCTGTGGGATATGTTTAATAGCGATGGGGCTGTCCTGAACTAGGCAACTAGTCAGTCGACCCTCGGCCGTGAGATACTGGCGCCGTTGGTGTGCATGGGTTTTCTTGGCGGCGCGCAACCTGCATGGCGGCGCCCCGACGGGAAACTTAACCACCCTGTTTGGACCCTGAATGCTTCCAATAGACTTCAGCCTTTGGAATCAAATGAGTTCTAGCCACTCGGTCATGTCATCATACATCTGGCTTACATGTCATGTAGTTTTCCGAACCGCGCCAATCCCGACTAGATACGATCTGGTGATATTTCCCATCGCTTAGGCAGAGGGAACGGGCGGGAGACTAGCCGTTTCGCTCCAACGGACATGCTTTTCCCGGCTGATAACCCGCGTCACTTTGCAGCCGCGGCCGAGGTCATTGATATGATGTTTCCTATCTGTAGTCTTACCAGGCCGCGGATAGGCACTCGCCAAATATACTCATATAGACAACGTACGATTGTCCGCTCACCCGTGTCTACCACCAAGATGTCTCCAACGCTTCACCTCCAGACGACGACGCCATGGCCTCCCCCGCAGGACCCTACGATAACGTCGACGCCGTCGCACTACAGCAGGCGGCCGACTCGTCGCTGCTGAGCTACGGCACTGCCTTCAGCGCCGAGATCATCACCCGCGCGTCGGGCGTCTTCCTCTACACGGCGGGCGGGCGCCGCATCCTCGATTGGACGTCGGGCCAGATGTCGTGTCTGGTCGGGCACGGCAACTCCGAGGTCGTCGACGTGGTGCGACGGCACGCGCTGCACCTCGACCACCTCTTCAGCGGCATGCTCAGCCCGCCCGCCATCGGGCTGGCGGCCGAGCTGAAGAGGCTGCTGCCGCCAGGCCTGGACCGGTCCATGTTCCTCAGCACCGGCGGGGAGAGCAACGAGGCCGCCATCAAGCTGGCAAAAGTCGTGACGGGGAAGTGGGAGATTGTCGGCCTCAGTGCCAGCTGGCACGGCATGACGGGGCAGGCTGTGGGTGCGCAGTATCACTCTGGCCGCAAGGGGCATGGGCCGATGGTACGTTTCGGTTTTTCGGTGGCGACTCTAGCGATGTTAGAACTAATCATGCGAACCTCCCGTCAACAGATCCCAGGAAACTTCGCCCTCCCCGCCCCAAACGCCTACCGCTCCATCTTCCGCCACCCGGACGGCTCGCACGACTGGCAAACAGAGCTCGACCACGGCTGGTCCATGATAGACGCCGCCTCATCCGGCTCCTTGGCCGCCGTGATCCTCGAGCCCATCCTCTCGTCGGGCGGCATGCACATCCTGCCCGACGGCTATTTGTCTGCCATGAAGCGGCACTGCGAGCGACGCAACATGCTACTCATCCTCGACGAGGCGCAGACGGCGCTGGGACGCGCGGGCGACATGTTCGCCTTCCAGCACGCTAGCAACGGCGGCGTGGTTCCCGACATGCTGACGCTCAGCAAGACGCTCGGCAATGGCCTCCCGCTCAGCGCCGTCGTCACCAGCGACGTCATCGCCGCGAAAGCCAAAGAAAATGGGTTTTTGTTTTACACTACCCACGTCAACGACCCGCTGCCCGCGGCCGTCGGGCTCAAAGTGCTGCAGATGGTGCAGCGCGACGGGCTCGTCGAGCGGTCGGCGCGTCTGGGCAAGCGGCTGCACGGGGCGTTAAGGGAGATGCAGGGGAGGTATGGATGTATCGGCGATGTGAGGGGCAGGGGCTTGATGGCTGGCGTGGAGATTGTGGACGGGCGTGATACCAAGAAGCCGGCTACGGAGCTGGCAGACAGGCTCTCGGCACGCATGTTCGAGCTGGGCGTGTCGGCCAACCTGGCTACTATGTCGTCGTTCGGGGGCGCGTTCAGGATCGCGCCGCCCATCACCATCACGGAGGAGGAGCTGGAGCTGGGCCTGTCGCTTATGGAGGAGGCGTTTAGGACGACTGAGGGGACGGTTCCTGTTGCTGCTGCTTGAAGCCTTCTGCAGCTAGACTAGAGAATGAGAGATAGATCGATTGCTTACCAGATTGACAGTGTCTGTTTGTTGGGCCGCTTGTAGTGTTTGCGACGAGGGTAGGAGGAGAGGCAGATTGATTCTTACAATCTTGATGGTGTCTGTTTATTGTGCCGCTTCTAGTCTTTGCGACGAGAGTATCTAGGTATCTTCGAGTGTAGGTATATCGACTGCTGCCGCTTGTTGTTCATAGGCTTCGTAAGACATAACATCATAATGAATAGTCAGCTCATGTTCTTAGGTCCTTGCTTGCTTGTCGTATTGTTTAAACAGCTCGTCCAGCTGCCTCATCCTCGTCACGCCGTCCTCGATCCGCGGCCAGTCGTCGTCCTCGAACATGGTGCCCTGGCCGCCCGAGACTCCTCGCTAGCCCTCCTTCAGGGACTTTACCCACCGCCTCCGAAACCGCTCGCACAGACGGGCCACCACGCGCGCCCGCACAGGCAGTTGCTTCTGCCAGTCCTCCCAGTCCCAGTGGATGTTGGTGACCTCGTCCCGCTGGTGGTCGTGCACCCGGATCGTGATGGTCTCGGGCCGCAACCACCTGCGGCCGTGCTCGTCGAGCTCGGCCAGCCCCGGGGCCGCGTACGAGTCCGAGTGGAGGTACGGCCTCTCGGGGTTCGTCACCAGGATCTCGCCCCGCTGGCAGTTGACGGTCCACACGAACGCCGGCTCGCCCTTGAACGGCGGGCCGGACCGGTACATCATGGACAGCGTCGCGCCGTCCTCGACGATGACGCTGCCGCGCGGGCCCGGCCCCGAGCACCAGCCACCCCTCTGCTGCTGCCGGCCCGCCGCCAGTTGGCCGTGCAGCACGACGAGGTCCGGCACGTCCGACTCCATCTCCGAAGCCGACGACGCCGCCCGAGCCTTCCCCTTCCCCTTCGACCCGCCGGCGGCAGCGGCCGCCTTGCCGAGCAGACGCACCGTGCGCCGCTGCAGCTGCATGCGGCAGCGGACCGTGTCCTTCTCGAACTCGCCCAGCACCTTGTGGACGTAGTCGATCGTGTGGGCCATGACCTCGGTGATGGGGCTGCGGCCGTCCGCTCGATCGGCGCTGTGAGCCATGGACCGGTGGACCGAGTCTCGCGCGCCCCTGGACCCAAACGCACGCACGTCGCTGCTCAGCACGCGGCCGAGACGGCCCGAGTCTAGCAGGTCGCTGATCTTGAGCACGACGGGGCTCAGGCGCCCCTGCAGCCCGATAATGCTGCTGTCGGCCCCGAGCCTCCTGCCGACGTTGACGATGGGCTGGCGGAAGTGGTGGGGGTGGCTGTCGTTGCTGTCGCCGTCGTTGCCGCTGGTGCTGGTGCTGCCGCTGCTGCCTACGCTGTGGTAGTGGTGGTTGCCCTCGTCGTCGTCGTCGTCGTCGTCGTCGTCGTCATCGTCTGGGCTGCCGACGCTGGTGCTGACGCCGATGGGCATGGCGGCGCGGCCGCACTCGACGTCTTCAGACAGCTCGAGCGCCGCGGCCAGGCTGCCAGCAACGGGCCACTCGACGTAGGCCGCCTTGCCCACGCGCAGCGAGGGCCCAATGGCGGCGGCGTGGGCGCGTGCCGTGGTGCAGCAGACGACGAGGTCGATATCCGGATCTTTGGCCAGCACGTGGGGGTCGGCGTACGTCTTGACGACGGCCGGGTCCAGGCCGAAGCGCTCGCGTGTGGCCACGCCGTCGTCAACGGTTGGGTTCAGGAGGGCGACGATTTCGTAGTGGGAGAGGCCCAGGGGCGAGCGTAGGTAGGCCAGATGTGACTCTTCGGCCCAGGAGCCCTCGTCCGACGGCGAAAGGCCGACTACGGCAACTCGGACGCGGACCCCCATAGCCGCCGGTGACGCCGCTCGCCGCCGCCGTTGCCGTTACCGCTAGCGGTGACGCCGACGCCGCCGACGCCGAAAGCCGCTAACGCCTACGATTCCGACGCAATACTTCCGACGCCGAGTACGACGCTTAAAGGTAAGGTAGGTACGCTACTGTCGAGCTCGACGCGGTTACTACGTCGTCTTGGAGAACGGAGGCAAAGGTCACCTCGGGATCGACGGGTTCGATAAACAGCCTACTAGCGACCTACAACTCCCCCGTCTTCCCTACTCGTAAAGCTCTTCCCCAACGTCGCTTCCGCCACGCGGGTATCGGCCGCAAGACGGTTCTCGTGAGCCTCGGCGTCGTTTGGCAGTGGATGGCGATTAGTGCCAAACCAGTCCTAATGCTTGCCGGGTTTGTCTGAGGTGGTTCTTGCTGCGTGGAGACCCCACTGCAAGATCCACCAAGCCATCTCGAAATGCCCCTCCTCAACTGGTTCAGCCAACGCAACGTCCGACGCCGACGGCTGTCTAATATAGCGCGCCTAGATCTTACTCCAGGCTGGACTTGACGTCACAAAGCCAGACCAGTCAGCCAAGAGTCAGAAGCTGACCCCTGCCGTGCAGGGAATGAGTCCCTATTGTCCACGGGTTGCAAGCTTGTCTCGAATGTGATTAATTTAATTAGCGCCCGACACAAATCCAATCGGGAAATGCGTAATATTTGACCGTGGCGAGCCGTCGACGACTCCCATGAGAGACGCACAATTCTCGTACTGGCAGCTGTTTTCCTCCATAGCTAGTACCTAGGCAGGTACCTACCTATCTCTTTAGGGCACAAAGCCTCTCATAAATGCCTGGATGGTCGCCTCCCTCGCTTTCGCCCAATGTGAATGAGAAGCAAAGGGTCGAGCTAAGCATGGCCGCTCGCTGGGATAACCAGGCCTGTCAATTTCGAGATCCGGCCTAACTCCGGCTCCTGAAACCACCCACCCACGTTGGGCTTCCCGGAGCTAGACTGCATGCGGCGCCCCGATCGTTGGCTCCAACGCCTCTCGCTTACCATGGACAAAGACGGACGTGCCAAGCTCGGAAAAGGACGCCAAGATCGAAAGCGCCCCATGGATGTGTCCGGCATCCTCCGTGACTGGTCCAAAGTCGTGTTACGTGACGGCGAATTAACGAAACGCAAAGTCCACAAGCCCACCTGCTGCAGCCAAGCCACCCACCAGCTCTCCGCAGCGGCTCGTCGCTTCCTCGGGTCCTCGCCTGGGCTCGCCTCCCCGCATGCCCGAGCGTCGTTATTTCCCGTTTGGTGCCAATTTGCGATGGGATATATCAGACCGTGTGCCACATGGATCTCCGTTACTAGCCCTGTCACTCTGGCTCCACGATTCCCATCACCGCTGCCTGGTATTTGTTGGCACCCGGTCTTCCTCTGTCCCTGGCCGCCTTCCTCCGTTGCAAGGTGTAATTAGCACATTATATTTCTTAATCCTAGAGTTCGTGTCAGTGGCTCCTGAGTAGGGAGGTCATTCCAGTGGGCGCCAGCCACTGTGACTGATAAAAAACGCAGGCATGTTGACCGTATTCATATTAATATTTAGACCCTTCCATTGGCACCACAAATCCACACCCAAACCATGCTTTTTTACAATCAATCGTTCACCTGCGACATATAGCCATCCTCCATACAAGAGACTGGCGCTGTCCTCCCCCATCTAAGACATGACGTGCAGAAGCTGATAAAAATAGCCTAGCAGAGGCATCATTGATATCAATCCATCCTCCCCGACCACATCTCGACTTTGACTTCGGAACAGACCCATATCCACGCTCCTACACGCCCTGCCGTATAATAAAGGGATTTTTTTTGTAAGAGCGAGGGCGCTATCACCGCCCATAATCAAAACAACAAAACTCCACCATCTGGAGTCTCATGATTCAAATATCCCATCCAGTCACTCTCGTCCCCATATATGCCCCATTCTCCCCGTCCTCGTCACTGAGCGTCGGTTGACGTGGACAATCAAGTGGCTCCGCCTGTAAGTGCAAAGATTCAGGGCTATTCAACTCGCCTCACCCATCCATCCTGTGCTTTTCAGTTCACCTTTTTATTGTTGTGATTATCTTTTTATTGACCCCAAGCCCACCCACCATGCTACGTTGCTAGTCTCCTTGCATACCTGCAACTTTTCACCTATATAAAATAGGTGGTCCTCTGGTATGTGCTCTGCATTGTGCCGGCCTTTGAATCGAGCCTGTAAGCCACGGGATGAGCATCGCGGAAAACCTTCTTTCTTCACACCTTCCTGCAGCCTGAGCGGGCTGCTCCTTCCCTCTTAGAGAATTCTGGTTTTACGGCCACACATGTTTTTCTATCATAAGAACCAAAAGAAAAAGGAAACCCTCGCTTTCTTTCCCGCTGTTTAAGGATTCTTCTTTTTTCGTCCATCTATCCCAGGCCATAACTCCCCATATCCTAGCCAGGAATATCCATATCAAAATTACAAGCCGATATACACCGATATCGCCATCACAAATGGTGACCACCACGAAGCCCTCATCCGCCGACATGTTCGCCCTGCGAGACGCCGAGAGCGTCTCTTTCGAGGACTGGCCCAACGCGCCCGGCGTAAGAATTCGATTCCCTTTCCATCGCGGAAATAACCATGAGCTAATCATCTCGACTAACCCGCTTTTACAGCTCCTCGGCCTGCGAGAGGAGCGCGGCCCAGTCGAGATGAAAGTCTCGGGTGAGATCCCCGCCTGGGCCGCGGGCTCGCTCTTCCGCACCGGCCCCGGAGAGTCGGAGATTCGGGGCACGCCAACGGGCACCCTCAAGATCTCCCACTGGTTTGACGGACTGGGACACGCCCACCGGTTCGACATCATCCCCGTCCCGCCCGCAGCAGCCGCCGCCGAGCTCGAGAACGACGGCAACCCGACCCGGAGCCAGAAGACCCGGGTCGTGTACACGTCGCGCCGCCAGTCAGACGACATCGTCAACTGGATCAAGAGCAAGGGTGACGACCGCCTCTTCTCGTTCGCGCAGAGATCGGACCCTTGTGTCGGCCTCTTCGGCAAGATCATGTCGACATTCAAGAGGGCCACATTCGGCCGTGCGTCCCAGGTCAGCCGTGGGCTCGAGAACATCGCAGTCACCGTGCTGGAGCAACCGCCAATACAGCTGGAGAGGGAGGACGTCCTCGTCGTCAAGAGCGGCAGCGGATCCAACACCGGCATGCCGGCGGCTGCCGGGCACCAGTTAAACACGATGTGGATGCTTACCGATACTAGCAGCATCAGCCTCGTGGACAAGACCACACTGGAGCGTCTGGGTGTTGCCACACAGGAAAAGCTGCATCCTGAGCTTACTGGGCCTTTTTCGTGTGCTCATGCCGCTCGAGACCCGATCACCGGCGACATATACAACTACAACCTCGAAGTTGGCCTGAACCCTACCGTAAGTGCCCGGCTCAGTGCGTGACGTTTTTGGGAGTGAAAGAGCTACTCGGATCTCTGACAATAGACAAACCATACAGTATCGCATCTTCCGTATCGACGCCGTCGACGGCGCCACCGAGATTATCGCGAGGTTCGCCCACAGGGCCATCGAACCTACATACATGCACTCGTTCTTTCTCACCGAGCGCCACATCATCCTCTGCCTCTCTGTTGCTCATGTGGCCTACAAGGGCGCCGCCGTGATGCTGCACGGCAACGTTGTCGAGTCGCTCGCGGCCTTCGATCCGAGCCAGACCACCAAGTGGATATTTATCGACCGTACCGCCGCAAGACGTGGCGTTGTCGCGATCCGGGAGACGAAGGCTACGTTCTACTTCCACACAATCAACGCATGGGAGGACAGTGCCGAAACGAGCCTCTCTGCAGGACAGGAGGAGCATGCCCCGGGACAGCCCAACGGTACTCCACAGAAAGAACACGGGGCTTCCAAGCTTGCAGGAGGAACCCAGATGACGATCGATGCCGCGATAAAAGACAAGCCGCATTGGCAAATCACCTGTGATATGGTCGACTACGATAGCCGTGACATCCTGAACGGCCTATACTACGACGTCATCCTCAACCGAGACGGGGCCGGCGACGCCTTCTGGCGAGACCCGGAGCGACGTTCAAACTCGCTCCCCAGCCTGGGCCGCTATGTCTTCTCGATCCCCGCCTCTGGACCCGGCACGAACCAGCCCGGTGTCAAAATCACATCACGGGAAATCTGGCCCGACTTCGTGAAGAACCACCTCGGCCTGGCCAGCACTGCGCCCACCCAAGCCGCCGATGGTGGGGCTGCCGGCGGCAGAATCCTCCGGATCCCTAGCCCCAGGGCCGGCGAGTTGCCCATCATCAACTCGGCCAAGGCCACTAGGCGGCACCGGTACGTCTGGTCGCAGGGCACGCGCGGCCTCAACACCCTGACCGACACCCTCGTCAAGACCGACATGGACGCCGAGGCCGCCGGCCGTCCCGGAGCGACGTTCTGGGAGAACCCGCACGGGCACACGCCCGGAGAGGCCATCTTCCTGCCCCGGCCCCGCGGCGCGCCTCCTCTGGTGACGCCGGCCGCAGACGAGCGGAAGCCCCGGCCGTCCAGCTCGTCGTCTTCTTCGTCCTCTTCCTCGTCATCGTCTGCGTCCAGCGAGATCAGTGCCCCGGCTACCGCTGCTGCTGCTGAGGGAGAAGCCAGCCAAGGACTGGCCAGCGCGGATGACGAGCCTGAGGAGGACGATGGCTGCCTCCTGAGCGTGGTCCTCGACGGCCACAAGGGCACGAGCTACCTCGTGTGCCTCGATGCCAAGATCATGGTCGAGGTTGGCAGGGCCGAGCTGGATTTCCCCATCGGGATGGGCTTCCATGGGGCTCACATGAAAGCCAAGCCCAGTGTCTGAACTGTCGCCGAGAAAGCACAGTCACCGAGCAAAGCCGGAGGAGATCTAAATACTACCATTCGGCGCTTGTGGGTTCTAGTGGACGCCGTTTTTACGGAACAGAGGAGAAAAATGGCCGCGTTATCGCACGCAAGAACGGAGATTTTTCGATGCATTAATTCTAGCAGTTTTTAGTTGAACATCGCTTGGTCTGTAAGCGGCGAAATATTGAATGGGACACACTTGATTTGGGAACTCTTCGGCATTGGAGTGATGTTAGAGAATGTGGAGATGCTGCCTCGACAAGATATGGCAGTCCTAATCGCCCCGGTGGCCTCTGGCTAGAGGCCTCATATTTCAGGATCATGCAAAAAGAACAAAACCAACAATCCACTGATCGTGGAAGGTGGAATGCAGCATGCCCCTAGCATCCTTGACGGAGCTCTCCAATCTCGGATTTCAAAAGGTGGACTTTCAGCCAGCTATCAGTAGTTTCCCGCCAGCCGTGCAAGGAGAAGTTTGAATTTCCCTTCGTGGTTGTCGCTTTCTCGACGTTGGCCTCTCTTAACGACCCTTCCACAACTAAGATGGCACCGCAATAAATCGGAAACGAGATACTACTTGGGGCCTGTGCTTGGTGGGCCCCCTCAAAAGGTGCGGTAAAAAAACTCTGGGTCAATCGGAAAAACCCATGTCAATACAAAATTTGTATGGAAGGCACCTTTATAAATTTATTACGTTATAACTAAAAGGAGTTTTACATTAATTAATATATAAAGAAAGTTCGCAGAGAATTAAAATAAAATAATATATTTTATATTATTTTTTAAAATTTATAAATAAGTAATTGTTACAAACGGTTCTCTGCTCCTAGGGTAGGGTACGCTAGGAGAGGTATTGAGCAGTACGGTTTCCACAAGATTGCCTTGTGCTGGGAACTGGGGTGGTAACAAAAATCTCGATTGCTTGCCCAAAGGGGTGCCTTGGAGCTAACTTCGGTTAATTAATGCCAAAATCTCAGTTAAAGTTATTTAACACGATAAAAAAACCTTTGCCTTATATACCTGCGATCCTTCCATACTTTGTTTGTGCTATATTTGTTATAAGTGATATATTATGATTTTCCTGATCGAATATATCAACCTAGCGCTAACCGTGATATATTTATCCCTGATATATCATACTTATTACCAACCCTGGTAATTATANAACCGTGATATATTTATCCCTGATATATCATACTTATTACCAACCCTGGTAATTATATGTTACAAACGGTTCTCTGCTCCTAGGGTAGGGTACGCTAGGAGAGGTGCTGAGCAGTATGATCTTCACAAGGTTGCTTGTGCTGGGGAACTGGAGTAATAATAAAGATCTCGATTATTTGCCCAAAGGGTTGCCTTGGAGCTAATTTAGGTTAACTGATACCGAGGCCTTAGTTAAGAACTATTTAATACAAAAAGGGAAAATTTTGTTTTATATACCTGTGATTTTTCCGTGCCTTTCTTTGTGTTATGCTTATTATATTTATAGCAAATATAGCGCTTTATTTTGGCGTGCTATATTTATTATATTTATAGCAAATATAGCATTTATTATTTAGGTAAGCTGGGTTATATAACTTTTTCCAGCTTGGCCTTAATTATTCGGCTCTTTAGCCTTTATAACTGCGGGGTAAAGGCGTACTGCTGGGGGTTAGCCCCAGCCCTTTTATTCTTTGCTAATTATGGTTGTAATATTAGGTTTCCCTTTTTAGGCCAAATTTTTTTGGCCAAAACCTGCAGCCCTATCCTTTTATTAATAATAAATATTTTTTTTCCTTACCATCTCCTATCCCTTTTTTTTTAACAAAATATTTGGCCGGGTGCAAAAGTGTAAGCCGGTATTTTCGACCGTCCGTCGAAATAACCTTTTTGCTTTTATTGTTTTGTTTTTTATTATTATACCTTTTTGTTTTAATTGCAAAACCGATAGCCTTTTTTAGTGCAGCGCATTTTCCTGTAACCGATCGCGCTACGATCGGTATATTTGTTTCGGCCGTTTTTATTGTAACGTTTTGGGCCTATTACCCGAGCACCTTTTTATTTATAGCACTTAGCACGCCCGCCTGAAAGCGGAGCTAAAAGTTGCGGAAAAAAAGCATCGGTTGATAAATGCAAAAATCGAACGCTTTTGCAAATAAAAAAAAACAATAGTATAAAAAATTAACTCGTGCAATCCGCCGTGGGATTAATAATATTAAAAAACTGAAGCAGGTTAAGCAAAAAAAAGCCGAAAAAGCAACTGCGCAGGCCCTTATCGCACCTCCAAATTTGTTTATTTCCAATTTTTTTCCGTTATTTCCGGGCTGGGCCAATTACGGGGTTAATTTTAACCTTAATTTATTGGCCCTATTTTAATCAGATAAATTATTTTAATATTGGCATTTCGAATCGAAATCCAAATTTTGGCACTGGTATTAATTTTTTTCCAAAGGCTTTTCGCCGGTATTTTTCGAAAATTTTTAATACACTTTTTAGGTTTATTTTTATTTTTCAAATATTTTTTTCGATTTTATATCCTGTTTATTTAACTAAATAATATTTGATTTTGTTGATAATATTTTTGTCCAAAATTTTTTCGATTTTGTACTTTTATTTTGGGTCAATTTTTATTAATTTATTACTTTTAAACCCTGGTAATGCTAATTTAAATAAATTTATATAAAAAATTGGATGGTTATATATAATTGGTAGCAATTAAAATTCGTAATTAATATTGGAAATCTTTTTTAGGATTTTGAACAGTTTTAATTTTTTATGGTTTAATTTATTATTTGGTTGTTTTGTTTTAATATTGCGTTAAAAAAGATAAATATTATCCCCTTTTTTAAAAATCGGTTTTTTAATTTTTTTTTTATTGGCTTATATAAATATATATTATTGCAATTTTTTTAGCTTTGCCTAAAAGTTTTTGTGCAGCTTGATAAATTTTTTCACCTATATTTTTGCTATTAAGGTATATGGTTTTGCTTTGGGTTTTTTATATACTGTAAATATATATCCGTAATTTGTATAAAACGATATGATTCCTGTATTTTTGTGCACTAAATTATTATATGCAAATTATGCTATAAAAAATAATTATACCCAATTATTTTATTTATAATTAATAAAATAATATAAATACTGTTTTATGGTTTGGTTTGTTTGTTTTATTTGTTTATCCGTTTAAAAATAATAGGCCGTGAAAAAGGCATATTCCGCGCCTAAATTTGTTATAAGTTATTTCCAAAATTTGTTATTAAATAATTTATTTCGGTTTAAAACTATACATTCCGATATTTCGTATTTTGCAATTATATTCCGAATAAAAATATAAATTAGGTTTATAACCTTTACATTTTTTTTAAATGGCAGGTATATAGCATATTTGGTAAATTGGTCGATTATTATTATAATATTATTATACTGGACATTTATAAAGGGTTTTTTTAATTTGGATAGCCCTGTAACAAAATCCGCTGTAACTTTTTGCCATGCTTTATTAAATGCTAGCAAAAGTTATAATAAACCATAAGGTTTATACCTGCTGGTTTTGTTTTTCGCATAATTCTTGCAATTTTTAATTGCATTTTATATTTTGGCACAAATTTTTGTAAATTTATAATATTACCAAAACTTTTTTCAGGTTTTAGCAACCCCCTGGTATCCATTAACCATTTGGTTATAAACCTGCTGGATTTTTTCTGGGGTTCAGCTTTTTTGTTGGGTTATTTTGGCCAATGCCCGCTATACCGGGATTAGGGATCCGTTTGGTTTTTTGGCCAAAATTGCGCATATTTTTGGTGATATATCCATTTAATGGTCCGGTCAACGGTTTAAAGCATCCGTTTGGCCGTTTTTTAACCTTTTTTTAACCTTAATTCGAAAATTATAATTTTGAAAAAATTAGCTTTATTAAATTTGTTTTTTGTTTAGCATTTGGCTGATAATAAATTATAACAGGTTTTTATAATTAGTATATATTATAATTTGGTAATTGGCTTTATATAAATATACTTTTTATTTTTCCAAAATTTTAATAATAATAAAAAGTTTTTTATTATGGATTTGATAATTTAGCTTAGGTTTATTCAATTTTTGCAAAAAAAATGCACAAAAGTGCAACCTTTTTTAATCGTTTTATTATTTTAGCTGTTTTTTAATAGCAAAATTTAACGCATTAATTTTAATTTCGAAAATTTTTTCTAAATTTGGTATTATTAATACCGGTATTTGGATAATAACTTTTTTTAATAATTTAAAGGTTATTTATTTTTGTATCCCTTAATAAAACTGGGTGTTATTTTTGGTAAAATTTATAAATAATATAACCTTTTTGTTAAAATTTCGGATAAATTTTCGGTAAAAATTTAAAAATTTTAAAAAACCTTGTATTTTTTTAACCGTGGTAAATATAGGCCAGTTTTTTACCATTTGTACCTTTTTGGGTTTTATCCAAATTTTTCCTTATTTAATAATAAATCCGAAAAAAACCATTTTTAGGGAGTGCTATATATATTTATCCGGGTTAACCAAAAATTTTGCATTTTGCAACTTTTGCAATACTTTATGCACGTATTATTTATATTTTTCCAGCATTTTTAAAAAAATCAGGATATTATTTAGGTATGCAAGGGTAAAAATATCAAAGTACTTTTGTAATATATGGTTAATTATTTGCTGGAACGTGGCTGGTGCATTAATAAACCTAAAAATTATTACTAATAATTCGAAAAATTCAAGCTTGGTCCGAAAAGCGGTTTTTTATTTATCCTTTTTTTTAATTTTTAATAAACCATAAGCTTTGTATAAATTTAAGGCTATAAATTACCGGTTTTTTTTAAACCTATTTTTAAATTTGTTAATTAAAAATAAAAAATACCGATTTTTTATTATTTTCTGATTTAATGGACGGTAATCGATATATATCCATTTTTTCCTGTTTTTTTTTGGAAATAAACAAAATCCTATATCCCATAGGGAAATCGAAAGGTTTGGTAAATCCTTTTTTAATTTTTTCCTTAAATTATTCCTGTAACAGCTTTTCCTATTAAAAATTTAATCGGTACAGTTTTTGATATTTAAGCTATACTTTTGGTTTAAGCTTAATTTTGTGGTTAAACGGTCCATATTTTGGTAATACCGTTTCCAAATTTTTTTGGAACAGTTTTTAATATTTATAATATTTTTCAGGAACATTTTTAAATCCTTTTTTGGTAATTTTTTATTTGTTGGATCCGTTTGCATCCGTATTTATTAGCATTTCGGTTAATACGGTTTGCCAGGATTAATTGCCAAGTTTTGCCGCTATTATAACTGCCTTTTCTGGCGTCCGTTTTCCATTACCCGGGACCTGTAATTATTGGGCTTTTTTATTAATTAATAGCAATTTTTTTATTAAATTTGTTCGGTAACCCAATTTATTAAAAAATTGTACTTTTTAAATTATAAAAAGCCTAAAATCAGATTTTTCCTTTTTATATTTATAACGTTCAAAATTATTTTGCAGGTTTTTCCCAAAAGTCGAAATTTGAATTAATTAGTTTTAGTATCGATTTTTCCTTTATTAAACGTAACTGGCTCCTATTCCACCATTATAAAATTATATGGTTTTTTTTTTAATGCATCGGAATATTGTACCTTTTTACCGCTTTTAGCGAAAAATAATTTTCTTAAACTTCGCAATTAATCATAATTTTTATTTTTTGCCCTTTCCAGTATATTATTATCCTGATATATTTATACTGGTTAATAATTATTATTATTAAAAATTTTGCTAATTATTATCTTACCCGTGCCCTATTTTTGGATAAGTTTTCTAATTTTTTGCTTAGGGCGCCTGTTTCCGGGCTTTAATTATTTTTATCGATCGGGCAAATTTATCCGTCCAAACCTTTGCTTTTTTTTCCATATATACTTTATATTTCGATTTTTTATATATTTAATATATAAGGATTTTTGCTAAGCATATTATAAAATACACTAGCAATAGCTTAAAAATCGTTGCAAAATTTTTATAACCTATTTTTATTATCCACCATTTCGGAAACTGGTATTTTTATTATAAATATCGCACTAATCCCTTTTTTTTTTGTGGGAAAAAATCGTGCTTTAATTTTTTAGCTATATATTACCGGTAATTATTATATAAATATTTGGC
This sequence comes from Magnaporthiopsis rhizophila, assembly GCA_003049465.1. Lineage (NCBI taxonomy): Eukaryota > Fungi > Ascomycota > Sordariomycetes > Magnaporthales > Magnaporthaceae > Magnaporthiopsis > Magnaporthiopsis rhizophila. The sequence goes on along the minus strand of PYSS01000088.1, from coordinate 126,876 downwards.
CCAAAAAAGCTTATTATAATAACCCGCATCAGGGTCCATATTTTTATAATTTAGCGCATATAACTGCGCTAACCGCTAATCCAGGTTTAAAATATTTTCAAATAATGCCCCATAATAAATAACCGATTAATTATTCCTTAACCAATCCAGGGGCTTTTTTTTATCGTTTTGCGCCGGTTTTTCGCGTATCAGGCCACCGATAAATTTGGGCTAACCCCAAAACTATCGATTTATTTCCAAAAACCTAAATAAGGTATACGCCTTTCATATTTCCTTTTTGGTTATAAAAAATTATTTCCCTATATTAATTAGTTGCTAATTAAATTTTTGCTGGAATTTTTTGAAATTAATAATGCATTGCTATTATTATTTGTTAAATTTTTTATTATTAAAATCCATTTTTGTGGTTTTCCTAAATATTATTAAGTTTAATTTTTTTTTTAAGCTTATATTAAATATATTTGGCCCAAAAATTATTCCATTTTTATATTTATATTTAAATTTTTTTTGAAATTATTAACCGAAATATTTAATATGTTTTTATATTAAGCTAATTTTTTAAATTTTTCCGAAATATGCGCTATTATATTATCCTTTTTTTCGGATATTGTGGGATTGGTATTTGTTCCAATTTTTCCTTGGTCACCAAACCGGGATTAATTAACCCGTTATATTATAGCAATTTATCGTTTTGGATAGTACTTTATAATATTTTTATCGGAGCAATAAATTATACAATTTTTATCAAAATAATAAATCCAGCTAAATAATGCTCCGGAACACAGGTTTCCTTTTTTTGCTTATTATATTATTTTGGATAAGGTTAAAATTATAGGTTCATTTTTTTTTGCATATTTTTTCGGCAAAAAATAGCCGCTTATCGGTTTTTTTGCAAATAATCTTTTTTAATATATTCTTTTTTCCTATATTTAAAACATTTCCCGTCCTTTGAATTTTTAAACCTAATATATTTTTGCTTTTTTTGCTGGTATATAGCTTTAGCATTAAAATTTATAAATCCAAAATATATATTATAAGCTATGGATTATTATTATTTTGCCTTTTTCTGGTTAATTTTATTATTTTGTACCACTGGTTTGGTTTGTTAAACTTTTTTCTCAAGGCAATATTTATATAATTTATTACTAATATAAATAGCTATAATAATATAATTAACAAAATTTTTAGATTGTTCCTGTTTGAACAGCTTATTTTTTATATTATTTTTTAACCTTTAATAAAGCTGGATTATTTTGGTATTTTTTATCCAATTAAACTTATTAACCAATTGTTAAAATTCGGAAATATAGGTTAATATAAAACCTTTCTGCTGGAGCTAAAACAACTCCCGTTCAGTTACCCGTTTTTTATTAATTTATCCAAAAACCTTTGCAACCTTTTCTCCAAATTTTTCAAAATTGGCAAATACCAGCTTAATTTTTTCTTTGGATTTATTATACTTTTTTAAATAATCGAACCAAATGGGTTCGAACCAATCCTTAACCTTACTATTTAAATATATAACCGTATAAGCAATTTTTTATTTTTCCCACTAAAAATAATTTTAATAAAACAAAAAGTACCTTTTATATTTGGTCAGGAACATTTTAATTTTGCTTTCCTTTTTATTATATTTATCAAACAAAAAAAATTTGTAAAATTTAACAGCAATATAAAGCTCGGTTTAAACTCTTTTAAATTTTTCGATTTCCATAATAAATGCTTGCATAGCTGCCGAAAAATTATTATACAGTTTGCCAGCAATAATAATACTTTCGGGTTTTTTGCCTGCGATTAATATAATTATTACTGCTCGTTACCTTTGGTAAATACTGAACAGGATCAATCAAAATATTATAAACGGTTTTCTGCTTTTAGGGTAGGATATATTAGGAAAGGTGCTGAACAGTATAATTTTTATAAGGTTACTTATGCTAAAAAACTGAAATAATAATAAAGGTTTCGATTATTTGCCCAAAGGGTTATTTTAAAGCTAATTTAGATTGATTAATACCGAGGCCTTAATTAAGAACTATTTAATACAGAAAGGGAAAACTTTGCCTTATATACCTGTGATTTTTCCGTGCTTTTCCTTGTGCTATGCTTATTATGTTCATAGCAAACATAGCGCTTTATTTTGGCATGCTATATCTGTTATGTTTATAGCAAATATAGCACCCATTATTTAGGTAAGCTGGGTCACGTAACTCCTTCCAGCTTGGCCTCAGTCATTCGGCCCCCCAGCCTTCATGACTGCGGGGTAAAGGCGTACCGCTGGGGGTTAGCCCCAGCCCTTCTGTCCCCTGCCAGCTGTGGTCGTAACATTATATAATTATTTTTGTTAGTATAATTTTGATTATTTAGCTCCTAATTTTTATAACTGCGGGATAAAAGCGTTTTGCTAAGGGTTAGTTTTAGCCCTTTTATTTTTTGCCAGTTATGGTTATAATATCAGGTTTTCCCTTTTAAGCCAAATTTTTTTAGCCATATTTATAGCCCCGTTTTTTTATTAATGGTAAATTTTTTTCTTTTTTACCAGCTTTTTGTTCTTTTTTTGCTGATAAAATGTTTGGTTGGGTGCAAAAACGCAAATTTCCTGACGTTTGTTCGACCGTATATCGGGACATCCTTTTTTTTTTTTATTTTTCAGTTATTTTTCTTAATGTTTTTTTATTTTGCTTATAAGGTTATTAGCCTTTTATTTTGCCAGGTATTTCCAAAGGATTTTTTTTGTTACGCTAAATGCATTTGTTTGGGGCGCGCCCGGTGTAATATTTTAGGAATTTCCTTCAGCCAGCTGCAAAAAATTGCTAAACAGTATTTTAAACTTAATATTAAACTTGCGGTGGCCGAAAGGTTCCGTTGGCAAGCCGAAAAATTAATACGTGCTAAAAATAACCGCATTTAGCAATTGTATATTTAAAAAAATTTATGGTTTAAGCGGATAATGCGTGCTATGCATTGCAAAATTAATAATATTAAGGAATTGGAGCAAATTAAATGGAAAAAGGCCGAATAGGCGGCTGTACAGGCCCTTATTATGCTTTTAAATTTGCTGGCCCCCAATTTTCCTTTATTATTTTGGAGCTGGGCTGATTACGGGGTTAATTTTGATTTTGACCTGTTAGTCTTGTTTTAACCAGATAAGTTATTTTGGTACCGGTATTCCGAGCCGTAATCCAAATTTTGGTATTGGTGTTAACTTTTTACCAAAAGCTTTTCGTTGGTACTTTTTAAAAGCCTTTAGCGTATTTTTTAGGTTTGTTTTTTTTTCCCAAATATTTTTTTCGATTTTGTACCCTGCCTATTTAACTAAATAATATTTGGTTTTGTTGATAATATTTTTGTCCAAAATTTTCTTGATTTTGTACTTTTGTTTTGGGTTAATTTTTATTAACTTATTGCTTTTAAATTTTGGTGGTGCTGGTTTAAACAAATCGATATAAAAAATTGGATAATTATGCATAATTGGTAATAATTGAAATTTGTAATTAATATTGGAAATTTTTCTCAGAATTTTAAACGGTTCCAATTTTTTGTGGTTTAATTTATTATTTGGTTATTTTGTTTTAATATTGTATTAAAAAAGATAAATGTTATTTTTTTTTTAAAGGTCGGTTTTTCGATCCTTTTTTTATTGGCTTGTATAAATATATATTATTATAATTTTTTTAGCTTTACCTGGAGATATTTATACAGTTTGGTAAATTTTTTTACTTATATTTTTGTTATTGGGGCATATAATTTTATTCTGGGTTTTTTATACACCGTAAATATATATTTATAATTTATATAAAATGGTATAATTTTTGTACTTTTATATACTAAATTATTGTACGCAAATTAAGCTATAAAAATAATTATATTTAATTATTTTATTTATAATTAATAAAATAATATAAATATTATTTTATGGTTTGGTTTGTTTGTTCCGTTTGTTTATTCGTTTAAGGATAATAAATTGTGAAAAAGGTATATTTTGCATTTAGGTTTGTTATAAGCTATTTCCAAAATTTGTTATTAAATAGTTTATTTTGGTCTGAAATTATACGATTTGGTATTTTGTATTTTGCAATTATATTCCGGATAAAAATATAAGTTAGGTTTATAGCCTTTGCATTTTTTTTGAACGGCAGGTATATAATATATTTGGTAAATCGATCAACCATTACCATAATATTATTATACTGAACGTTTATAAAGGGTTTTTTTGATTTGGATAGCCCTGTAACAAAATCTGCTGTAACTTTTTGCCATATTTTGCTAAATACTGGCAAAAATTACAATGATCCATAAAATTTATACCTGTTAGTTTTGTTTTTTGCATAATTTTTGTAATCCTTAATTGCATTTTATATTTTGGCATAAATTTTTGTAAACCCGTGGTGCTGCCGAAACTTTTTTCAGATTTTAGTAACCCTTTGGTATTTATTAGCCATTTGGCTGTAAATTTGCTGGATTTTTTCTGGGGTCCAATTTTTTTACCGGATTATTTTGGCCAATGCTTGCTGCGCCGAAATCAGGGATCCGTTTGGTTTTTTGGCCAAAATTATGTATATTTTTGGTGATATATCCATTTAATGGTTTGGTTAACGGTTTAAAATATTCGTTTGGCTATTTTTTGATTTTTTTTTTAATTTTAATTCGGAGGTTATAATTTTAAAAAAATTGGTTTTATCAAATTTGTTTTTTATTTAGCGTTTGGTTAATGGTGAACTGTAACAGGTTTTTATGATCGGTATATATTATAATTTGGTGGTTGGTTTTGTATAAATATATTTTTCATTTTTCCAAAGCTTTGATAATAGCAAGGAGCTTTTTATCGTAAATTTGGTAATTTAGCTTAAATTTATTTAGTTTTTGCAAAAAAAATGCGCAAAATGCAATTTTTTTTGATTATTTCGCTATTTTAACTGTTTTTTAATGGCAAAATTTGACGCATCGATTTTAACCTTAAAAGGTTTTTTTGGGTTTAGCATTGCTAGTACCAGTGCTTATATAATAGTTTTTTTCAGCAAATTAAAAGCTATTTATTTTTATATCCCCCAATAAAATTGGGTATTATTTTTGGTAAAATTTGTAAATAATATAGCCTTTTTGCTAAAGTTTCGGATAAATTTTTGGTAAAAGTTTAAAAATCCCAAAAAATCTTGTACTTTTTTAACTGTAATAAATATAGGCCAGTTTTTTATTACCTGTATTTTTTGGGTTTTATTTGAATTTTTCCTTATTTAATAACAAATCCGAGGAAAATTATTTTTAAGGAATGCCATATATATTTATCCGGGTTAACCAAAAGTTTTGCATTTTGTAATTTTTATAATATTTTATATATATATTGCTTATATTTTTCCAGTATTTTTGAAAAAATCAGAATATTATTTAGGTATATAAAGGCAAAAATATCAAAATATTTTTGTAATATATGATTAATTATTTGCTAAAATGTGGCTAGTGCATTGGTAAATTTGAAGGTTATTATTAACGATTCAAAAATTCCAAGCTTGGTTTAAAAAGCGGTTTTTTATTTGTTACTCTCTTTAATTTTTAGCAGGCCATAAGCTTTGTATAAATTTAGGGCTGTAAACCACTAATTTTTCCCGAGCTTATTTTTAAACTTATTAATTAAAGGTAAAGGATATTGATCTTTTATTATTTTCTGATTTAACGGATAATAATTGATATATATCCGTTTTTCCCCGTTTTTTTTGGGAATAAACAAAATTTTATATCCCACAAGGGAATTGAAAGGTTTGGTAAACCTTTTCCTAATTTTTTTTTTAATTATTTTTATAATAATTTTTTTTGCCAAAGGTTTAATTAATACAGTTTTTGATATTTAAATTATACTTTCGGTTTAAGCTTAATTTTATAATTAAACGGTTCATATTCCGGTAATACCGATTCCAAATTTTTTTGAAATAATTTTCAGTATTTATAATATTTTTCAGGAACATTTTTAAATCCTTTTTTGGTAATTTTTTGCTTATCGGGTTTGCTAATAACCAAATTTATTAATATTTTGGTTAATATAATTTGCCAGGGCTAATTGCCATATTTTGCTGCTGTTACGGTTACCCTTTTTGGCATTTAATCCTTATTATCCGGGGCCTGTGGCTATTGGGCTTCCTTATTGGTTAATAATAATTTTCTCCATTAAATTTGTTCGGTAATTTAATTTATTAAAGAATTATACTTTTTAAATTATAAAAGGCCTAAAATTAGGTTTTTCTTTTTTATATTTATAATATTCAGGATTATTTTATAAGTTTTTCCCAAAAATTAAAATTTGAAATAATTAGTTTTAATATCGATCCTTTTTTTATTAAACATAATTAATTTCCATTTTATTATTATAAAATTATATAATTCTTTTTTTTGATATATTGGAATGCTGTACCTTTTTATTATTTTTGGTAAAAAATAATTTTTTTGGGCTTTATAATCGATTATAATTTTTATTTTTCGTTTTTTCCAATATATTATTATTTTAATATATTTATATTGGTTATTAATTATTATTATTAGGGTTTTTGCCGGTTAATATTATTTTATTTATGCTTTTTTTTCGGGTGGATTTTTTAGTTTTTTATTTTGGGTGCCCTTTTTTGGTTCCCGGTTATTTTTGTTAAACGGATAAACCCGTCCGTCCAGGCTTGCGCTTTTTTTTTATATGGATTTTGCATTCCGGCTTTTTGTATATCCAATATATAAAAATTCCTGCTATGCATATTATAAGATATGCTAGCAATAACTTAAAAATTGCTGTAAAACTTTTATAATCCATTTTTGCCATTTACCATTTCGGAAACTAATATTTTTATTATGGGTATTGCACTGGTTTTTTTTCCTTTTTTCGTGAAAAAAAATCGTGCTTTAATTTTTTAGTTATATATTACCTGCAATTATTATATAAGCATTTGGCCCAAAATAATTTATTATAATATTTTGTATTAGGGTTTATATTTTTGTAATTTAATGCATATAATTGCGCTAATTGCTGGTTTAGGTTCGGGATATTTTCGAATAATGCCCTGTAATAAATAACCAATTAATTATTTTTTAGCTAATTTAAAGGTTTACCTTTATTATTTTGCGCCGGTTTTTTGCGCACCAAACCTCCGATAAATTTGGGCTAATCCCAAAATTATCGGTTTATTTTCAAAAACCTAAATAAAATATACGCCTTTTATATTTTCTCCTTAATTATGGGGGGTTATTTTCCTATATCGATCAGTTGCTAATCGAAATTTTGCTAAAATTTTTTAAAATTAACCATATATTATTTTTTGCTAAGTTTTTTATTATTAGGGCCCGTTTTTGCAGTTTTCCAAAATTTTGTCAGGTTTAGCTTTTTTTTTCTGGGCTTGTAACAAATATATCTGGCCCAAAAATTGTTCCATTTTTATATTTATATTTGGATTTTTCTCGGGATTAACGATTAAGGTGTCCAATATACCCTTGCTCCGGGCTAATTTTTCGAATTTCCTGTTTTGCTCAGCAAATTTTTCCATTATTGGTATATAATTGCTATAGCATTTAATTTTTTTAAATTCCCTCGAAATTTAAACTATTATATTATCTTTTTTTTCGAATATTATAGGATTGGTAATAATGCTAATTTCCCTTTTATTATTAACCCGAAATTGGCCAATTTGTTGTATTATAGCAAACTATTATTTGGGATAATACCCTGTGGCATTTTTATCGGAATAATAAACTATACAATTTTCGTTAAAATAATAAATTTAGCTAAATAATGCTCCGAAATACAGGCTTTTAATTACCGCTTATTTAACTATTTTGGATAAGTTCGAAATTATAGGCTTATAATTTTTTGGTGTATTTTTTTGATATAAAACGGCCGTTTATCGCTTTTTTGCAAATAATTCTTTTTAATGTGCTTTTTTTTTCTATATTTAAAATATTTCCCGTTTTTCGGGCTTTTGAACCTGATATATTTTTATTTTTTGTATTGGTGTGTAATTTTTGCATTAAGATCCATAAATCCAAAATATGTGCTATGAGCCGTGGATTATTATTATTTTGCCTTTTTTTGGTTAGCTTTATTATTTTGCGCTACTGGTTTGGTTTGCTGGGCTTTTTTTTCCAGGTATTATTTGTATAATTTGTTATTAATACAAATAGCCGTAATAATATAATTAATAAAATTTTTAGGTTATTTTTATTTGGATAATTTGTTTTTTATATTATTTTTTAGCCTTTGGTAAAATTGGATTATTTTGGTATTTTCCGTCCAGTTAAATTTATTAATAAATTGCTGAAATTTGGAAATATAGGTTAATATAAGGCCTTTTTGCCGGAATTAAAATAATTCCTTTTTAGCCACCCATTTTTTATTAATTTGTCCAAAAATTTTAGCAACCTTTTTTCCGAACTTTTTAAAATTGGCAAATATCAGCTTAATTTTTTTTTTGGATTTATTATGCCCTTTTAAATAATCGGACCAAATGGATTCGAACCAATCCTTAACCTTGCTATCCAAATATGTGGTTATATAAGCAACTTTTTATTTTTCCTGCTAAAAATAATCTTAATAAAATAAAAAATATTTTTTATATTTGGTTAAGGACGTTTTAATTTTGCTTTTTTTCCTATTATATTTATCGGGCAAAAGGAATTTATAGGATTTGACAGTAATATAAGGCTCGGCCTAAGCTTCCTTAAATTTTTCAATTTCCGCAATAAATATTTGTATAACCGCCGAGAAATCGCTGTACAATTTGCCAGCAATAATAATATTTTCGGGTTTTTTGCCAATGGTCAACATAATTGTTATTGCTCGTTATTTTCGGTAAATATTAAACAGGATCAATTAAAATATTATAAACGGTTTTTTGCTTTTAGGGTAGGGTATATTAAAAAAGGTATTAAATAGTACGGTTTTCACAAGGTTATTTTGTGCTAAAAACTAGGATGATAATAAAAATTTCGATTGCTTGCCCAAAAGGGTGCTTTGGAGCTAACTTAGGTTAATTAATACCGAGGCCTTAATTAAAACTATTTAATACGGTAGGAAAATTTTCGCCTTATATACCTGCGATTCTTTTATATTTTATTTGTGCTATATTTGTTATGGGTGATATATTATAATTTTCCTGATCGAATATATTAATCTGGCGCTAGCCGTGATATATTTATCCCTGATATATCATATTTATCACCGACCCTGGTAATTATATAACTGCCTTTGTTAGTATGGCTTTGGTCATTTAGCCCCTGGCCTTTATAACTGCGGGGTAAAGGCGTTTTGCTGGGGGCTAGCCTCAGCCCTTCTGTCCCCTGCCAGCTGTGGTTATAACAGTAATTTATTAAGCATTTAATTTATTTTGCATCTAAATTAAAAAAATTGTAATAAAAAATTACGTAAGTGTTGATAGGAGTGGGTACTGCTGTTTGACGGCTCGGAGCTTTTTAAAAGGGGTGAATAATGATCTTTATGATCTGGGAAAAGTCTTATTATTGTGTACAAGGAGGAAGGAATCTATCTGCTAAAGGTAAGGCACAGGACTGCCCTTTTGTAGCGCGGAGGCGATCGCCTAACGGGCGGTCCTCCGCTTTAGCCACGCAGGCCGATAGGCCCGTGCGGGATCCAGAGGGCCCTAAAGGGTCCCTCCATTCCGTCCTCCTTTCCGGATCGCACGCGCACGGAAATGCCTATTCCAACAGTAAGCGAATTTATATAAAATATTGGGAATTTTTAAGTTTATTTTCATTATGTAAATAAAAAAAATATAAAAAAATCTTGTTTCTTTTTTATTTTATGCTTAATTTTTACATATATTTAATAATATAAAACCTTTTTTAGTGTTGGTGCATATATTATATATATGCATCTAGGTATTACAGCAGGCCACAGGCCTAGCCACGGGCAGGCCATGGGCCTAGCTACAGGCCTAGCCACGGGCAAGCCACAGGCCAGGCCACAGGCAGGGCACGGGCCATGCTAAACGTGTATATATAGGACCTATCCTTTTAAGAGATCCAGGAGAGATTTCCTCTTCCTTATGCTCTTATGGACCTATTCCTTTAATACAACTACCTACCCTGCACCTACCCTGCAGGCCCCTTATCTTATCGTTATTAATCCCCTTATTATAATCAGCATTAATCGCAACAGTTTTCGGCAACTTTCCCGCCTTTATTAAAGATAATAATAGGGATAAGTGTTACGGATCCGTGCTGGGCACGGATAATGTGGCTTAAGGGGTGCCTCTTGAGCTAGGACTCCTGTATATAAGGGCCGCCTCGAGCCTTCCAAGGACGAGGCCCGTTTTTATCCTCCTCCCTCCTCATCTTGTAGAATAACACCACTTTAGCACCCACCAGACAACTTTTTTATAGCCTGACCTATCACACTAAGGAAGGTAATAATAAGGGGGATAATAAGGGTAAGGAGGAGGATAATAAAGATATTAATAGTAAATATTAATAAAGTATTTAGCTTATAAGCTAGTTGATAAATGGGGTTTTTGAGATTGATATAACCTATTTCCTGGTTTGGATTTAAAAAAAATTTTCCCCTCGAAATTAGGTTAAATTTTAGGGATTAGCTTACTAATTATTTTACGATATCCTTTAAATAGGCTGCTTTAATCTTTTATACTCTTTCATAGAACTGTTTCTTCTTTTTTCTACATATTTATGTATAATATTATATGGTATGGTATTGTATAGTATAATATAATCCCTCCATTTTGTAAAGCCTATTTAATTTCGCTAAAACTTTGCAGAGAGTTATAATTATTAAAATATTATAAATCGGGTATTTGGGAATATGATGGAGGTGCGCGACGACTGGCACCCAAAGTGATTGGTGTTTGTTGTGCTACTTTTTTTGATTGCAGGCCAGGGCCGGTGCGAAGCCTAAAGCTATGGGGCACTAGTTGCCACCCACGTAACTCCAGGCCACCTTTGATACCCCCCCGTAGGCCATGCAACGGCCCTGAAGGCATCACGAGCCCGTCCAGATCCGTGGTGTTTCCCGTAAGCCGTTTATTGCGGTATTTGCTGCATTTCCAGCTGGATAATAAATTTTGCCTGTCTTTTCGCCGTTAGGCCCTTTGTGAGACTGTCCGTTTTTATATTGGCCGTGCTAACGAGCTTAAGGGTAAAGAGTTGATGCTTTACAGTATTGATCACCTATTTGTAGCGGAGGTTGATCATGCGGGTGCGGGCTGATTTTAACGGGTTTAATACCGTTATTTAAATATTGGTGCTATTCGTATACATTATAAGTATTTTTCGCTAAAGGTATTCAGTTTTTTTAAAAATGCCCTCGATCCAAAATAAAACCCGGCCCGTTGGTAAAAGGTTAACGAATTTTGCTTTTATTGTTAATATTGTTACAAAAGTTTGTTTTTTTGATTATTAATAAATAGAACCACCCGTTAGTATAACGATTATATTATTTGTAAATGCTTTTGTACGGAGGCAATTAGCGAATAAGGCATTTTTATAGGCTTTTAAGCCTATTATTTTAATATTATAGGTAGGACTGCTATAAATAAGCGCAAATTTTTTGGTGCTGATAATGTAGCACTAAAGGTGTTTTAGCAGTGCCAAATGCTTATTACCGGGATTGGCGTTAATTTTTTGCAATTTTTTTACGGTATATATAATATTAGGGCGAGTAATGTTAGCTAAATAGCTAATATTTGTTATTTTTGATTGGTAATAAAAAACCTTTTTGTGCGGGAAAAGGTTTTAGGTGATCGGTATTATAAATTTAAAAAGTTAGGGCGTTTTTATTATTTTTAGGTTTTTTTGTTTATATTTGGTAATAATTTTGTTAATATAATTGCATTGGTAAAAGTTTATAATTTTTTATTAGCAATTTTTTATAACCTGTATGCCGAGAAACGCTTTTGTATTATTTAGGGCGGTTATTTCGAATTAGTTACCCATTTTGGTGGTAATAATTTCAATTTTTGTAATTGTACGGGCAGTAATTTGAAAATTATTTATATAAAATAATAGTATGGCGCCCGTTTTTTTTTTGCGATAAAGGTAAATATTTTGGTAAATTGGCCTAAAATTAAATGTTTCAAGCTTTGGAATAATCGTTTAATATTATTATAAAAGCGATTTGCAAAAACCGTAAAATGCTTTTTTTAAATAGCAATAATAGCTTTTTTGCCCAACCGGAATATTTTAAGGTTATTATACGTATATTATAATATTATTAGGTATAATAATACCGAAATAAGCGGTTATAAAGTTAAATTAGCAGTATTTAAGGTTATTAATAATTATAAATGCAAAAAATACTTTTATAAATGCTGTATAAATAATTATTATATATATTGCAGCTTTATTTTTACCCGAAATATTATTATAATTGCTATAAACAATTTAGTACATTTTAATTTTTTTAAAAGCATTATTAGGTATTAGTTTAGGCACGTATACCTATTTGCCCGGCAATATTTTAATATTTGGAGGCAATTTTTCCATTATTTATATGCTTTTTTCAAATAACATATTAATTTGCTTCTGTATTGCCGGTTTATAGTATTGCTTATATTTGGCTTTATATTTTACTGTATTATAATAATAGGCTGGAATATATGGTATTTTTGGTACTATAATAATACCGAAAAATATAAAATTAGAAATTTTGGGATTGCTAATTTTTTGGGGCAGAACAATATTATTATCCGGGTATATAACGTTAATAAGTGCAAAGCTTATTTTTCGGGCAATTTTTTCAGTAATTTTAATATTCGTATTAAGGTTATAAAAATTTTTATTATTTTCGACCCTTTTAGGGTTATCCGGATCTTTTTTTGCTATTTTTTTAATATTTTTGGGTTTAAAGCAAACCATTATAAATATTTTCACGGGCTTTCTTTTTTTGCAAATTTTTGGTGTTAAAATACCTTTATAATGCTTAAGGCCCGTTAAATGCTTTTTTAATTGCCGGTTATTTGGCAAAAGCAGCGGCTGCTTCCTGCAGGTCCTTTTTTTGGGCGTTATGGGTACCGTAACCTTTTTGTTGCCGTGCTCGGGAATTTTTTCGGGTATTAATATGCCCGGGCCGGCAGGCTTTTTGGGCTTTGCAGCAGCAGGTTTTTTGTTTTCCGCTCCGGTTTCCCCGGTTTTTTTCGCAAGCGATAAATTATTATTGCCTCCAGGACCGGCAATATTATTAATTATTTTAGTATTACCATTATTATTATTGCTAAAATTAGCAATTAGGCTAATATTATAAACCCAAATACCTATTATAAAATAAAGGTTTTTGATAATGGCCTTATTAATCTTATTAATAATAATTGTTTTTTTGATAAAATTATAAGACAATTTCCGGTATTTATCGGTACCCTTATTAATTTGTGCATTACGGTAACGGAAAACCTTGTCAGTACCGTCCGGTTTTATTAATAAAATTTTGTTATAAAAGCTTTTCCAGCCCATAAGCCGGCCTTTTATTATTTTGGGGGCCATTTTATCGGTTTTGGCCTGTTTACCGTTTTTGATTAATACCCAGGTAACCGTGCCCTAGGTGCGAAAGGTACGGATTAATAATTGGTAATACTTTTCGTTAAGGCTAATTACCTTTACCCACGCTTTATACAGGCTTTTTTTGCTGCTAAACGCTATATTCGAAATATAATTCAATATTCTCCTTTTTATTTGCAGGGTATATATCCAGTACTTTTTATGCAAACTGTTGGTATTAATCCCGGTACAAACCGCATTAAATATAATATAATTAGTATGCTTAATAATACCGTTCATCTCCGGGCATTGCGCCGGGCTAATTTTGCAAATTTTGCTTTAAATAGTGCAATAAACCTTTAGTTTTTTTGAATTAAATTCCGTACTATTATTCGTATAAATTATTTATATTTTAATACTTAACTAAAGTTTAATATAATTAATCCAGTTGCAAATTTTTGTAAAAATTTCCGTGCTAGCTTTATTAATTACAAAAATTACCCAACCAAAAATAATTGCCTTATTAATAATATAAATGGTATAATTATATTTGCCGTACGAAATAAGCGAAATAATTAATATATCCATATAAATACAGCCCAAAAGGCGGGTAATACAGCAAAAGTAACAATTACCGATAATTTGGGTTGTTTTGCTTTCCAAACAACCGTTACAGGTATATTTCGATATTTTGAGATAATTAATTTTAATACCCGCAGTGCGGCAGGCTATTATTATCGCCTTTTTATTAATATATATCAAACACCGATATATTATTATATAAAATACCGGGTGCTTTATTATGGCCGGTGCGTTAATTTTTGTTGGTCGGTTTCCTTTATTAGGTATATTACCCAAGGTTATAAGGCCCAGAAATATGCCTATAAGCATATTAATATCAGCAATTAATACATTATTATTAATTTGGTAACTGCCCAACCATTTACCATTGGGCATTACAAAATGATCAATTTAATTATTTTTTAAACCTGCTTTATATATTTTATTAAAATTAAAAAAATTAAAGGAAAATTTGGCATAAAAATTGCTTATAAAGTAATTATAATAATACCTGCTTTATTATGCTAATATATTTCGATAATGCCCTTTTTAGCGGAAATTTGGGCGCCGCTATTGATTATGATAATATTATAAAGGAATTTGCGCTTTTTTAACGAGGTAAACCATTTGTAATTGTTAAAATGGTGCTTAAACAAGCCCAAATCGATTATTATAATATTATAAGCATTATTAATATTGCTTAAAACAATATTGGTTATAATATATTAATTAACACTATTTTGATCAATTAGTATATTACCAATATAATCGGCAATTTTTGGGTTAGTTATAACCTTATTAGCTGTTTTATTATTTTACTGGAAATACTGCTCCGGATATTTGGCTTTCCAGGCCTCCTTAAGCTTAAAATGCAAAAATTAGCAATTATTATTGCTATTTTTGTAATATTTACCATATTTATCGTGGTGAAAAGTATACAAAACAATAATATAATCCTTTTTATTATAAGGTTTCGGTTTTTCCTTTATTTTTTGAATTTTTTTCGGTTTTTTATTAGTATTAATTATAATTTTTAACTCCAAAACTTTTATAACCGCCGTATTTTTAAGCATTTTCGAAATAAAATTAACGGAAATACAGCATTCGCCTTTATAATTTCCCAAAACTATAATTATTACAAAAAGGTAAATAATATTAAGCCTGTTAATAAAGCTTTTTATAAATATTTGATCCGAAATATTAATATTAGCCTAATTTAGGGCTTATTTTACTTATAACCAGCAATCCGTATATTTTTTAATATTACCGTTAAACTTTTCCACCGAAATTATATAATATTTATTAATTAGGGCATTAAAACAGCCATTAACGGTAATTTTGATAATATTAATTATTTTATTTCAAAAAATTTTTGGGTTTTGATCCTTATTATTTTTGGGGCGGTTCCAGCCGGCTTTTTCCAAAATTATGGTTACCTTTTCGATATTATTATGGATATAATACCATATTAATATCCTTTTAAAAGCTTATAATTATACAGCTTTATTATTTTCCGCTCCAGCCGGTTTGGCCGAAAAATTAGCAAATATAAAAAAAATATTACAAAAAACGGTTAAATGCACCCGGATAGTACACTTTTATATTTTTAAATTAAAAAGCCCCAATAGGTCCGGAACCTTAATTATAATTTTGCGGTATTCCGCTATTTTGGCAGTTTTGTTAGCTTTTTTAACGCGTACAGAAGTGTTAAATTATAAGGAAAATAATGCTTTTAGGCGCTAAAAAGGTTATTATTATTGCTTTATTATGGTTATTGATCGGCGCCGAACGCGGCCTTGTTAATTATTGTTTTGATGGTTTTCTGACTGCTGCGCCTCGCCCGTGATTTACGGCGGGAGAACGCAAATAACAGTAAATAACTCGTGCACCGTTGATTTTTCCAAATCAGGCAGAGATATTGTTAATGGCGGCGCGAGGGCTTATAACCTGATGGAGGTGCGCGACGACTGGCATCCAAAGTGATTGGTGTTTGTTGTGCTACTCTTTTTGATCGCAGGCCAGGGCCGGTGCGAAGCCTAAAGTTATGGGGCACTAGTTGCCACCCACGTGACTCCAGGCCACCTCTGACAGAATATTAATCCTGATTGAGCTCTTTTAATAAGGTTCTTTAGGTTTAACTTTTTGAGGCCAGGGGATAATCCCTCCTTATTTCCCCTCCAAACTTGCCGCCCTATTATAATATCCTCCTCTTTTTATTTTCCCCTTTTTTTCCTATTTTTTAATCCATTTTGTCGGAATAATATTCCGCTCTTTTCCGGCGCATGCAATTGGGAAGAGATTTACTTGTTTTGGGCCAAAGGAAGGACTTGATTGCAGGGGCTTGAGCCCCTGGCTTGGGCCGTGGCTTGTGCCTGTAGCTTGGCCCTAGAGCCAAGCCCCAGGGCACGGCCCCCAACCCCTGTATATAAACCCTACATCTGGCACCCCCTCGGGGCCAGAGGTTCTTCTTCCTTATACGTAACACAAAACGCATAGTGCATAATAATAGGACTTTTCCAGATCATAAAGATCGTTGTTCACCCCTTTTGGAGAGCTCCGAGCCGTTAAACAGGAGTACCCACTCTACCAACACATTTATTAATAATTTTTATCGATAAGGTATAGCTTGAAATATGTCCGGTTTATAAAAATTATTACATTATCCTTGCCGCTTCCTATTATCAATTTAATATGAATATTATTATATTTATTATTTTTTATTAAAAAGCCGTCCTTGCCTCTCTTAATAGCAGGCAATACCCTAAAATATAAGTAATTATCTCAGCTGCTTATCCGTAATTATATATTATATTTATTCCGGGAATTTTCCGCA
The DNA here is from genome assembly GCA_003049465.1 of Magnaporthiopsis rhizophila. Classification (NCBI taxonomy): domain Eukaryota; kingdom Fungi; phylum Ascomycota; class Sordariomycetes; order Magnaporthales; family Magnaporthaceae; genus Magnaporthiopsis; species Magnaporthiopsis rhizophila. The sequence continues at coordinate 110,018 of PYSS01000088.1, read as the reverse complement.
AAGCTCAAAATTTGGGTTGATTTTTTGCTAATCTTATACAAAATAATTTATCGGGAATTAGCCCAAGGTACCGGAATGCCCGCCCGCGTAAAACCCGCAGTATCGATATTAGAGAGTATATAAAGAAGTAGAGTTGGCTGCCCCTTACTACGATAACAAGCCCGTAACCACAACTTGCTTATGGCCCTGCAAAGCATTAAAGTAGTGCATTGCAAGGCCCAATCCAACTGAACGTGCGCCCGCCGTTCTTGTGATTAGTGCACCATTTCCCCTGTGACTGTTATATATTTCAACAATTACGAATCGCCCAGGACGTTTTATAACGATTCGCAGTAAAGTAGGACAAATTAACCTACGGAGCAAATTTATATAAGCAGGAGGGCTGTTATATAAATAGAACGTTTTAATTAAAGCTCCGGCATCAGTTAATTTAAGTTCAAATTTTTAACCTGAACGGCGATTATAATTTCGACCCCTTTTATTAAACCCTCGAACCCTGTAACTATCGGTTTACGCTTCCAGCCCACGATGCCCTACTTTAGGAACAGGTGCCACAGTAACTTGATCGTAACAAGTGCCTTAAAGCACCCCGCACCACTACCACCAAGAACCGGCCCGCCAGTTAGGGACCTCGGGATGCGGCTTGTTATACAAGTGCTTAAGGCTGTCACACGGGGACCGCTGTGCAGGCGCTGCCCCACGGCACTAACGAACATCAAGGCGCCAGACGATTGGGGCGGTTCAACTGGATACAATAACCTTGCAAATAAAAAGAGGCTAGGCGCCCGACCCCTTTATAGATACGTACTTAACCCCGCTAAACACGGGCTACCCGGTGGCCTATATAAAGGGTGCTATTTTGAAAGGTCCCTCAAAAAAATTCTGCTTTCTTAAGCATTTTTTTAAGGTTATGAGAAGTTTATTATAATACAGTGATTTTATTAAGCCGATATTATTCTTTTGTTATGAATAAAAATTTTTTGCCCTGGATTGCTCCATAATAACCGTATTATTTTTTCTTTTAAATTTTGGCAGGGCTGCTGTAAAACAATCCTTTTTTATTTTTAGCGTATTAAGCCTGGGATTATTTTGTTGCACAAAATTACGGTTGCACCGGTATTTTTAGGGTAATTTTCTGTACCATTACCGTATCCAGGTTAGGATTATATAAGGAGTTTTCGGATTAACCAAACGGATTGGAGAGAATAAGCACCTTTTTTATTTAATTGTTTTGATTTTAAAAAGTATAGCGATGGTATTGCGCGCGTGTGCTGCTAAACAAGCTTTTTTTTTTAAAAAAAATACTGAGCATAAGGATAAGAAAAGTATTATTAGGATCGATATGCTGCTAAATGCAATACGATTAATTTTTTGTTACAAGTGGTGGATTTGATTAGTAAAGGAAAATTTGTTTATTTGTGCTTATCATTTTACCCGAAAAAAAGGGCTAATTGTTTTGAAAGGAACGGTTACTTTTACGGCTAATGCTATTATGGATACCCCTGGCACTAATTTTTAAAGCAAGCAACCCGCAAAATAAGGGGCTTTTATTCCCGAATAGGCATTTTTTCCCCTTTATTGCCACAAACATTTTTTATAAAGGAAAATTGCTTTACCCGGATGAAAAAAAACCAGTAAATATTTCGGCAAAATTTGATAATGCGTATAAAAATACTTAGTAATAACCTGGACCTTTTGTTTGTTTTAACCAAATTCGCATTTCAAAAAGCGGATTATTAACGGATTCAAATTTCTTAGCTTATCGAAAGCCATACAGAACGGCAAACCGCCAAATTTGACCTTATAAAAAGGATAATTACCAAATAAATTAAGGTTATCGAAATATGGGGTTGGGAAAAAACCCAGAAAACCTTTTCCTATTTAGTAAAGAAAATTTGAAAAAATTAACAAAATTTTACCGAGCTATTCAAATGTATCGCGAAAAATGTTAAAGGATTAAACAAAAGTATTAAGGCGATCGATTCGAATTATGCAGATTTTTTTAAATATTTAACCCAAACCTTCGATAAATTAAATGCTTAATTTAAAAAAATCCAAAACAAATTAATCCAAATTATGCTTTTTGTTTATGGTTTTTAAGCTAATTTGAAGGATACTTTTCTTTTTAATAAAATAAGGGTATAATGCGAATAATTTGTTTAAAAAATCCGGGAATTTGTTGGCAGGAGAGGGTTTCTCCTGTTCAGTCGGCTCGGAGATCTCCAAAAGGGGTGAACAACGATCTCTATAATCTGGGAAAATCCTATTATTATGCACACGGAGGAAGGAATCTATCTGCCTAAAAAAGGGCAAAGGACTGCCCTTTTATCTGCGCGAAAACGATCGCCCAAAGGGCGATCTGCCGCTTTAGCCGCACAGGCCGATTGGCCCGTGCAGAATCCAAAAGGGCCCAAAGGGTTCCTCCATTCCGTCCGCCTTTTCCGGATCGCATGCGCACAAAATGCCTATTCCGATACCGGCAATTCTTTTTTTTGTGCGCGGGCATCCCGGTGTTTTATTTTTACGATATAATAGATTTATCCCGGAGATTGTAAGGATTTTTGAAAGCCCTAACGGAGGGGTTTTTACAAAGGAAATGCCGGATCCGGTGATTTGGTTTTTTGATAAAAGAAATAACCGGATCTGGTGATCTGAAACGTTTATTTAAAAATGGGAGCGGCCTTAATAGGCCGGCGATTAAGGCAGAAGAAAAATGAGCGTTTTGGAAGGGCATTTATATGCTTTGGGAGCACTGGATTATTAAGCCAAAAAATAATAGGAAGGGAGTGGTACAGTACGGATCTTTGCGCAATAAAAAGCTATTTAGTAAATTATTTTAATAAAAAATAATATTAATAATTGCTTTTATAATTTTAAAAATAAGGTTTACGTTTATATAAAAGTATTTTGTTTGTTTTATTTGTAATCCGGCTAATTTGTACCGGTAAATTTTATTTATTAACCTGCCTTTTTTATATTTTATTTATATACATTTTATTATTTAAAATTCCGATTAATTAATTATTATTTTGTTAATTATTATTTTTTTTTCTTTGCCTTTTTTTTATTCCTGTAGCCAAAATGGTTGGTAAGAAAAGGAAATTGTTAAATTTTACGTGGTTGTGCAAAAGCTATCGTTTTTAAAATTTGGGCCCAACTGATAATTTTTTATCAAGCAGTAACAAATTTAAAATTATCGTTTAGGATGGTTAAATTAAAAAATAAGCTGGTTTTTTGCAAAATTTGGCTGTACCAGTGCTCCCGGTTTAGTTAAATAATTTCCAAATCGGTACTAATATTATTAATATATTAATATTTTATTTTAAAAAAACCAAGCATATTTAAATTTTAAATAAGCCGTTTTTTTTTGGTTTCGAATTCCGATTTTATTTTAACCAAAAATTTCAAATATAATCCTGCAATTAGCTTTTCCGAAATTATTAATCCTTTTTTAATTAATCCCGATAATATTACAGATTTTACTATAATAATATTATAAATAATTAAGGCTATAAGCGTTTTTTTGGGATTTGTATTTAAATTTTTAGGCAATTATTAAAAAAAGGATAAAAAGTTCCGCATTAAACAAAAAGGATTGCTTTTTAGCAAATAATTAATATTTTATTAGGAGCAGCTTTTTAATGCTAATTAGATTATAGCAATCTGATAAATGGATAAACCAAATTTATTAATTAATTTGATAATAATTTTGTTATGCAGGAAAATAGCAATAAAAAAAAATTTACTAAGCCTTTAATTTTCCAATTTTAAAATGGACCTTTCACCGAGTAATACGAGCAAGCCACAGTTTATTTTGTGTTTTCCGAACAATTAAAATTTGCTTAAATATAATTATAATTTTTATAAAAGCCGGTTAAAATTATCGATTTTATTATTTAGCAATTCGAAAATTATCCCGAGCCCAAAACCTTTAAAAAAAAGAAAGGCAAAGGCAAAATTATTTTTAAAATTCCCGATTATTTTACCATTAATAACAAAAATATCAAACTATTAATTTTAGGTTTTGGCGGGCACAGTAAAAAGGAAAATTTAAAATTAATCCTATGTTTGGAATATTTTAAATTAATTTTGGCCGGTAAAATACCGGAGCTTAATAAGAAAAATAATTGCCAAAATTAAATCCCGAATAAAAAGCGGTATTGGTTATGCGTTTTAGGTTATATGTGCAAACCTATATAAATTTTTCGATTTTTAAAAGCTTAATTATAAAATTGGGCTAATAATTATTTTTAATGCTTTTTTGGTTTTGCATCCGGCTTTTAATTTTTTTGCAATATAATGCTAGGGCGAAAAGGTTTGCAAAAAGGTTATAAATTTGTTTCCTAAATTAAATGATCAAAATGCATTTTACTAATAAGGATTATTTAATTATAGGAATTTAATAAATAAAAAATTATTTATAAAATAATATTAATTTTTGCTAAAAAGGATAAGGATAAAAATAATTTATTTATTAAAATAAATAATAATTTTTTATAATAATGCAAGTAAAATATAATATTACAGGCCGAGCAATTGCTTTAAGGATATAAAATACTATAATCCTAATAAAAGTACGTAATAAAAAAAAATAAAAGGAAATTTGGGGGCATACATTTAAAAAATTGCAATATTGTTTTTTTGCACTGTATTATTTGTTATTTTTATTAATTATAAAATGCTTGGTTTTATATTATATTGCGCTGTATTTTTAAGGTTTGCTATTTTTATTATGGAAAAAAAAATCGATTTATTATAATTTTTGGCTTTTTTTTATTTTTAATTTTGTTTTATTTATCCCTTAATCCTAATTATTATTATATTAAAATTAATACAATCCTCTAAAGCTTTATTTGGCTAATCCTTAATTATAATATTTGCAGGATTATTTATTTTTGCAATTTACCGGATTTTATTAATTTTCCAACCTTTATAAAATTTACGGAAAATTATAATATTTATTATAAAATATTTTTTTATTATTATTCCGAATTGGATAAAATATTAATATAGCAAAAAGCTATTAATACAAATTACCAATTTATAAAAGGGCAGGTTCAGTTTTTTATTAATTGCTAAAAATATCGTTTTAAAAATATAACCCGCATTAAATTTATTAACCATGCCATAAATTTTATTGGCAAAAATGTTTCGTATTACCCTTTTGTATTTGACAAAGTTCCAGTACAATATATTTCCGGTAATTTGAAAATTATTTTTTTGTTTTATACTAGTTTTAATTTTATTAAATAATTATAAAACTGATTTGTGAATTGAAATTTTTATTATTAACAAAAAATCCGTTTATAAATATAAATAATTTTGCTTTTAATAAATCGAATTGAATATAATTTAAGCCTTTATCCGTATTATTAATTTGCTAACGGATATATTTGTTAATTTTTTTGATATTTGCATTTTGGGGTTTTTTGGGTTATATAGCCACGGAATAATTAAAAGCAGCTTCCGATTGGTATATTAAACTAATACATGCCTTTTATGCATATTGGATAATATATTATTGTTAGGTATTATTACTTTTATAAGGCACAAGCTTAAGCTAATTTGCCTATCCCTTTTGTTATATACAGATAATTATTTTACCAATGGCAATTTTGCAATTATTAAAATAACCTTTATTACCAGGGCTTAGAATAAATTTTGGTTTGGTTTTAAAGCTTGCCTTTTAAAGGGCAACTTTTTCCTTTTCCATAAATTTTTTGCTATTTAAATTTAGCATATTATTAGTTTGTATACCAATAATTCCAAAGCTTTTGCTAATTTTTAAAATAAACAAACAGGGATTATAATCGGAAATGGAACAATCCAGTTGTTTTTTATAATATTTTTGGTATATTATAAACTAATGCAATCTGGTTTTAGCCAATCCATAAAGCGGTTTGATCAAATAAAATATGGTTCTAAAAAGGTATTATTATTATAATTTTATATAAAAGTGTAAATAAACGGTTTTTTGCAGCTTAATTTTGGCCTGGGTATATGTTTGGCTAATATTTTGGATTATTAGCTGGTTTTTTATAACCATAAGGGTTAATATAAGTGCAAGAATCAGATATTAGCTGTATTGCATAATTGTTAAGGATTAGGTAAATAATATTAACTTTTTCCAATTACTGTATCCTTATACCACAAGTTTCGATTTTTTATAAAGGTTTGCATTTATTTTTTTAACCTTTTTAATTATATATATTCCGAAAACTTTTGCCGATTTATTAACCTGGTATTATTTGATCGGCTTAATTATATTATTAACCAGCAAATTACCAATTTTTTTTTGATCGGATTATTTAAAAGGTTTGTTTAGGATTATAATTTTTCTAACCTATCGATAATAAAATATTAGGTGCATAAATTTTATTTTTTTTATATTTATAAATATTATNCCCTTTGGGCAAATAATCGAGATTTTTATTACTACCCCAGTTCCTAGCACAAGGCGACCTTGTGGAAACCATACTGCTTATTACCTTTCCTAGCGTACCCTACCCTAGGAGCAGAGAACTGCTTGTAACAATTGGCTGGTGCAATAATCAAAAGTGCCGGTGGTTCAGGTACCCTGCGCGGCCTTTTTTATTTATGCAAAAAAAAAATAACAGTAATTTTTCGATTTTTGAATTATTTTTGCTAATATTTATTAAATTATCGATTTATTATTTTGTATTTTTATAAAGCTGTTTTTGGAGCCGCGGCTGGTTTAAAATTGAATATTTAAATAGTTCCGGCTATTTTTTTGGACCTGTTATTTGTTACTCCTCCAATTTATAATAAGGTTTGCAAATAATATTTCGGAACGTTACTAAACCATTTGGCATATTTATTATAATTTTATTTTTTATTACAAATAATATTTTAAAAAATCCCTGTTATTTTTGTTTTTTTGGTAAACAAAAACCTTATTTTTTAAAATAAAAAAGCTGGGTAATATTTCTGTAATATTTGGATTGTTACGTATATTTAGGGCATTATTTACCTTTTATTTAACAAAAAATTTGCACAGTTTTGCTATAATTTTGGTAATTACTGCTGCTTATTAAATCTATATTTCAAAAAGTGCTAAATTATTATTAAATTGCGGTATAACACCAAAAATAAGCAAAATAAGGATTAATTTATTGGGTTTTATAATATCGTTTAATATTTTAAATGTTTTTTAAAGCATTAAATCGGGATAAATATTAGGGTATTTTTTTTTTATTATTTTATAAGCCTGTTGGAAAAGTTTATAATATTTTTTAATTTTGTTTATTAATTAATATGCTTTTATTAAAACCTAATAATATATAATCCCAAAAAGCTTTATTTTTACCTGGAATTTGTTTGCAGCAAAATTGGTTTTTGTACTGTAAAATATAATATTAAGCGGGCCAAAATAAGTATTAAACCAATAATATTTAAAAGTTTTCCATATCTTTTTGGCTAATTTTTTTTTAAAAAATATTATTGCGCTAAATATAATGCTTATATTAATTATATAAAATATTTATTTGCCGTTTAAATGTATAATATTAATAATTATTTTGTAATTAAAATTGATATTATTTTTAAATATAAATTTAAAATATTATGGTGCAAAATTTATAATTTAATAATAATACCATATTTGATTAATTATTTGCAAAGTGTTCCGATTTGCCTAATAGCCTGTTTAATTTAGCATATATCAAAAGTAATTAATGGAAGGATAATCAAAATGTTTATATAAATGCTTTATTTTTGTTTTTGTTAAAAAAGGCATTTTTATAATCGTTTAATTAATTAAATACAAAGTACCTGGATGGCTAGCCTTATTAAAAAAAAATTATAGATGGCCTAATTTTCTGATAATCGGAATGCATTTGCCAAATTTGGTTATAAGTTTATTATGCATATTATTAAAATAAATGCCTAATTGGTCCATATTTTCGAAATACAGCAAAAAAAGGATTTGTAATAGGATTATATAAAAAATAATCGATCTAAACGAAATTTTTAGCATAATTTTGCCCAAACTAATAGGGCATTTTTTGAGCCAAAATAAATGTAACATTTAAATTTGCCAATAATTAATTAAAAATTAGGCAAAAAACATTATAATGCTTCAAATTGCATAAAACCAGCGGTCGAAATTTTGGCCGCTTTTATATTTAAAAGGATGCTGTACCATTTATTTTTGTTAAAAAGTACATATTATTGCAATATTTATTTTTGGTTATTTTTATTCTGGTTTTTATTTGTTTGCTGTGGAAAATGGGCCTAAATGCAATACCGGAAAGCTTTATCGATAAGGTAGCTGGCAATAACAGCGGTAAAAAAATGCATTAATAATATTTTTCCCTTATTATTATTTAATTAATTGCTGGGCTTTAATATTAATTAAACCTGCTGATTATTTGCGGATTTCTTATTATTTTTATTGCTATTTTTTTATATTCGAGAAAAAATTGAACAAAACTTTTTTTTTAATTACCACGCTTTTGATAAGTGTTTTTTTAATGCTTTTTTGTGCTATATTATTTTTCCGGTATATATTATATTAAATAACAGCTATACTTGGCACAAATTTAGCATTTATTTTGAAAGTTATAAAAATGCTTTTTCCGGGGGCCGTTATTATTTTATTTACCGGTACAATATTTATTTTGGGGTTTTTTCCAAACTTATATTCGATAAAATAATTATTATAAATAACAATATTTTTTTTTATTTGTATAATACTGCAAAGCTGGAAAGCCAGGTTTTTAAATATTTTTTTTGGATATAAAAAGGCCATTTTAAATTTGGGCATTTTTTGGACTGTACGGAAAATGCTTATAATTAGTTAATAATTTTGCTAATAATTAGGGTTTAAAATTTATTAGCAAATTTGGAATTTATTTAAAAAGGTTGAAAATATTTTCATTTTATTTTTGGCTATATTTGCATTTTTGAAATTAATAATTTGGAATATAATTAAATTTTAATTTGTATAATATTATTGCTAATTAATTTTTGTATCGAAATATTTTTTAAATTTTAAATAAGTTTTTTTAAAAGTGTATTGCTTATTTATAATTTGGATAAAATAAATCTCGGTTTATTTTATAAAGGTTAATAAAAAAAGCGCATAAAATTATAAAAAGGAAATGCTAAATATTTTACAGGTGTTTGCAAAAATTAGAACCTTAATATTCAAAATATTATATTATTTTTCGAAATATTTATATATTTTGTTATATATATTTTTAAATATTTTTACCAAATTTATATTAAGCAATATATTAGCCGTATTTAGCGGAAAAAATATGCGGTACAGGTTAATTATTTGGTTTTTTGCCCGTTTATAGGCCAAAAATTTCTGGTAATAATAACCGGGTATATAGTTTTTTATAACTGAAAACCGGTTTTTTTAATCTGGCGGATCAGAAAAATGGATCCCAATTAATTAATTAATTCCTGGTTTGGATAATAACTATTGCAAAATTATTAAAATTTAATTTCTGTGGCATTTTTTAGGGGAATTAGAAAAATAAATATCCGAAAATTACTGTTTTAATTTAGGGATTGGAAAGGAAAATTAGTATTTCGGCCGGTTTTTGTTTTAATAACGGATTGTTCCGTTATAAAAATAATTATTACATTTTAATTTATATATTAGTCCATTTTAAAAATTTCCGGTTAACCGTTTTTTGTTAATTTGATAATTGTATATTTTCATTTAGATCGATAATTTTATAAGCAAAATTGCATTTTTAAAAATTTTATTGTTGTTCCGATAATTTATCGTTAAGGATTTTATTGTTTTTTTAATTGCCAGGTTTTGGGTATTGTTCGTATTAATTAATAAAAAATCCAATTTTTTAAAATTTTTCAAATTCGATTTGCCAGAAATAATAATTTTGCAATTTGTTAAAAATTTGATAAATATTTTCGGGGCTTTTATATTTAGCCGATCCATATATATAAGGTTTAAATTGTTAAAATTCTCGAGAAAGGCTAAAAAAAAGGTTGTTTTATTATTGGCAATTTTTAAGTATAAATTTAATAATTTAAATATTAATTTGATTGTTAAAAGCGGTTTCAAATAAACTTTTTAAGGTATAATTTTTTCGTTAAAAAAAATTTTTGTTATAAAAATTTATAAAAATTTGGGGAAAATCCAATCCTTTAAATAATTTTGTAATATTTTTTAAGGGATAAGTTTTTTTTTAATGGGAATTTTTTTTAAAGCTATTTTTTTATGCTCCGGATATTTTATTAATAATACTTATTTAATTGTTAAAATTTTATTGGAATAATTATAATTATTATTTTGGTGGGTAAATAAATAAATTTATTTTGGGGTAATTTTTTGATCCAAAAGCTTTCGAAAATTTAAAAACTAATAATTTAATCCATTTCGGGAATTATATAACATTTTTTTTTAAGTTTGTAAAAATTTTTTAACTGGTTTTAATCTAATTATTGGGCAGTATAGGCCAAAAAAAAAATTTATTTGTTTAGCAAATATATTGTTGAGCAAAAAAAGGTATTCCTTTATTTTTAGATTTTTTACCAACCTTTTCCTAAATTTTAAAAATTTGACGGGTAAATATTTAGCGCTAAATTTTTTATTTAACTGTTTGTATTGTTTTTCGATAGTATTGATTAGTGTTAGTAAAAAAGGGTTTTTTTTGTTCAATTGGCTCGGAGATTTTCAAAAAGGGTGAATAATAATTTTTATAATTTGGGAAAGTTTTATTATTATGTTTACGGAGGAAAGAATTTATTTGCCTAAGGAAGGGCAAAGAACTGCCCTTTTATTTGTGCGGAGGCGATCGCCCAAAGGGCGATCTGCCGCTTTAGCCGCACAGGCCGGTTGGCCTGTGCAGGATCCAAAGGGGCCCAGAGGGTTCCTTTATTCCGTCCGCCTTTTCCGGATCGCACGCGCACAGAATGCCTATTCCGACAGAATTAGCTATTTTAATAAAAAAATAAAACGGATTTTTGGCGGTTTTTAAATATAATTTCGAAATTTTATCCCGAATTTACAAAAACCAAGCTCGGAAAATTAGCCGAATATTTTTTTTATTATCACCATTTTATGCTGATAACCGATATTTATTGCTGGATTTTGTGGTTATAGCAGCAAATATTAATACAAATGTTAAATTATTAAAAGGCTAACCTAAACCAACCCCTCCGTTTATAAGGGAAAAGCCTGCAGCATGCCTTTTATTTAAAGAAAAAAAAACCTTTTGCTTTTGTAGGACCAGCCGGTCCTGTGAAAAATAAAATATATTTATGCTGGATGCCAATAAAATAATTATCCTTTATACCCCGCTTATTTTCGATAATTTATACCAGAAAAAAAAAAGAATGGCAGCTGGTTCCTTTTAATCCGGAAAATAATTATTTGCCAGTTGCACCCTATAAAAATTATCCCGTTTAAATAGCTAAAATTTATCAAAGGTTAATAACCGTTTATATTACCGTTTTAATCTTTAAAAAGGTATTTTTAACCGATTGGCCGTTCCCGAAACAGTATAGCAGCAGATTGCAAAACTGCAATATTAATATAAACATATTCGGAATATTTATCAGGTTGTTTTACAAATAGTCCAAAACCAGATTATTTTTATTTAGGCCCAATCGAAATGTTTTAAAAAAATTATAGTTAAACAAAGTAACAAATTTGCCAAAAAAAATTTGAAAAGTATCGGAATAGGCATTCTATACGCATGCGACCCGGAAAAGGAGGACGGAATGGAGGGACCCTCTGGGCCCTTTTGGATCCCGCACGGGCCAACCGGCCTGTGCAGCTAAAGCGGCGGATCGCCCTTTGGGCAATCGCCTCTGCGCAGATAAAAAGGCAGTCCTTTGCCCTTTTTTAGGCAAATAAATTCCTGCCTTTTTATATATAATAATAGGATTTTCCAAAATTATAAAAATTATTATTCACCCCTTTTGGAAATTTCCAAGCCAATTTAACAGAAAAAAGCGTTTTTTGCCAATACTAATCAGTATTATCGAAAAATAATACAAACGGTTAAGCAAAGGATTTAATGCTAAATATTTACCCGTCGGATTTTTAAAATTTAAAAAAAGGTCGGTAAAAAATCTAAAAATAAAAAAAAAATTTTCCTCCGTTTAATAGCATATTTATTAAATAAATAAATCCTTTTTTTTAGCCTGTATTATCCAGCAATTAGGTCAAAATCAGTTAAAAAAATCTCACAAATTTAGGAAAAAATATTATATAATCCCCGAAATGGATTAAATTATTAGTTTTTAAACTTTCGAGGGCTTTTGGATTAAAAAATCACCCCAAAGCAAATTTGCTTATCTATTACCAAAATAATAACCACGATTATTCCAATAAAACCTTAATAATTAAACAGGTATTATTAATAAAATATCCGGAGCATAAAAAAGCGGTTTCGAAAAAAATTTCGATTAAAAAAAACCTATCTCTCGAAAAATATTACGAAATTATTTAAAAAATTGGGTTTTTCCCAAACCTTTATAAATTTTTATAACGAAAATTTTCTTTAATAAAAGGATTATACCCTAAAAAGTTCGTTCCAAACCATTTCCAATAGTTAAATTAATATTTGAATTATTAAATTTATGCTTAAAAACTGCTAGCAATGCAGCAACTTTTTTTTCGGCCTTGTTCGAGGATTTTAACAGTTTGAACCTTGTATATATGAACCGGCTAAATATAAAAGCCCCAGGGATATTTATCAGGTTTTTAACAAATTGCAAAATTATTATTTTTAGCAGATTAAATTTAAAAAGCTTAAAAAAACTGGATTTGTTATTAACCGATACGAATACTACCCAAAACCTGGGGATTAGAAAAATACCAAAACCCCTAATAACAAATTATCGGGATAAAAACAAAATTTTTAAAATTGCAATTTTGCCTGCAAAATTATCAGCCCAAACGGAAATATACAGTTATCAAATTAGCAAAAAATGATTAACCGGAAATTTTTAAAACAAATTAGCGCTTAAACTAAAATGTAATAATTATTTTTATAACAAAATAATTTGTTATTGAAGTAAAAACCGGCCAAAATACTAATCCTTTTTTCCGATCCCTAAATCGAAATGGCAATTTTCGGATAATTATTTTTTAATCCTTTTAAAAAATGCCACAGGGATTAAATTTTAGCAATCCTATAATAGCCATTATCTAAATCAAAAATTAATCGATTAGCTGGGATTTATTTTTCTAATTTGCCAAATCGGAAAAACCGGTATCCAGTTATAAAAAGCTATATATTTAACTATTATTATTAAAAAATTTTGGCTTATAAATAAATCAAAAGCCAAATAATTAACCTGTACCGTATATTTTTTCCGCTAGATATAACCAATATATTGCTGGATATAAATTTGGTAAAAATATTTGGAAATATATATAATAAAGCATATAAATATTCCGAAAATGTCGGAATAGGCATTCTGTGCGCGTGCGATCCGGAAAAGGAGGACGGAATGGAGGGACCCTCTGGGCCCCTTTGGATCCCGCACAGGCCAACCGGCCTGTGCGGCTAGAGCGGCGGATCGCCCTTTGGGCGATCGCCTCCGCGCAGATAAAAGGGCAGTCCTTTGCCCGTCCTTAGGCAGATAGATTCCTTCCTCCTTGTGCACAATAATAGGACTTCCCCAGATCATAAAGATCGTTGTTCACCCCTTTTGGAGATCTCCGAGCCGATTGAACAGGAGAAACCCTCTCCTGCCAACAATAATAGCTATTTAATTATTAGTTTTTAATTAATTATTAATCAGGGAAACAAAATAAAAAGGTCGATATTTTTTCCAAATTAAAATAATACTAATTTAAAAAAAGGAGGCGGGGGGTAAAAACCAGCCGATTATAATGGTTTGCAAAAAAATACTTTGCAAAAAAAAAAACCCGCAAATTTTTCCTTTTTTTTATTCTCGGCCCGGTTTTGCAGTATTCCAATACTTGAATGGGATAAAATGTTTACGAATCGAATTAAACAGGCCGCCCAAACCGATAATAAATATCAAATGCATATTAAAAACCTGTATAAGGCAAAAATTATATAAAATGATCTTTTTTATAAGTATAACAAATTATAAATCTTAATTTAGCTGGAATTAAAAAAAATCCTTAATTTAAAATATAATACCAAAATAACCGGATATATAGGTATAAATAAAACCTTGGAACTGATTACCCGATATTTTTGGTGGCCAAATATAAAAAGGATATTAGGGATTATATTAGGAGTTATTTAAAATATTAGCGCAATAAGGCCCCAAAATATGCCCTTTTCGGTTTTTTCTAACCCATAAAATTATATTATTAACCTTGGCAAATTATAGCTATAAATTTTATTATGGATTTTTTAAAAAGCTGCGGGTGCAATTTTATTTGGGTAATAAACCCTTTTATTAAAATGGCACATTTTGTATTTTTAAAAAAGGAAAAAAAAAAATTATTTTATCCGTATTTTTGACAAAAAATATTGGCAATTTTACGGGGTACTATTAAATATTATTTTAAACTAAAATTTTAGGTTTATAGCACACCTGTAGCAGAACTTTTTTAAATTAGTTAATATTAAGCCCAGGATAAGTATTGCCTTTTAGCTTTAAATTAATGGGCAAATAAAAAAACTTAATCAAATTTTGGAAATATATTTATACTTTTTTGTTAATTTTGGAATATTTAATTAGATTAATCTATTATTTATAGCAAAATTTGTTTATAATAATATATTATTATCCAATATATTAGTATTTCTTTTTGCTAATTATGGATTTAACCCAGCCGTAAATAATCCCCTGCTTTTAAAACGGACTTATTTATATTCAATTAATAAATTATACATTTATTAAATGTATAGGGTTTATAATAAAGCTAAATTGCACTTAAAAAACCTCGCAAAAAAATAAAACGATAAATAAATAAAAAGCGAATAATATTCCCAATATTTACGGAAGGCCAGTTTGTAATGCTTAATACAAAAAATATCAAAATTTAACGCTTTATAAAAAAGCTTAACGCTAAGCTTTTGGGTTTTTTCCGTATTATTTATGATTTAACCCTTTTAATAATCAGGTTAGCTTTTTCCGATTTGTGAACAATTTATCCCACTTTCCATATATCGCTTATTAATCCTTATCGATCCGGTTTTTATAAATAATCTGATCCTAAACAGGTTAAAAATAAGGCCTTATCCTTTAAAAATACCTGAAATATTAAAAGAATTAGGGATTTATAATTAAAAGGAGAAATTATAAAGTACAAAATTAAATGGCTAAATTTCGACCGAAAAAAAACGATACCTGGGAATCCTGGAAAAATTTTAAAACTAAAGGGCTAAAAAAAAAATACAGGCTTTCCATTAATATTACCCGCGCAAACCCCGGAACCCCCGAATCTAAAAACGGTTCCTGATGGAGGTGCGCGATAACTGGCACCTAAAATGATTGGTGTCTATTATGCTTTATTTGATCGCAGGCCAGGGCCGGTGCAAGGCCTAAAGCTATAGGGCACTAATTGCCACCCACATAACTCCAGGCCACCTTTAACACCCCCCCGTAGGCCATACAACGGCCCTGAAGGTATTACGAGCCCGTCCAAATCCGTGATATTTCCTGTAAGCCGTTTATTGCGGCATTTGCTGCATTCCCAGCTGGATAGCAAATTTTGCCTGTCCTTCCGCCGTTAGGCCTTTTGTGTGATTATTTGCTTTTATATTGGCCGTGCTAATAATCTTAAGGGTAAAAAGTTGACGTTTTACAGCATCGATTACCCATTTGTAGCGGAGGTCGATTATGCGGGTGCGGGCTGATTTTAACGGGTTTAATACCATTGCCTGGGTATTGGTGCTATCCGTATGCACCATAAGTATTTTTCGCTAAGGGTATCCAGTTTTTTTCAGAATGCCCCTAATCCAAAACAAAATCCGGCCTGTTGGTAAAAGGTTAATAAATTCCGCCTTTGTTGTTAATATTATTATAAAAATTTGTTTTTTTAATTATTAATAAATAGGACCACCCGCCAGTATAATAATTATACCGCTTATAAATGCCCTTGTACGAAGGCAATTGGCGAACGAGGCATTTTTATAAACCTTTAAACCTATTGCTTTAATATTATAAGTAGGACCGTTATAAATAAGCGCGAGTTTTTTGGTGCCGATAATATAATGTTAAAGGTGCTTTAGCAGTGCTAAATGCTTATTACCGGGATTAGTATTAATTTTTTGCAACCTTTTTACGATATATATAATATTAGGGCGAATAATGCTAGCTAGGTAACCAATATTTGCTATTTTTAATTAATAATATAAAACCTTTTCGTGCAGGAAAAAATTCCAGATAATTGGTATTATAAATCCAAAAGGCCAGGGTATTTTTATTGCTTTTAGATTTTTCTGTCCGTATTTGATAATAATCTTATTAATATAATTATATTGGTAAAGGCTTATAATCCTTTGCTAGCAATTTTTTACAATTTGCATACCGAGAAATATTTTTGTATCACCCAAAATAATTATTTTAAATCGGTTACCCATTTTGGTGGCAATAATTTTAATTTTTATAACAGTACGGACGGTAATTTGGAAATTATCCATATAAAATAATAATATAATACCCGTTTTTTTTTACGATAAAAGCAAACATTTTGGTAAATTGGCCTAAAATTAAATGCTTTAAGCTCCGGAATAATTATTTAATATTATCACAAAAATAATTTGCAAAAATCGTAAAATGCTTTTTTTAAACGGTAATAATAACCTTTTTGCTTAACCGGAATATTTTAAAATTATTATACGTATATTATAATATTATTAAATATAATAGCACCAAAATAAGCAGTTATAAAATCGAACTGGCGGTATTTAAAATTATTAATAGCTATAAGTATAAAAAATACCCTTATAAATGCTATATAGGCAATTATTGCATATATTACAGCCTTATTTTTGCCCAAAATATTATTATAATTGCCGCAAATAACCCAGTGCATTTTAATTTTTTTAAAAGTATTATTAGGTATTAGTTTGAGCATATATACCCATTTGCCCGGCAATATTTTAATATTTGGAAGCAATTTTTCTATTATTTATATGCCTTTTTCGAATAGCATATTAATTTATTTTTATATTACCGGCTTATAATATTATTTATATTCGGCTTTATATTTTATTATATTATAATAATAAGCTGAAATATATAATATTTTTAATACCGTAACAATACCAAAAAGCGCAAAATTGGGAATTTCGGGATTGTTAATTTTTTGGGGCAGAATAATATTATTATTCGGGTATATAATATTAATAAATGCAAAGCCCGTTTTTCGGAAAATCTCCTCGGCAGCTTTAATATTTATATTAAGGTTATAAAAGCTTTTATTATTTCCGGCCCCTTTAGGGTTATCCGGATCCTTTTTTGCCACCTTTTTAATATTTTTGGGCTCGAAGCGAACCGTTATAAATATTTTTACGGGCTTCCTTTTTTTGCAAATTTTTGGTATCAGGATACCCTTATAATATTTAGGGCCTGTTAAGCGCTTCCTTAATTGCCGGTTATTTGGCGGGGGCGGCGGCTATTTTTTGCAGGTTTTTTTTTTGGGTGCTACAGGCACCGTAACCCTTTTATTATCATGCTCGGAAATTTTCTCGGGTGTTAATATGCTCGGGCCGGCGGGTTTTTCGGGCTTTGCAGCGGCAAACTCCTTGTTTTTTACTCCGGTTTCCCCGGTTTTTTCCATAGGTAATAAATTATTATTATTTCCAGGACCGGCAATATTGCTAGTAACTTTAGTATTATTATTATTATTATTAAAATTAGCAATTGGGCCAGTATTATAAACCCAAATGCTTATTATAAAATAAAGGTTTTTAATAACGGCCTTATTAACCTTGTTAATGGTGATCGCCTTTTTAACAAAATTATAGGGCAATTTCCGGCGCTTATCAGCACCTTTATTAATTTATGCATTACGGTAACGGAAAACCTTATTAATACCGTTCGGCTTTATTAATAAAATTTTGTTATAAAGGTTTTCCCAGCCCATAAGCTGGCCCTTTATTATTTTGAAGGTTATTTTGTTAGTTTTAGCTTATTTACCGTTTTTGATCAGCACCCAGGCAATTATGCCCCAGGTGCGAAAAGTACGGATTAATAATTGGTAATACTTCTCGTTAAGGCCGATTATTTTTGCCCATACCTTGTGCGGGTTTTTTTTGCCGCCAAACGCTATATTCGGAGTATAGTTTAACATTTTTTTTGCTGCTTGCAAAGCATATATCCAGTATTTTCTATGCAAATTATTAGTATTAATCCCGGTGCAAACCGTATTAAATATCATACGGTTAGCATGCTTAATAATACCGTTTATTTCTGGGCATTGCGCCGGGCTAATTTTGCAAGCTTTATTTCGAACGGTACAATAAACTTTTAGCTTTTTTAAATTAAATTCCGTGCCACTGTTCGTATGAATTATTTATATTTTGATACCTAACTAAAGTTTAATATAATTAATCCAGTTGCAAACCTTTGTAAAAATTTCTATGCTGGTTTTGCTGATTACAAAAATTATTTAACCAAAAATAATTGTTTTATTAATAATATAAACGGTATAATTATATCCGCTGTACGAAATAGGCGAAATGGTTAGTATATTTATATAAATACAGCCTAAAAGGCGGGTAATGCAGCAAAAATAACAATTACCAATAATTTGGGTCGCTTTGCTTTCCAAATAACCGTTACAGGTATATTTCAATATTTTGAAATAATTAATTTTAATATTTATAGCGCAACAGATTATTATTATCGCTTTTTTATTGGTATGTATCAGGCACCGATGCATTATTATATAAAGCACCGGGCGCCCTGTTATAGCCGGTGCATTAGCTTTTATCGGTCGGTTTTTTTTGTTAGGTGCATTGCCCAGGGTTATAAGGCCCGGGGGCGCACCTGCAGGTATATTAACGTTAATAATTAATATATTATTATTAATTTGGTAACTGCCCAATTATTTACTATTAAACGTTATAAAATAATCGATTTGATCATTTTTTAAATTTGCTTTGCGCATTTTGCTAAAATTAAAAAGGTTAAAAAAAAATTTAGGCATAAAAATTGCTTATAAAATAATTATAATAATACCTGCCTTATTATGCTAATATATTTTAACGGTACCTTTTTTAGCGGAAATTTGGGCGCTATTATTAGCTGTGATAATATTATAAAAAAATTTGCGCTTTTTTAACAAGGTAAACCATTTGCAATTGTTAAAATAATATTTAAACAAACCAAAATTGATTATTATAGCATTATAAGCATTATTAATATTATTCAAAGCGGTATTGGTTATAATGTACTAACTGGTATTGCCCCGATCAACTGGTACACCACCAGTATAATTGATAGCCTTTGGGTTGGTTATAACCTTATTAGTTGCTTTATTACTTTGCTGGAAATACTGCTCCAAATATTTGGTTTTCCAGGCCTTTTTAAACTTAAGGTGCAAAAATTAGCAATTATTATCGCCGCTTTTATAATATTTACTATATTTATTATAATGGGGGGTATACAAAACGATAATATAACCCTTTTTATTGCAAAGTTTTGGCTTTTTCCTTATTTTTTAAAATCCCTCCGGTTTTTTATTAGTATTAATTATGGTTTTTAATTCCAAAACTTTTATAATTGCTATATTTTTAAATATTTTCGAAATAAAATTACCCAAAATGCAGCACTTATTTTTATAATTTCCCAAAATTATAACCACCGCAAAAGGGTAAATAACACTAACCTTATTAACAAAGCTTTTTATAAATATTCGATCCGGAATATTAATATTAGCCTAATTTAGGGCTTATTTTATCTGTAACCAGCCGTTTGTATATTTTTTAACATTACCGTTGAACTTTTCCACCAAAATTGTATAATATTTGTTAATTAGGGCATCGAAACAGCCATTAGCGGTAATTTTGATAATGCTGATTACCTTGTTCCAAAAAACCTTTGGATCCTAATTTTTATTATTTTTAGGGCAGTTCTAGCCGGCTTTTTCCAGGTTTATAATTGCCTTTTTAATATTATTACGGATGCAGTACCATATTAATATCCTTCTAAAAGCCCATAACTGTACAGCTTTATCGTTTTTCGCTCCAGCCGGCTTGGCCGGAGGATTAGCAAATATAAAGGAAATATTACAGGAAACGGTTAAATGCACCCGGATAGTGCGCTTTCATATCTCCAAATTAAAAAACCCTAACAGGTCCGGAACCTTAACTGCAATTTTGCAATATTCCGCTATCTCGGCAATTTTGTTAGCTTTTTTAATGCGTACAGAAGCGTTAAATTGCAAGGAAAATAGTGCCTTTAAGCGCTAAAAGGGTTATTATTATTATTTTGTTATGGTTACTGATCGGCGCCGAACGTGGCCTTATTGATTGTCGTTTTAACGGTTTTCTAACTGCTGCGCCTCGCCTGTAATTCACGGCAGGAGAACGCAAATAACGGTAAACAATTCGTGCATTGTTAATCTTTCCAAATCAGGTAAAAATATTATTAGCGGCGGTGTAAGGGCTCATAACCTGATAGAGGTGCGCGATGATTGGCACCTAAAGTGATTGCTCTATTTGATCGCAGGCCAGGGCCGGTGCGAGGCCTAAAGCTATGGGGCACTAGTTGCCACCCATGTGACTCCAGGCCACCTCTGACAGTTCCCTAACAAAAGGCTCGGGATATGCTTTAGGGAAAAAAGGATAATATTATACGGGGATCGCCGCGCAGGCGCTGCCCCCCGGCATTAATGGATATCAAAGCGCCAAACGATTGGGGCGGTTCAACTGGATATAAAAATCTTGCAGATGAGAAGAGGTTAGGCGCCCGACCCTTTTATAGATATGTATTTAACCCTGCTGAGCACGGGCCACCCGGTGGCTTATATAAGGGGTGCTATTTCGAAAGGGGACAATGTCGGCTTGGTGAAGTCACTGTATTATAATAAACTTTTCATAGCCTCAAGGAGATGCTTAAGGAAGCAAAATCTCTTTAAGGAACCTTGTTACAAAGGCCGACACTGGTCAGCCGATAAGCTCCTTTTGCTAGCTACCGTAACAGCAGTCGGTGGGCTAAACCCTGTATTTAATACATCTGGTAATCGTCAGCACGTTTTATACCCCTAGGGAGGCTAGAGTGAGGCAGCACTCGTTATAAACGTTAAATAAACCTAACATAACCTAACCTAAGTAGGAATGGTTGGCACCCCAAAAGGGGTGCCAGGAGACAGGTATATATATACAAGATCTAAATGCCAAATCCCTGTTCCTCCGATCCCAATCATATGGGTCCCTTCCAATTGCATGCGCCGGAATAACGCTATAATATTAATCCGATAGTTTTACTTAGTGATGGAGGTGCGCGACGACTGGCACCCAAAGTGATTGGTGTTTATTGTGCTATTTTATTTGATCGCAGGCCAGGGCCGTTGCAAGGCCTAAAGCTATGGGGTATTAATTATTACCCATGTGACTCCAGGCTATTTTTGATACCCCCTGTAGGCTATGCAATGGCCCTGAAGGCATTACAAGCCCGTAATTATATAATAACCGTCCAGATCCGTGGTGTTTTTTGTAAGCCGTTTATTGCGGCATTTGCTGTATTTCCAGCTGGATAATAAATTTTGCCTGTTTTTCCGCCGTTAGGCCTTTTGTGAGATTGTCCGTTTTTATATTGGCTATACTAATAAGTTTAAGGGTAAAAAGTTGATGTTTTATAATATTAATTACCCATTTGTAACGGAGGTTAATTATGCGGGTGCGGGCTGATTTTAACGGGCTTAATATTATTGCCTGGGTATTAGTGCTATTTGTATATATTACAAGTGTTTTTTGCTAAGGGTATCCAGTTTTTTTCAGAATATTTTCGATCCAAAATAAGGCCTGGCCTATTAGTAAAAGGTTGAGGAACTTTATTTTTATTATTAATATTGTTACAAAAATTTGCTTTTTTGATTATCAATAAATAAAATTATTTGTTAGTATAATAATTATACTGCCTGTAAATGCTTTTGTACGGAGGTAATTGGCAAATAAGGCATTTTTATAAGTTTTTAAATTTATTGCTTTAATGCTATAGGTAGGACCGTTATAAATCTGCGCAAGTTTTTTGGTGCTGATAATGTAGCGCTAAAAGTGTTTTAATAATGCTAAATGCTTATTACCGGGATTAATATTGATTTTTTGCAACCTTTTTACAATATACGTAATATTAGGGCAAATAATGCTAGCTAAATAATCAATATTTGCTATTTTCGATTGGTAACGCAAAATCTTTTTGTGCAGGAAAGGATTTTAAATGATCGGTATTATAAATTTAGAAGGCCAGGGTGTTTTTATTGTTTTTAGGTTTTTTTGTTCGTATTTGGTAATAATTTTGTTGATATAATTGCGTTGGTAAAGGTTTATAATTTTTTGCTGGCGATTTTTTATAATTTGTATGCCGAAAAATGTTTTTGTATTATTTAGGGCGGTTATTTCGAATTGGCTATTTATTTTAATAGCGATAATTTTAATTTTTATAATTGTACGGGCGGTAATTTGGAAATTATTTATATAAAATAATAATATAGCACCCGTTTTTTTTGCGATAAAGGCAAATATTTTGGTGAATCGGCCTGAAGTTGAGTGTTTTGAGTTTCGAAATAATTATTTAATATTATTATAAAAGCGATTTGCGAAAACTGTAAAATGCTTTTTTTAAACAGCAATAATAGCTTTTTTGCTTAACCGAAATATCTTAAGGTTATTATATGTATATTATAATGTTATTAGGTACAATAATACTAAAATAAGCCGTTATAAAATCGAATTAGCAATATTTAAAATTATTAACAGTTATAAATATAAAAAATATTTTTATAAATGCTATATAAACGATTGCTATATATATTACAGCTTTGTTTTTGCCCGGAATATTATTATAATTATTACAAATGATCCAGTGCGTTTTGATTTTTTTAAAAGTGCTATTAGGCATTAATTTGGGCATATATATTTATTTTCCCGATACTACTTTAATATTTAAAAGCAGTTTTTCTATTATTTATATGCCTTTTTCAAATAGTGTATTAATTTGTTTTTATATTGCCGGTTTCTAATATCGTTTATACTTAGCTTTATATTTTATTAAATTATAATAATAAGCTGAAATATACGGTGTTTTTGGCGCTATAGTAATATTAAAAAATATAAGGTTGGGGATTTCGGGATTGCTAATTTTTTGGGGCAAAATAATATTATTATTCGGGTATATATTGGTAAAAAAGGGTTTCTCCTGTTTAATCGGCTCGGAGATTTCCAAAAGGGGTGAATAACAATTTTTATAATCTGGGAAAATTCTATTATTGTGCACCAGAAGGAAGGAATCTATCTGCCTAAAAAAGGGCAAAAGACTGCCCTTTTATCTGCGTGAAGGCGATTGCCCAAAGGGCGATCTGCCGCTTTAGCCGCACAGGCCGGTTGGCCCGTGCAGGATCCAAAAGGGCCCAAAGGGTTCCTCCATTCCGTCCTCTTTTTCCGGATTGCACGTGCACAAAATGCCTATTCCGATATCGGCAATTTTTTTTTTGTGCGCAGGCATCCCGGTGTTCTATTCCCATAATATAATAAATTTATCCCGAAAATCGTAGGGATCTCTGGAAGCCCTAACGAAGGGATCTTTATAAAGGAAATGCCGGATCTGGTGATCCGGAACGTTTATTTAAAAAGGGGAGCGGCCTTGGTGGGCCGGCGATTAAGGCAAAGGGAAAATAAGCGCTTTGGAAGGGTATTTATATATTTTGGGAGCATTGAACTATTGAGCCAAAGAATAATAGAAAAAAAATGGTGCAGGTGCGGATTTTTGCGCAGTGGAAGGTTATTTAGTAGATCGTTTTAATAAAAAATAATATTAATAATCGCTTTTGTGATTTTAAGGGTAGGGTTTGTGCTTATATAAAGGCATTTTGTTTGCCCCGTTTGTAATCCGGCTAACCTGCACCGGTAAACCTTATTTGTTAACCTATCCTTTTTATGCCCTGTTTGTATGTGTTTTGTTATTTAAAATTTCGATTAGTTAATTATTATTTTGTTAATTATTATTTTTCTTTTTTTGCCCTTTTTTTGTTCCTGCAGCCAAAATGGCTGGTAAAAAAAAAATTGTCAAATTTTATATAGTTGCGCAAAAATTATCGTTTTTAAAATTTGGGCCCGATTAATAATTTTTTATCGAGCAATAATAAGTTTAAAATTATTATTCAGGATAATTAAATTAAAAAATAAGCTGGTTTTTTATAAAATTTGGCTGTACCAGTACTTCCGGCTTAATTAAACAATTTCTAAATCGGTACTAATACTGTTAATATGTTAATATTTTATTTTAAAAAAACCAAGCGCGCTTAAGTTTTAAATAAACCGTTTTTTGCTCCGGTTCCGAATCCTAATCCTTTTCTGACCGAAAATTTCGAGTATAATTTTGTAACTGGCCCTTTCAAAATTGTTAATTTTTTTTAATCAATCCCGATAATATTATAAATTTTGCTGTGGCAGTATTGCAGGTAATTAAGGTTACAGGCGCTTTTTTTGCAATTTGTGTTTAAATTTTTAAGCAATTGTAAAAAGGAGGATAAAAAGTTCCGTATTAAATAAAAAAGAATTGCTTTTTGGTAAATAATTAATATTTTATTAAAAATAGCTTTTTAATGCTAATTAGATTATAATAATTTAATAAATAAATAAGCCAAATTTATTAATCAGTTTGATAATAATTTTATTATGCAGAAAAATAATAATAAAAAAAAAGAGTTTGTTAAATTTTTAATTTTTCAGTTTTAAAATGAACCTTTTACTGAGCAATATAAGCAGGCCACAGTTTATTTTGTGCTTTTCGAGCAGTTAAAATTTGCTTAGGTGTAATTATAATTTTTATAAAAGCCGGTTAAAATTATCGATTTTATTATTTAGCAGTTCGGATATTATTCCGAGCCCAAAACCCCTAAAAAAAGAAGCGTAAAGGTAAAATTATCCTTAAAATTTTTAATTATTTTATTATTAGCGGTAAAAATATTAAGCTGCCGATTTCAGGTTTTGGTAAGCGCGGTAAAAAGGGGGATTTAAGATTAGTTTTATATTTGGGATGTTTTAAATTAATTTTGGCCGGTAAAATGCCGGAGTTTGATAAAAGAGATAATTGCCGGGATTAAATTCCGAACAAAAAATGGTATTAGTTATGCGCTTTAGGTTATATATGCAAATTTATATAAGTTTTCCAATTTTTGAAAGTTTAATTATAAAATTAGGCTAATAATTATTTTTAATTTTTTTCTGGTTTTGCGTTCGGCTTTTAAAAATTTTGCAGTGTGGTATTAGGATAAAAAGGTTTATAAAAAGGTTATAAATTTGTTTCCTGGATTAAATGATTAAAATGTATTTTGCTAATAAGGATTATTTAATTGCAGGAATTTAATAAATAAAGGATTATTTGTAAAATAATGCTGATTTTTGCCAAGGAGGATAAGGGTAAGCATAATTTGTTTGCCGAGGCAAATAGTGATTTTTTTATAATAATGCAAGCAAAATATAATACTGTAGGCCGAGCGGCTATTTTAAGGATATGGGATATTATGGCCCTGATAAAGGTGCGTGATAAAAAGGAAAAAAAAATAAAGGGAGATTTAGGGATATGCATTTAAAAAATTGCAATGTTATTTTTTTGCATTATATTATTTATTATTTTTATAGATTATAAGGAGTATGGTTTTATATTATATTGTGCTGTATTTTTAGGGTTTGTTGTTTTTATTATGGAAAAAAGAAATCGATTTATTATAACCCCTGGCTTTTTTTTATTTCTGATTTTGTTTTACTTATTTTTTAACCCTAATTATTATTATATTAAAGCTAACAAAATTTTTTAAAGCTTTGTTTGGCTGATTTTTGGTTATAGCATTTGCAGGATTATTTGCTTTTGCGATTCACCGAATTTTATTAATTTTCCAACCCTTATAAAATTTGCGGAAAGCTATAATATTTATTATAAGGCGCTTTTTTATTATTATTCCGAATTGGATAAAATATTAATATAGCAAAAGGTTATTAATGCAAATTATTAGTTTGCAAAAAGGCAGATCCATTTTTTTATTAATTGCTGAAATTATTATTTTTAGGATGTATTTGTATCAAATCCGCTGATTATGTTATAAATTTCGCTGGCAAAAATGCTTTGTATTATCCTTTTGTATTTGATAAAGCTCCAGTATAATATATTTCCGGTAATTTGGAAGTTATTTTTTTGTTTTATATTGGTTTTAATTCCAAAAATAACCATAAAGCCGATTTGTAAATTGAAATTTTTATTATTAGCAAAAGATCCGTCCATAAATATAAACAGTTTTGCTTTTGATAAATCAAATTGGATATAATTCAGGCTTTTATTTGTATTATTGATTTGCTAACGGATGCATTTGTTAAATTTTTTAATATTTGTATCCTGGGGTTTTTTGGTTTATATTGCTACAAAATAATTGAAAGCGGCTTCCGGTTGGCATATTAAGCTGATATATGCCCCTTATACGCATTGGATAACGTATTATTGCTGGGTGTTATTACCTTTGTAAGGCATAAGTTTAAACCAATCTGTTTATCCTTTTTGCTATATATAAACAGTTATTTTACCGATCGCAATTTTGCAACCATTAAAATAACCTTTATTATTAGGGTTTAAAATGGACCTTGGTTTGGCTTTAAAGCCTGCCTTTTGGAGGGTAACTTTTTTTTTTTCCATAAATTTTTTGCTGTTTAAATTCAGCATATTATCGGTTTATATACCAATAATTCCAAAACTTTTGCCAATTTTTAAAATAAATAAGCAAGGATTATAATCGGAAATGAAATAATCCAGTCGCTTTTTATAATACTTTTGGTACGTTACAAACCAATATAATCCGGCTTTAGCCAATTTATAAAACAGTTTAATCAAATAAAGCATAGTTTTAAAAAGGTATTATTATTGCAATTTTATAAAAAAATATAGGTAAACGGTTTTTTGCAGCTCGGTTTTGGCCTGGGTATATATTTGGCTAATATTTCGAATTATCAGCTGGTTTTTTATAGCTATAAAGGTTAATATAAATGCAAAAATCAGGTATTAATTATATTGCATAATTATCGGGGATTGGGTAAATAATATTGATTTTTTCCAATTGCTATATTTTTGTATCATAAATTTTGATTTTTTGTAAAGATTTGTATTTGTTTTTTTAACTTTTTTAATTATATATGTTTCGAAAATTTTTGCTAATTTATTAATCTGGTATTATTTGATTGGCTCGATTATATTATTAATTAGCAAATTGCTAATTTTTTTTTGGTTAAGTTATTTAAAAGGTTTGCCTGGGATTATAATTTTTTTAATTTGTTAATAATAAAATGCTAGGCGTATAGATTCCATTTTTTTGCATTTATAAATATTATTGAAATATTTGCTGCTTTGGGGTTATATTAAGGTTATTTATATTATTTGGGTGCCGGTTTATTAGTTAATATAATAATCGAAAATGCCAGTAATTTAAATACCCTGTACGGCCTTTTTTATTTATGCAAAGGAAATAATAATAATTTTTCGATTTTTGAATCATTTTTGCTAATATTTGTTAAATTATTGATTTATTATTCTGTATTTTTATAAGGCCATTTTTGGAGCTGCGGCTGGTTTAAAACTGGATATTTAAATGGTTCCGGCTGTTTTTTTGGACCTATTATTTGCTGCTCCTCCGATTTGTGGTAAGGCTTGCAAATAATATTTCGGAATATTACTGAACCATTTGGCATGTTTATTATAATTTTGTTTTTTATTACAAATAGCATTTTAAAAGGTTTTTGCTATTTTCGTTTTTTTCGGTAAATAAAAACCTTATTTCCTAAAGCAAGAAAGCTGGGCAATATTTCTGTGGTGTTTGCGCTGTTGCGCATGTTTAAAGCATCGTTTATTTTCCGTTTGGCAAAAAATTTGCGCAGCTTTGCTATAATTTTGATAATTGCTGCCGTTTGTTAAACCTGTATTCCAAAAGGTGCTAAATTATTATTAAATTACGGTATGGCACCAAAAATAAGCAAAATAAGGATTAATTTATTAAGTTTTATAATATTATTCAGTATTTTAATTATTTTTTAAAACGCCAAATCGGGGTGGATATTAGGGCATTTTTTTTGATTATTTTATAAGCGTATCGGAAAGGTTTATGATATTTTTTAACCTTGCTTATCGATCAGTATGCTTTTATTAAAACCTAATAATATATAATCCCAAAAAGTTTTATTTCTGCCTGGAATTTGCTTACAGCAAAATTAATTTTTATATTATAAAATATAATATTAAACGGGCTAAAATAAATGTTAAACCAGCAATATTTAAAAAAATTCATATTTTTTTAGCTAATTTTTTTTTAAAAAATATTATTGTGCTGAATGCAATATTTGTATCAATTATATAAAATATTTATTTATTTTTCAAATATATAATATTAATAATTATTTTATAATTAAAATCGATATTATTTTTAAATATAAATTTAAAATGTTATGGTGCGAAGCTTATGGTTTGGTAATAGTGGCATATTTGATTAATTATTTGCAAAACGTTCTAATTTGCCCAATGGCCTGCCTGGTTTAGCATATACCAAAAGCGATTAACGGAAGGATAACCACAATGTTTGTGCAAATACCTTAGTTTTGTTTCCGTTAGGGAAAGCATTTTTATAATTGTTTAATTAGTTAAATATAAAGCACCCGGGTGGCTAACCTTATTAAAAAAAATTATGGGTGGCCTGATTTTTTAATAATTGGAATATATTTGCTAAGCTTGGTTATAAGCTTATTGCGCATATTATTAAGGTAAATATTTAATTGGTCCATATTTTCGGGGCATGGCAAAAAAGGGGTTTATATTAAAATTATGTGAAAAATGATCGATCCGACCGAAATTTTTAGCATAATTTTGCCCAGGCTAAATAGGGTATTTTTTGAGCCAAAGCGAACGTGGTATTTAAATTTTCCAATGGTTAATTAAAAATTAGGCAAAAGGTATTGCAATGTTCGAAATTGCATAAAACCGGCGGTCGAAATTTTGGCCGCTTTTATATTTGAAAAAATATTGTATTATTTGTTTTTGTTGAAAAATATATATTATTATAATGCTTATTTTTGATTATTTTTGTTCTGGTTTTTATTTGTTTGCTGTGGGAGATAGGCCTAAATATAATACCAGAAAGTTTTATTAGCAAAGTGGCTAGCGGTGGCAGCGGTAAAAAAGTGCATTAATAATATTTTTTTTGTTATTATTTAACTGATCGCTGGGCTTTAATATTAATTAGGCCTGTTAGTTAATTGCAGATATTTTATTATCCTTATTGCTATTTTTTTATATTTAAAAAAAAATTGGGCAAAGCTTTTTTTTTAATTATTATATTTTTTAATAAGTATTTTTTTAATACTTTTTTGTGCTGCATTATTTTTTTGGTATGTATTATATTAAACGGTAACCGTGTTTAGCATAAATCCAGTATTTGTTTTGAAAGTTATAAAAATGCTTTTTCCGGGGGCCGTTACTGTTCCATTTGCCGGTACAACGCTTATTTTTGGGGTTTTTTCCGAACTTGTATTCGACAAAATAATTGCTATAAATAGCAACTTTTTTTTTACCTGCATAATGTTGCAAAACGGGAAAACCAGGCCTTTAAACTTTTTTTTTTGGATATAAAAGGGCTATTTTAAATTTGGGCATTTTTTGAACTGCACAAAAAATGCTTATAACCAGTTGGTAATCCTGCTAATAATTGGGGCTTAAAATTTATTGGTAAATTTGAAATTTATCCAAAAAAGTTTGGAATATTTGCATTTTATTTTTGCTTATATTTATATTTTTGGAACTGATAATTTGGAATATAATTAAGTTTTAATTTGTATAATACTGTTACCGATTAACCTTGATATTAAAATATTCTTTAAATTTTAGGTAAGTTTTTTTAAAAATGCATCGCTTATTTATAACCCGAATAAAATAAGCTTTGGTTTAATTTGTAAAAATTAATAAAAAAAATGCATGGAATTATAAAAAAAAATGCTAAGCATTTTACAAATATCCGTAAAAATTAAAATTTTATTATTTAAAATATTGTATTATTTTTCGAAATATTTATATATTTTATTATATATATTTCTAAATATTTTTACCAAATTTATATCGAGCGGTATATTGGCCGTATTTAGCGAAAAAAGCATGCAGTACAGGTTAATTATTTAGCTTTTTATTTATTTATAGGTTAAAAATTTTTGGTAATAATAGCCGGGTATATAATTTTTTATAGCTGAAAACCGGTTTTTCCAATTTAGCGGATTAGAAAAATGGATCCCAGCTAATCGATTAATTCCCGGTTTGGATAATAGCTATTATAAAATTACCGAAATCTGATTCCTGTGGCATTTTTTAAAAAAATTAGGGGAATAATTATCCGGAAATTACCGTTTTAGTTTGGAAATTAAGGAAAAAAATTGGTATTTTGGCCGATTTTTGTTTTAATAACAGATTATTTTATTATAAAAATAATTATTGCATTTTAATTTGTATGCTAATTTATTTTAAGGATTTTCGGTTAACCGTTTTTTGCTAATCTGATAACCGCATACCTTTATTTAGGCCGATAATTTTACGGGCAAAATTGCAATTTTAAAAATTTTATTTTTGTTCTAATAATTTATCGTTAAGGGTTTTGCTGCTCCTTTAATTGCCAGGTTTTGGGTATTATCCGTATTTGTTAATAATAAATCCAGTTTTTTTAAACTTTTCAGGTTTAATTTGCCAGGAATAATAAGTTTGCGATTTGTTAAAAACCTGATAAATATTTTTGGGGCTTTTATATTTGGCCATTTCATATATATAAGGTTTAGGCCGTTAAAATCCTCGAAAAAGGCTAAAAAAAAGATTGCCGCATTGCTGGCAATTTTCCAGCATAAATTTAATAATCCAAATATTAATTTAATTATTAAAAATAATTTAAAACAAATTTTTTAGGGTATAATTTTTTCGTTGGAAAAAATTTTTGTTATAAAAATTTATAAAGGTTTAGGAAAAACCTAATCCTTTAAATAGCTCCGTAATATTTTTCAAAAAATAAATTTTTTCCTGATCGAAATTCTTTTCGAAACTGCTTTTTTATGCTCCAAACATTTTATTGGTGGTGCTTATCTGATCGTTAAAATTTTATCGGAATAATTATAGCTATTATTTTGGTAAATAAACGAGCAAATTTGTTTCGGGGTAATTTTTTGATCCAAAAGCCCTCGAAAATTTAAAAATTGATAATTTAATTCATTTCGGGGATTATATAACGTTTTTTTTAAATTTGTGAGATTTTTTCAACTGGTTTTAACCTAATTGCTGGGCAGCACGGGCCAAAGGAAAAAGGGATTTATTTGTTCAGCAAATATGCTATCGAACGGAAAAAAATATTCCTTTGCTTTTAAATTTTTCACCAACCTTTTCCTAAATCTCAAAAATCCGACGGGTAAATATTTAGCGCTAAATTTTTTGCTTAAACATTTGTATTACCTCTCGATAATACTAATCAGTATTAGCAGGAGAGGGTTTCTTTTATTTAATCGGCTCGAAAATTTCCAAAAAGGGTGAATAACAATTTTTATAATTTGGGAAAATCCTATTATTGTGCACCAGGAGGAAAGAATTTATCTGCCTAAGAAAGGGCAAAGGATTGCCCTTTTATTTGCGCGAAGGCGATTGCCCAAAGGGCGATCTGCCGCTTTAGCCACACAGGCCGGTTGGCCCGTGCAGGATCCAAAGGGGCCCAGAGGATCCCTCCATTCCGTTCTCCTTTTCCGGATTGCACGTGCATAGAATGCCTATTCCGACAGTATATGATATTAACAAATGCAAAACCCGTTTTTCGGGTAATTTTTTTGGTAATCTTAATATTTATATCAAAATTATAAAAGTTTTTATTGTTTCCGTTTTTTTTAGGGTTATCCGGATCTTTTTTTGCTACTTTTTTAATATTTTTGGGTTTAAAATAAACCGTTATGAATATTTTTACGGGCTTTTTTTTGCAAATTTTTGGTATTAGGATATTTTTGTAATATTTAGGGCCTGTTAAGCGCTTTTTTAATTGCTGGTTATTTGGCGGGGGCAGCGGCTATTTTTTGCAGGTCCTTTTTTGGGTATTATAAGTATTGTAACCTTTTTTTACCGTGCTCGGAAGTTTTTTCGGATATTAATATGCCCGGGCTGGCGGGCTTTTTAGGTTTTGCAGCAGTAGGCTCCTTGTCCTTTGCTTTAATTTTTCCGGTTTTTTTTACAAGCGATAAATTATTATTATTTTCAGGATTAGCAGTATTACTAATTGCCCTAGTATTATTATTATTATTATTAGAATTAGCAGTTGGGCTAATATTATAAACCTAAGTGCTTATTATAAAATAAAGGTTTTTGATAATGGTTTTGTTAATTTTGTTAATAGTAATCGCTCTTTTAATAAAATTATAAGGCAGTTTCCGGCATTTATCGGTATTTTTATTAATTTGTGCATTATAGTAACGGAAGATTTTGTTAGTAATATTATTATAATTTTTCCCAGGTTTTGGTTATTTTTTGATATTTATGGGCTTTTTAGCTATGGATTTGTTGGATTTTTTCAGGGATCCATTTTTTTAAGGCATAGTTTTTGTTAATATCTGCTATATTA
Source organism: Magnaporthiopsis rhizophila (assembly GCA_003049465.1). Taxonomy (NCBI): domain Eukaryota; kingdom Fungi; phylum Ascomycota; class Sordariomycetes; order Magnaporthales; family Magnaporthaceae; genus Magnaporthiopsis; species Magnaporthiopsis rhizophila. Next base: position 77,260 of record PYSS01000088.1, on the reverse strand, counting down.
GAACCAAAAATTCGTTTGATTTTTATATTAAAACTCTATGCATTTTCGGTAGCATTTTATTTTTGTGATTTAATTAATAGTTTAAAGCATTTGCTTGTCCATTTTCCAACCCTTTTTTGTATTTATTCCTAAAATTATAATTTTGAAAAAATTAATTTTACCGGATTTGTTATTTATTTAGCATTTGGCAGGTGATAAAATGTGCCAGGTTGTTATAATCTGTATAAATTATAATATAATGGTTTGTTTGGCACAAATATATTTTTTATTTTTCCAGTGCTCAAATAATAATTATTAATTTTTTGTTATAAATTGGATAATTTAATTTTGGTTTATTAAATTTATATAATAAAAAAGTGTAAAAATACAGCTTTTTGTTATTATTTTATTGGCTAAATTGGGTTTCGATTGCAAAATTTAATGCGTTAATTTTAATTTTGAAAGGTTTGTTTGGGTTCGGTAAAATTAATATTAGTTTTTATATTATTGCTTTTTTTTTAACAGGTTAAAGGCTTTTCATTTTTGTATTCCCTAATAAAATTGGGTGTTATTTTTGGTAAAATTCGTAAATGGGAGTGCAATTTTGCTAAAATCCCGGATAAACCGTTAGTAAAAGTTCAAAAAGCCCAAAAAGCCTTATATTTTTTTAATATTGGTTGGTCTGGGTTATTCTTTTACTGCCTGTACCTTTTCTGGTTTTATCCATATTTGATCCGGTATAATTATACATTTTAGGAAAATTATTTCCTATGTATATTATGCATATTTTTCGGGTTTAATTAAAAACTTTGTGCTTTGCAGCTTTTGTAAAACCTTATGCACATATTTTTTGTATTTTTTTAGCATTTTTGAAAAAATCAGAATATTATTCAGATAAATAAATGCATAAATATTTAGGTATTTTTGCAATATATGGTTAATTATTCGCTGGAATATGGCTGGCGCATTAATAAATCCAAAAGTTATTATTAATAATTTATATATTCCTAACCGGATTCGAAAGGCGGTTTTTTATTTTTTTATTTTAATCCTTAATAAATTGTATATTTTGTATAAGTTTAAAGTTATAAACCATTTGGCTTTGCCGAGCTTATTTTGCAATTTGTTAATAAAAAGCAAAAAATACCGATCTTTTATTATAATTTTATTTAGCGGATAGTAATTGATATATATCCATTTTTTTCCATTTTTTTTGAAAATAAATAATATTCTATATCCTATAGAAAAATCCGAAGGTTGGATAATGCTTTATTTTAGGTTTTCCGCAAATTATTTTCGTAATAATTTTTGTTATTTGGAATTTAACCGGTACAATTTTTGGTAACTGAGTTGTATTTCCGGTTTAAGTTTGATTTTGTAATTGAACGGTTCGTATTTTGGAAATCCTATTTCCAAATTTTTTTGGAACAGTTTCCAGTACCGATAGTACTTTTTAGGAACATTTTTTAAATGCTAATATATTTATTTGTTAGGCAGATTATAATTTTGGTTGCAATTTTTTACTGTTTTTATTTTTTGGTTATTAATTTTGGTTGTATTTTTTTTAGGCTATAATTTTGGTTATAATTTTTTTTATAATTTTGCTTTTATTTTTGGGGTTTTTTGTTATTAAGGCCGATGCTGCCTGATAATTATAAATTTGTTAGTGCAATTTGCTAGGGTTAATTGCTAAATCCTGCTATTATTATAGCAACCCTGTTTTGCTTTTGTTTTTTATGGTCCGGGGCCCGTAGCTATTGGGCTTTTTTGTTTTCCGATAATAATTTTTTTATTAAATTTCCTCCGAAACCCAATTTATTCGGGGATTAAACTTTTTAAATTAGGGGAAACCCAAAATTAGGTTTTTTTAATTTATAATATTCAGGATAATTTTATAAATTTTTCCTGAAATTTCGAACCTGAATTGATTTATTTTCGAGTTAATTATTTTATTATTATAAATAATTGGTTTTTTTTCCACGGTTTCGAAACTGTACAGCTGCTGTTTCCGATATATCGGTATGCTATATTTTGTTATTATTCCTGGTATAATATAGTTTTTGTTGGATTTATAATCGATTATTATTACCAATTATTATTTTTATTATTTAATTATTTTTTGATATGGGGTGGATAATTGCCTGTAATTTTTGTTAGGGTTTTTTTTTTGTTTTTTTTTGTTCATATTACGCTTTTATTTTGGTAGGATATTTTAATTTTTTGGCTTATACTGGTAACCGGGGTAAAATTGTCCAGTTTGCCAATTTTTGGCTTTTTTTTCGGCGTGGCGTTTATATTTTGTTTTTTTGCAAATATAATGCAGCAGTAACCCTGCTATGCATATTATAAAATAATAGGGTGCTGGGGCGAATATCGCTGTTTTTTTAATGCGGTTGTATAATACAATTTGCCATTTAAGCAATTGCTATTTTTGTTTAAGCAAACCTCGAAGTTTTTCGCTATTCCTTATTGGGAACCAGTCGTTTTTTAGCTTTTTAGGCAAATAATTATTACAGGTATAATATAGGCATTTTGCCCAAAAAATTCCTGTATGCCCTGGGCTATTTACCGCCAAATTTTTATAATTCCCACTAATTATATAGTTTTGCTAATATAAAAATGGGTTATTTTTTTAATACCGGGTTTGGTATATATTTTTTCCATAATAAATAACGGTTTAATTATTTCGGCCCCAGTTTAGGCACTAATTATTATTTTTTATTACGGGCATTTTGTAATATAATTTGCAATTTTCGGATTTTTCCGGATCGTTAGGCTATATTTTAAATAATGAATATGCCGGCACTTTATAAGCATAAATATAAATCTTTTAATAAGATATTTTGTTTTTATCCCTAAGCATAATATACGTTTTTTTGCTTATTATTTTTGTGCGTTATTCTTTGTATTTTTTAGGGTTTTTTTTTGCAAGTATCCAAAATTTGCCCAGTTTAAAATCCTTATTTTTCGGCCTTTTGGTTAGGTATATTTATTTAAGCGGTTTTTGGTTAAGGTTTTTATCCTTATTTTTAACCGAAATGTTTAATATTCCTTTTTGGGTTAATAGCTTTTTAAATATCGGTAAGGCCTGTTAAAATGTATTCCGTTTCTTTAATAGCACCGTAATAGGATTTTAAATGGGTTTTTTATATTCGAAGTCTATCGGTATTTTATTTAATTAATATAATTGTTCCTTTTTTTTGGGTTTTTTTTGGTTTTCGGTTCCACCTTTTTAAAGCCGTAACCAGTCGATTTACTGGATAATTGCCAGTTTTTGCTAGGGGTACCAGCCCGATTTATCCTTATCTGATTTATGCGTGGGGTATTTATTATTAAAATAATAAATCCAGTTAAATAAAGCTTTTAAATATAGGGCTTTTTTTTGGTTTATGCATCGGATTATTGCAAACTGTTTTTAAGGATAATTTTTTTTAATATGCCCCTATTATCCGTATTTGAAATATTTTCCGTTTTTAGCATTTTATTATTTGATATGTTTTTATTTTTTGTGCTATTTTTTTTGCTGCTAATGGTATATAACCTTTGCAAATAAATTTATAAATCCTGAATGCATTTTATGCGTAATGGATTATTATTATCTGACTTTTTTTTGGTTTGTTTTATTGCTTTATTGTATTGGCTGGGGTTATTAAACCTTTTTTTTAAATATTATTTATATAATTTGTTACTAATACAAATACTTTTAATAATATAATTAACAAAATTTTTAAGCTTTTTTTTGGCCAGCTTATTTTTTATATAATTTTTTAATTTTTAATAAAATTAAAATATTTTAATATTTTTTATCCAGTTAGATTTATTAACAAATTGCTGGAATTTAGTAATATAAATAAATACTGGTCCTTTTTAAGACAGTTAAAATAATTTTTTTTTGGTTACCCGCTTTTTATCCACCTATCCGAACATTTTAATAATTTTTTCGCCGAATTTATTAAATTTCGTAAACACCAGCTTGATAAATTTGCTTAATTTATCGTTTTTTTTTTAAAAATAATCGGCCTATATAGGCTCGAACCAATCTTTAATTTTACCATCGAAACGGGTGGCAATATAAGCTATTTTTTAATAATCGTTTTAAAAATTATCCTAATAAAACTTAAAATAACTTTTGCATTTCGTAAAAAAGATTTTAAGTTCGCTTTTTTTCCTATCATATTTATCCGGGGTGGGGAACTTATAAATAAAAATAGTTTTGGGCTGCTTTTTAAATTCCTCAAACTTTTCGATAAAAACTTTCAAAACCATAGCAGAATTATTATAATTTTTATTATCGATAGTAATAATTTTGATTTTTTTAATTGCGATCGATATAATTATTTACTGTTTGTACCTCCGGTAAGTGCTGAACAGGATCAGTTAAAATATTACAATTATAAGCCTTTTATTTTTAAAATAGGGCATTTAAGGGCGGTATTAAGCAATATTGGTTTGGCAAAGTTGCTTTGCAAATAATTTGGGGTTTGGTAAAAATATTATCTGTTATTATTTGGCTAAAGGAATACTTTAAAGCTAATTTAGGTTAACTAATATTAAGGCCTCAGTTAAAAATTATCTTTAGACAGGACAGGAATATCCCCTTATATATTCGTGATTCTATCATATCGTACCTGTGTTATATGTGTTATGTTCATAGCTAATATAGCCTGTGCTATATGTGTTATGTTTATAACTAATATAGCACCTCGGTTAGGTAAGTGCCTGGTCCCGTAACCCCTTTTTTTCTGGCCTTAATCATTCGGCCCTTAGCTTTCCTGACTGCGGGGTAAAGGCATCCTGTTGGGGGTTAGCCCCAACCTTTCTGCCCCCTGCCAGCCTTGGTCGTAACACGAACGCGGTTTTGTTGATTATTGTTTTAATGGTTTTCTGACTGCTGCGTTTTACCTATAATTTATAGGGGGAGAATGCAAATAACGGTAAATAACTTGTGTATTGTTAATTTTTCCAAATCAGGCAAAAATATTATTAGCGGCGGCGCAAGGGCTTATAACCTGATAAAAGTGCGCAACGACTGGCACCCAAAATGATTGGTATTTATTATGCTACTCTATTTGATCGCAGGCCAGGGCCGGTGCGAGGCCTAAAGCTATAGGGCACTAGTTGCCACCCACGTGACTCCAGGCCACCTCTGATACTTAGTGAGGGATGAACGAGTTAATCGTTTTCCAAAAGTCGCACCTCCGGCCCCTTCCGCCCTCCCACGTATAGGCGTCTGCCAGGGAAATGGCGTTCCTAAGGCCCGGCTGTGAAAACTGCGTTACCTCATCACCCGTGTTCAGGGTGGATTTGTACGGGATCCCGCCTGTTTCGTTCAAGTTAAGAAAAGCGCGGTTACTCGCCGTCCAACGCGGCCAGCGGCTTGCTGGGTTAGGCTTGGTTGGGTCCGCGGCTGACGGACCGTTGGCCAAAGCGTCGCTAATGGAAGGGTTGTCGCCGACGATAAAGTTGCCGTACATCCCTGGCGATAAAATTTAAACCAATACCTTTAACGTTAGCAAGCCGCCTTGGCCTAGTTACTCGCGCTAAAGGTAGTGGTACGCGTTATACCACATAATTAGAAAAAAGGACTTACGCCTAAACGCTTTTACAAATTCGGGACCATGCATTGGCTTGGGGGTGCCGAAAGCGGCATCATTATCCAAACCATGGGCTGCGAATGGGATCGAATACTGGTAGAAAAAGCTTTCGCGGCCTTGATAAGTGCTGAAAGCATCGGCTAGCCAATACGCCGGGCAAACAAATGTAGCCTCAGCGTATATATTCTGGCAACCCGTTAATCGTTAGTGTTTTTTTAATTAGTGCTGGAATGTAAAAGCTCCGACTCGCTTCGCGCTGCCGCGTGGACGGACGTACATAAGCGCGTTGCTGGTGCCCCGCGGCGATCTGGCTAACATTAATAGCCGTCGCCGGCCCGAGGCCGCTGGTTTCGAACCGCGGGCTACTGGGGCCGTCTGGGCCTGGCACGCTCGGATACGCCGCGAGCACGGCTGTGACGTTCTGCTCGGACAGATTAACAAAGTTGCCCTTGATCCAGGCCTTTAAACTGGCCTCTGTTAAAATGGCCCCAGGAGGAACGAAGAGGTTCCCTTCGTTGGCGTTGCCTGATAATTCATCGGGTTAGGATTTGCACTAAACATTAGGGAAAGGGGACGAGGCAAGCACGGCGGCCGCTGCACAGCGCAAGTAGAAGCGCCTACTTTAACCGTGGGAACGATCACATACCGGCTGCCAGGATTCTTTTACCGTTAACGGCCGTCTTAGCAAGACGGACGCTCGCGGGCTCTGTGAGATATTCACCGTCTGTCACAGGAATGAAAGCCCTATATTTTAATGCCCAAGTCCCATGGCTGTTAGTTTTAAAGAAACAAACGAGTCCTGGCTGTTATAGAAGGACTCTTTCGATAATAAGTGCGGAAACCGGGTCCTCGCTTGCTTTAAAACTCGCGCAATAAGACAATAAAGCTAAGCTTACCAGTTCCCGTAAGGGACATTGCTGCCGGGTCCCGTGATATTGCTATTAGCATACAGCAGCGGCGAACTTTTTGCCGCCACCAGGCAGTCGAAAACGGGGCCCGGGCCAGCACACCCCGCGGCGGCGGCAAAAGCTGAATACCGGTCCTGGGGGATCGAGTCGTTATAATATGGCTGAGTGGGTGAGTACGGCGATGCAGCAATTGCCTAAAAATAAAACATTTATTAGTATTCCCGCATCCGTTAGTTTTAAAATCTGGTATAAAAGTGGGAGACACGAAGGGGGCGGGAGCCAACACGCGTTTTGAAAAAGCGACGTTCCTGTTGTGCCGCCGCGCGCAATCGCGAGCAGCATTACCGAGCCTCCCCCAGCCGATTCCCCGTAGATGGTTATTCTTTTTGGGTCACCGCCGAATTTGGAAATGTGCTGCTGCGTCCATTGGAGTGCAAATTCCTGATCCAGGAGACCGGCGTTGAGCACGCCCCTGGCTTTGAGTTCCGGCGAGGCGAGGAAACCGAACGCACCCAGCTAACCGGCGAGTTTTATCAGCAACGCGCCCACTTTCAACCGGATAATTATTAGGCATAGGGAGGAGGAGGTTAAACCATAAAGGAAAAAACGCACCCGGTATTGGATGGATACGACAATGAGCCTCTTATCGTTGCTTGTAATGAATCCGCTCATGTCAAGCGCCCCGTTGCCGGCACCGTAGCCGCCACCGTGGATATATACTAAGACAGGGAGGCCACCCGCGGTCGAACCAGCGCCGTCGGTCCCCGCCGCCGTGCGGAGGTCACTGGTGTTGCTCGGGGCATACACGTTTAAATAAAGGCAGTCTTCGTCTCCGGGCTGGTAAGGTTGCTCCACGCCGAAGAAAGCGGACTGCTGTGCGCATTGTGGGCCAAACGTGTTTGCAAGCACCACGCCCGTCCGGTTCCTTTCGGGGAGCCTGGGCGCTTGCCACCTGAGCTTACCTACCGGGGGCGCCGCGTAAGGTATGCTTGATGGGGAAACAAACCCTTTGTTAGTTTATGCGCCTCGCTTTCACTCTTTTCCCCTCTCCCGTCCCCGGGCTGTCTGGGTGGTCGGTGGAGGCCGCCTTTGTCCCCACTGCCCACTGCCCACTGCTGGCTGGCATTCCTGTCCGATGTGTCTGCTTACCCTTTCCAGATCGTCAACCCAGTGGTTGAATTCTCGACGCCTTGGTATACGGCATACCCCAGGTCCACTTGCGATACCGCATTGTCGCTTTTTAGGGCCGGTGCCCCATTTACGGGGCGGTCTGCGGCTAGCCAAACGGCCGCCGCTTTCAAGAGGGATTGAAAGACCAGCATGATTATAAAAGTCGGCCGACGGATAAAAAGAAGGGAGCTTTGAAAAGGGTAGCAGTCCCTTTGAACACAAGCTTGGGGTCCTTGCAGCGTATATATGTGCAACGCCATGACTTATTTTGGGATAATCGATCTAAGGCCGGGCCGGCCGTTAACAGGGCCGCTTGGAAACATTTTGCGAAGACCCCACATCCCGGGCCCGCCGATGCGTCAACCCTACGTGAATATCAAACACGAGGCGATCCGGCTTTCCCCCACTCGCGGGATGGACGGTCATTTTAGCTATGGTAGCATTAATACAAGGAGACGCTGAAACCTTAAGCAAAAACCTGGGAATACCTGGGTAAGGCGGCGCCGGAAATTGGCGGTGCGCTCGATGCAATGCATCACTTGCAGGCTTGCAATCCCCGCTCGACGGTTCCGCGTCCGGGCGTGAATGACACCGTACCCACCACAGCAAACCCCAGGCTGGAAGCTTGCCGTGCCGCCTTTTAATCGGGAAACGCCGCAAAGAGCCGTCATCCAGGTGGTAACGAACGATGCCTCCAGTCGGCCCCAAGCATCGCATAGGCTCGTTTATATCTGTGTGTGGTTTTGCTCGCGTGTGGGGAGGTAACCTTGACGCAATTCTCGAGCCTGTCAACCCGAATATCTCGGAAAGCTCGCATTGTCGTATTTTCGTATATTTTTCGTATTTCTCGTGCTGTTTTTAGCTCCCGCGTGACCGGAAACTCAATCGCACGCGCTGCTTACTGTTCGCGGGATAACATGCTCATTTACACCTCGAATAAGCGCCTTAGCACGGGGCTTCGGTAATATTACCAAGTAGAGGGACAGTGGCACAAAGCGCGCTGGGTAACAGGTCCGGGGTATCGCAGGAGCGGTTCCTAGTACCGCGAGTGCTCCGTCAGCGGTTCGCCGGCTGGGGGCCCACACCCGACCCGCGTCAAGATCGGCGGTCCGCTTATATACAGCATGCTTCGGCACGCGTCAGAGTGATCGGCGAGGTCGTATGGGCGGTGGGGTTCCCATTCTTATTTGCTTCCCCACTTTATACAGTGGGTGCACAAAAAAAACGCAAATTTATGCATGGGCCACCCTTACCACCACCAACCCCCCTATTTCAAAAGGGCCGCATTTGATCAAAAATAAAGCTATTCGCATGCCGTTAATTACATTAAATAAAAAATTAGCCGGAGTTTATTATTTATAATAGGCTAATACTTGGTATACCAACCCCGGGCCTGATAAAGGGCCTCAACTTTGCAGGGCATAAAATCTATCAAATTATTAATCAGCTCCTCCGAAATAGATTCCCATACCTCCTCGGCCAATTTAATAAGGGTATTGATGCTTTCGTCGGTTTCCGGAAGCTCTGCTAGCTCAGGGTAAGGTTTATAAAGCTTATTTTTCAGCCAATGCTATAAATTTTCAATAGGATTCATATCAGGAAAATAGGCCGGCCAAACGATCACCTCCACCCTTTCTGATTCGAGATACTCGAAAATAATATATACCGTATAAATAAATGCGTTATCCTGCATAAAAAGGGTGTTAGAATCAAGCAAAATAAATAAATATTCCTCGAGCATCTCCACGTATCGTTGCGCAGTAACGCCTCCTCGTTATACCTCCGGGTCTCCGTTTAAAAGCACAAGGTTGGATTTTAATCCGTACCGAATAACTGCCCAAAACATTTTCTTAACCAATAAGGCTTTGGATTGGCCCTAAACGTACCGCTGTTATAATTCATACCGGCCTGTACAGCTTATTAATAAAACTATTCCCAAAAATATAAAAAGGGGTAAACTTACCTTCAGAGATAAAAACCTACAAGCGGCACCGGCCCTTCCCACGTTGGATAATGCTCTCGTCTGAAAAAAGAATCCTTCTCCAATAAAATAAAGGCTTTCCACGCATTTTCCGAGCCCAATTATACCTTTATGCAGCCGTCTGTTCGCTAAGAAACGGCCTTGTTAAAGGCAGGTGGTGCTTGATCCTCTATTTGACCAGGTAGTTCGAAATAATCGTCCTGAAAACAAAAGGATAACAATCCCAGCAGATTTGTGCAATTTAAATAAAAGGATTAACGGTAACAAACCTTAATATCCATCGTTTATCCCTATCGGAAAAGGCGGAGGGTCGTCCTCAGCCGGGCCTTGATGCCCCCCAATCTTAAAGATCGAACCTCCGGACAACGCCATAAACATGGGCTGGATCAACGCCCTCTGCAGCCGCAATCTCTTTAGCTTTTTGGCCCGATTGATATCGGGCCCAAATACGATTTCTCCGGCGAGGTGTAAAATGTATTCCTTTTGGTTTGTGAACAGTTTTGCGACGTTCTACAGCCATTTTTGTATAGGGTGGCTGTCGGATCCGTGGTGGTGAAAGAAATTGAATTGCGGGGGTGGGGCCAAATTTGCGTTATTTTCGTGCATAACTGTAGCACTACCGACCATCGCCACAGTAGGGGCTCGGGCGCGAAGCACCGGCGCTGCGCCTGTACTGCCGAGTCGGCAGGGCGAAGCACAGAAACCCCGTGGGCGACTCGCGCGGGGCCGACGCGGCTAGCGTCTCCCAGTCCCGCTGCATTTCGGCACAACGCACCGAGCCCAACGAATCCGCCCCCGCCCCCAAAAATAGTGAGCCGAAGGGGTCGTCCTCGGCGGCTCCGTCGCCTCGAGTCGTGATCTAGCACGCTGTGCTCGAGGTGGTCCTGCCATCTCAAGGGGGAGGCCAGTAACGCTGCCGGCAAACCTGCAGGGCTTATGGAACAAATAATTCGAACCGCTCATGGGGGATCCAAGTTTATGTGCCCAGGATCCTGCTGTCGTCATGGTCGCACAGCAGCCACACAGCCAATCAGAGTTGCATTCCGGCGCGGTGTGGGTGCCTCGCTAACGCCAGCCGCGACGTGCGGCAGGCGTCTACCCTAGGAACGGTACCTGGCAAACGGGCCTGCCCTTGCAACGATTTGTGCAGCGGCGCGGGCGACATTGATCAACATACAATGGCCCACCTCACCCGAGACTAGGTCCCTGTGGTCTCTCCAAAGCCAAGACACCCATGGCTCAAGAACGTCAATGCACTCGAGGCAACAACCAAGATGCAGATTGGCGTTTTGTGAACAGCTGGCATTGTAGATGTTTACCGACATCACTACAGCCCCACAGCAAAAGTCTGAATACAGCCCCATACCCGGCCACATCCCGCGTTTTAACTAAACTATTTCAAATAAGCACAACGCACTCAATTGATAATTAAATAAAAACATAAAATATGCATTCTAATGCTCGGTAATTAGGCTTTAATATTTGGTATACCAACCCCGTGCAGTTCGTAATATGGCCACCCTGCGAGGCATAGAATCGATTAGGCTGTCGATCAGGGCCTGTGGTATTGCATCCGATGCACTTTTTAAAGCCGTATGGAATCTGGCTATATCTGCCTCGCTGCCACCCAATTTGTGTAGGTTAGGGGCGTCCCTACGCAGGATCTCCTTCATTTTTTTCCAGACGTGCTCAATGGGGTTCATATCCGGGCTGTGGGTAGGCCATAAAATAGGCTGGATCTGTCGATCAGAGAACCAAGCCATGGCCGCCTTTGACGTGTGAATCCGGGCGTTGTTTTGGTTGAAAAAAACGCTTAGGGTGCTGTTCGAGATCATTTTCAAGTCCAGATTCCTCCAATGCTTGTATATAGCTTTTGGTTAAATACCTATTGTGCTTGGAGGTAGGGCCCCTGTTCATGATAACCAGCGGTGATCAACCCCCTTTCCATATCCGCCCAAACACCATGCAAGACAACGTTGCATGAACGTGAGTTTCTGGCTCAATCACGTATCGTCGGTACTTGTCCCGAGGGGCACGAAAAACCCAGCCGTCACCGCCTAAATTGGGAAGATTTTGAACGCTGCACTCGTCTGAATATGACCCCTGAATCTGTTAGCCACAAATTATTATCATCAAAATAAAAGCTTCAACTTTAAAAGCTTATACCTCCACCAATTCTTGGTTTTTCCCTCTCCAACTTTCTGCCCAAAAAAGCCGTTCTTTGGCGCATTCCGGAAAAAGTAAAATGCGCTTGGCCCGGCGCCATTTGCGTTGGTATTTGTTGGGCAAAGCTCGTCGGATTGTATCTTTGCTAACGCGCACGGGGCTTTCAGATATCAGCTGATTATATTAATCTCGGGAGTCTTTTTGACCAAAATACACAAAAAGCATTTATCCGATGACGATAGCTTTGAAGGGGTCCCTGAACGAGGTAGGGAATCGAGCGTTGCGTGCTCCTTGAACCTTTTCATCGTGCGTTGGACTGCCGCCGTGGAGATCCCCATCGCAAACGCGATAGCGCGGTAGCTTTTTCCCGCGTTGACGGCTGCAACAATAGCGCCGCGCTGACCTTGAGATAGCTCACATCCTGAGCCGCGATTAGCATTTAAGATGGTACCAAAAGCACGTACTGGAGCAGCCATTTGAAAAAGTTATGGGCGATTGAAAATGGTGTGTAGGATGTAGAGCGCGTCGCGTTGTGGGGGCTAACGCATGGCTGTATTCAAACTTTTGCTGTGGGGCTTTAGGACCTCGGGGGGAAAACGGCCAGGCTCGCCCTTCCACCCTCGCAATACAATGCCTCGCAGCGCTCGGGGTATCCTGTTCCTTTTGCCACTGTATTTTCTCCCCCTTCATCCCTACATTTCTAAGCCTGGTACCTCTTGGCGATGACGTTCTTCCCCTTCAGGTCGGCGCGGCCCTCTTTCCCGACAAAGACGCACTTTTGGCCGCCGTCGCCGTTGCCGCAGAAGCCAGGGAAGACACAGCAGCGCTGCTCGGGCGTGGCGGGGCTGTTGGCCGGCTCGACGAATTCGACCAGGCCCTGGGCGTTCTTCTTGCCGTTCCTGACGCAGTCGGGACCGTTGGGGAAGAGGCAACTGTTTTTGTGGTAAGCGAGTGGGTCTTTGGTCAATGTGTGTGTGTGGATAGGTCGGTAAAAGTTGGGCTGCGTGGGTGCGACATACTTTCCGTTGCCGCCGAGGACGGGGGCGGGCTTGTTTTGTGCGCTAACGGTGACCGCGAAGGCGAGGGCGGTGATGGCGGCGAAGAACTTCATGGTGGCGGTGTTTGTGTCTTTTTTTTTTTTTTTTTTTTTTTTTTTTTTTTTTTTTTTTTTTGTCTTTTAATGCCAAAAGAGATATGTGGTGGTCACTGGGGAATTTGTTCTGCACAGCAGATGAGAGAGAATGGAGTAGGCAAAGAAGTAGTTTGAAGGAAAAGGGGTAGAGCAAAGCGAAGCAGACCAGGCTGTTGGGGAGAAAAGGAAGGCTCCCACATCAATTCGAGGGAGGCATCACTGGCGCCTTTATACAAGCTGTACAGAACGCACAACGTCCACTCCATTACCCCTATTGCTGCGGAGTGTCGATATCGGGGGGTCACATTCTGGAAATAGGTCAAAAAGCTGGGGTAGGTCGCATTCTCGAACTCCCAAACGCTCCCCAATAGGGGCCGCGGTGAAACGAGTCATGCCCGCCGCCTCGATCTTCAATGATCTGAGGGAGACAACAAACGTCTCCAACCCCAAATTCGGCTCGGCGCCCTCCACAATGTGTTTCTCAGCGTTTCTTGTTGCTTTTGCGCCTTATTTTACCCTTTTATGGCAGCTGTATGTGGCCCCACGAGATTTGCGAAAATTGTTTATTTTTAAACATAAATCCCCTCAAGTCCCCGTCTCCCCTGTTTCACTCGACCGAGAACTGGCGATGGCCATGCCGTCCCAGCCAACTTCCTCGCACCACAGACAGACGACAGGCACAACCATACAGAAGGTGTGTCCAACGACAACCATCCTGCCGGTTTTACGGCAGGGATCGTTTGCTTGCCGCCGCCGCCGCCTCTTGACCCGGCCACCGCTGCCTCCCCGCCGTCGACGAGCCAACCCTCGGGCGTCGCCCTCTTGACCCCGAACCGCTGGCTCAGCACAATCCACCCTCGCCACGGTCAATAACGTCCTAAACGCGCGCGCATCCGCCTCCTTTCCACCCTCTCCATCCCCACCGCCAAACCTGACCTCGAGCGCGGCCCCTACGGCCCCCGGGTCCACGAACCCTAGCCCTTCGACGGCCTCCTCCGTGAGGATCCCTGTTAGTATGAGTGCACAGCGCCTCCCTTGGGCTACGAAATGGGCGCCAAGTACGGGTGCTTGCGGCGTTTGTAAAGCTCGTGCGTTCTGGGCGCAGGCATGGGCGACGCAGCTCGACAAGCCGTCGGGCTCCACGACTACCACACCCGAGGACCCGAATCCCAGCCCCGTGCGCGACGGCCCGGCGCCCCGGGTGCATAGTATAAGGGAACAGGAAAAGATCGCGGGAGAAGAGGGGGGGAGCGCTGAAAATTGGGACCGTATCAATCATTTTCTGGCCAATATGCCTAGCACCACCTGCTGGGGAAGTCGGACTGTCATGCACGAAAGCAGGTGGCTTGCTCGAGGCGAGCAGTCGCAGATTTGCTACCTCTCGACATCACACCACCTTCCAGCACGTGATTACGCCCGGCGAAGCAGGCGGCGGCTGGAGGGTGCTGGGCAGTATGTTTGCCCAGCACCGGCCCAACGACATCCTCGTCCTGCGGACCGTTTTTAACATGTTGTATTCAGTGTGTTCACACCGCGTAATATCGGGCCAATGGCCCAACTATCGTGTCATCATCTCCACTTGCGTCTCGACGGGGCAAGCGTTGTCAACGCCCGATTGAACCCCAGAAAGAAAAAGACCGAGGCGCATTCCGGTTTGCCGTCTTCGAGTCTCAAGGTGCTCTTTCTTGAGAGGCGACAGGCCTTTGGGTACAGGTTTAACGCGAACCAGAGGCAGCGGAAGGATCGTCGCTGCTTCTCTCATTCTTCCCTCCTTCGTACTCGGCGCTCTGCAGGTCGTCCTCGCGAAGCCCCATCGCCGCACCATAGGGGTAAATCTCGGGCCCGTCGTAGCGCCTCCGAGTCCATAGGATCGTCCACGTGTACATCCGAGGCCCGAGGCCCTTCAATACTTTCTCCTTGTACCTCTTGTAATCCTCATCTTGATAGTAAGAGTCTAGATGTATGAGTGATCCGCGCCACGAAATCCTCGAGTCCGGAGCCTCGTCGATACCGTCGGCGGAGAGGTAGTGGTAACCGCCATTGATGCTCGGGTTGAGCGGCAGCTGCCAGATGCGCTCGGTCCGCTCCACGATCTCCCACATTGCATACATGTGGTGCTCGTTAATGTCAAAGTCGATGGTAAGCGTCCTTGGCTCTGGGAGATTGACAAACTTGCGGCCCCGGGGCCTTTGAAACTCGGCACCGTTCTCCAGCAGCCGGAAGCCCAAACCAGGCGGCATCCAGGCAGAACGCCCATTCGCAAAGCCGTCCCCGCCCAGCTTCAGCGCCCGCGCCAGGGTGAAGTGTTTAGTTAGCCGCACGGCCTCTTTCATATCCTTTTGCGCACACCGAAAAGGTTAGTTGCGAAAGTCTCCGGGACAAAGCAGCCGCTTATCCCAAACAAGGGGATGGTGAGGCGAAGGTATTGTAATTTGAGGAACGGGGGCGGATAGCGGTGCCCGAGCAGGTAATCATCGCTCGGGAAGCCCGGGTGGCCAAAGATACGCGCGCTCCGGAATCTCCGCTCCCACTCAACCCTCTCGCGCGGCCAAGAGTCCAATGCCCTCCCAGCAACGCCCGGTGGGTGCCACGCCACGAGTCGATCTCGACATCAACATTGCGGAGGAACGGGTGCCACGGCCCCGCCCACCACCAGTTGCGCTCGCTCTGGAAGCAAAACGGGCGCGCCTCGACGAAGGCGCGACGGCACGAGGCGAGAAGGCCAATTGAAAGAACGGGACGGCCACGGTAACCGGGCCGGCACCAGGACAGCTCGGTGTCTTCCAACACGAACGCACTCATACCAACGATATTGCGCGATCCGCTAAGGTCGGCGGGGAGACCCGAGTCCGCATCATTGGCGTCGTGGCCTCTTCGTGTGCGGAAATCGTGAATCCAGTACTCGTCCAGGTAAGAGCCAGGGTCATTGGGATAGAGGGGGTCGGCAGGGTTATGGGGATGGGGGCGGACGTAATCGTCCTCCCTCTCGTATATCAAGGCATAGGGCGTCAGGGCTTGACGGTCTAGCCCTCGTGTGGACCAAAAAAAAAAAAAAAATAGAAATCTGGACCGGTAGAAACCTTGACCGTGCTCAGCCCTGTCTGCCAAAACACGACGCCTGCCACAGACCTGACCACGCACAAGTTGTAGCCCCAGCTACAACAACGCTCCTCTTTTGCCTTGGTGTAACGGGTACGACGCAGGTCTCGTCCCGTGACGCCGTGCCTGGTGGGTCGACCGAGGCGAAAAATGCGATAAGGAGGTGAAATACGAGAAATACGAGGATTCCGAGAATCCGACGAATACGTAAAAAGGGGATTTGGCGTTATTGAGCGGAATGTGGAACAACCCGGACCGTAATCGTCGTCCTTATTCACGGTGAAACGCTGGAATGGACGTACCCACCAACTATGGCGTGCATCCCCGAAATATGCGAGCTATCCGAAAAACTTGGGTTTACGATAAGCGACCCGCAAATCATGCTAGCTAGCGCGATAATCCACTTTGGGTGCACTGGAAGCCAAAAAGGAGGCAGCGGAGCCAAACCACGCTGCGGCCCAGAGGCTTAGAAGCTCTCGGATCAGAATCTCCAGGAATTCGCCCGGCTGGCAGCCGAACGGCCCCGGGATTAAAAGAACGGCGTGCGCATAGTGCAGTCGTGGTGCGAGCCAAAGGATACGCTATGGCCCTGAATCGGGAACGGCAGAGTGCCTGATTCAGTCTGCTCCTGTCCATCTGTCTCTTGACCTTGGTTCTCTCGGGGTCGCGTGCTCCGTCGGCTGTGAACTATCCGAGATATTGACGGCGCTCTCTTGTCTGGTTGAGCCACAGTTTGCTCGCTTCACAAAGCTCTCGAGTCCTGCATTGCGCCACTTTGAATTACAACTCCCTCCTGGGCTTAGATTCCTGGAACGTGCTAGCCTTTGTGTGTTCTGCAGAGGCCTTCAGCGGCTAGCCAGACTAGGTAGCTTCTCTATCTTCTGCCCCTTGGAACTAAACGACCGCAGCGCTCCCGGACCTCGCCTTTTTTTTATTTGAAGCGCCCACCAATGCACCGTCCCCGAGGCCTTCCACCGCAGCCAACATGTCCCACCACACACCGTTCAAATCGCTGTGCCCAACAGAGTGGGATGCCGTCACCAAAGACGGTCTTCCCGACCTCCTCCGCGCCACCTTCTCCGATGCCCAGACCCTGATCGACAGCATCCCCCTTCCCCAAGATGCAGCGGACGCTGCCCACGGCCGGCCCAGGGCCGAGACGGACCCTTCGGGCGGCGCCCGCACCGCGGCGAGCCTCAACAAGGCCCTCTACCCCGGCGGCGGCGGCGGCACCGGAGGCTGCTCGCAGGCGGCCAAGCAGCTCCACAAGGAGTGGCGAGAGGTCAAGACGAACCCGCGCGACAACCCGCTCGCCATTAACGTCTACAAACTCGCGGCCAAGGACGGCAAGGGCAGCTGGTTCGCCCGCCGGAGCGTCCACGAGGGCGTCCCCTTCGACAAGTTCCGCCTCGGCCTCAAGCGCGAGTTCGACGAGGGCCTCAGGGCCCGGGCCTCCAAGCCGGATGCCGGTCCGGGCGCCGCTGGCGTGAGGGGCATTGGGACCGAGAGGAGGGTCGAGCGCACCACTGTCGAGGGGATTGGGAAGCTTGAAGGTGTGTTTCCTACTTCGTATCCGACACCGTTCCCAACCTCCGGGCTCTGGAACGGCTCCCAAGGCTAACGACGGAGCCTGCGCCCTCCTTAGTATACCGGCTCTCTGCCCAATTTCCCGGTCCGACCGCGCCACGAGACTTTGTGACTCTCGTGTTGACATCCACGCCCGAACCTCCTTTCGAGGAAAAGAAGAATTACAGTCGGTCGCCGCCTACCCCGAGGCAGTTCATGATCGTGTCTAAGCCGTGCGTCCACACAGAATGTCCGCCGCGGCAAGGCTACATACGCGGCCAGTACGAGTCCGTCGAGATCATCCGGGAGATACCGGCCGACGTCCCCTTGCGCAGGGTCCGCTCGTCCATCGACCTTGACAGGGACGAAGCCGGCGACTTTCGCAGGGCAGAGCGGGCTGCGCTCGGGAGGAACGCCATAGTGCGGTCTGCACGGAAAGCCACTGGCCGGGCTGCCGAGGACGACGACGGTGGCGAGGACGCGCGGTCAACTCGCAGCGACGTGGGCACCATCAAGGATGTGGACGCTGACATGGGTGTCGGTGAAAAAATCGAGGTGGCTGTGGAGTGGCTCATGATCACACGCAGTGACCCCGGCGGCAGTGTGCCGAGGTTCATGGTCGAGAAGGGCACGCCATCCTCGGTAGTTGGCGACGCGGGGCGGCTGCTCGACTGGCTCGCTTCAAAGCGACTCGAGGATCTTGTCGAGGAGGCCGAGGTCGACAATGCCAACACAGAGGCCGCAGAGCGCACAATGGGCGTCTCTGAAGAGAAGCCCCAGCAGCAGGAGGAGGATCGGGCGATAGCCACGGCAGAAGCAGAAGTAGGCCTTCAGCCGGAGGCTCCCATCCAAAACCTGGTCCCAGATCCTTATGCGCAGGCGGAAGAGACACCGGCGGTGGCGCCTGGTGGTGGTCTCTACAGCATGATTACCGGTGCCATCGGCGTGGCTGGTTCTATGGTCGCGTCGCGCATACCAGGTCGCTTCGACGGCCCATTAAAAGCTACCGATTCGGACCCGGACCTGGGCCGTAGCAGAGACGACGACACGGACTCAGACGCAAGCACCACATCTTCTGTGCGGACCTTCAGCTCAGCAATGCAGACGCCAGAGCAGTCAGTCGAGGATTCCCCCACTTTCGACAGCCAGTCGGCCGTCACGGGGGAGGCAAAAACGGAGACGCTGAGGAAGGCACCGTCGAGCCATTCGATGGAGTCCAGAGAGTCGGAGTCGTCAGCGGCGCCGTCACGGGCCGCGTTGCAGCACGAGAAGGACCTCAAGAAGCTGCAGGAGCGGCGGAAGAAGGTGAACGATAAGATCGCAAAGGTGCAGGAGCGATCACTCGCGAAACGGCAGGAAGACCGCGACAAGGACGAACAGGCGATGCAGAAGCTGCGCGAAAAGCACGAGTGCGAGATTGCATGCCAGGAGGAGAAGTACCGGCGCGAGCTCAAGAAGCTCGAGGCCAGGCGCGACCACGAGGAGCGTAAGGCGGCCGAGCGGCGCCGCAAGCAGATGGAGCGCGAGGAGAAGGCCAATCTGGCTTTGGGGCTGGACCGCGCCCGGACGGAGCGCGACCTGGCTCTGAAGCAGCTCGGCATTCTCAAGGATCAGATCGGGGAGCTACAGTATGTATACGATGAAGGGCAACCTCCTGTGTGCCAGCTGTGAACCGTTTTTTGTAGAGCGATAGGCTTATGTGATGTGGAAAATTGATGTTGCTGACATGCGATACCAACCCTTTCAGGTCGCAGAACACGATGCTGCTGGCTGCGCTCGGCAAGCATGGTCTCCTCAAAGGCGGCGGCATCGACGCCCTGACGACCCTGCAGAGAAGCGCCTCGTCGGCGTCGACAAAGCCTGCGGGTCCTGCCAAGAATTAAGATTGGCCAAGGACCGATGTCGGCCCACGCGTCCGGTTTTGAACACTCGATTCGGATGCTTCGGGGGTACTCAACTTGAAGAACACGTTGGGCGTCTGCAAGGGTGTACTGCTAAGAGAAGACGAGATGCGCATGATGCTGATTTGGGAGTTGGGTAGCGCAGCGCTTCTAATCCAAACTACGTTTCGTTGCTACTTGCCTGCTCGGCAAAGGATCAGTTGAGTGGTTGGTCTCGCGACGCGCACGTTGCTAGCCTTCGCCTCTGGGCTCGTTAGCAAGACTGTTAAAGGGTTATAGATCCGCTTTTCTTTTTTCTTGTTTCTTTTTTTCTTCCTTCTTTTTTTTCTTCCTTCTTTTTTTTCCTCTCTTCTTGGATGCGCCGACATGTGACGCAGACAGTCTCTCCAGTCGTCTACGATGCCGCTACGCCCGACACGATCCGTCTTCTCGCTAGGGCGCCGCGGGCACATCAGCCATGCGCGGCAGCGTGCCGTGTATCCCGGCCACCGCCCGGGCGTCTCTGCTGCTTGCCGGTATCGCGGCCAGCTCTCCGTCCTGGCGGGCGCTCGCGAGCGAGGCGGCGTTCCGGATGATCCTACTGCAGACGTCAAAGGCTTTTGGCTGCGACACCAAACCCAGCGGTCCGTCCTCCTGCCGTGCCGCCCCGCCGGTTACCGCCTCGAGGCCCTGGACGGTCCCGTCCCTCAATGTTGTCGCCGCGCCCGCAGCCGAGGGGCAGCGACCCGAGCGCTCGGGCCCAGCGCTGCGTCTCCCTGACCTCGTCCACGAACGGGTTCTGCTCCTCGATAACGAAGAGCGAGTCGTTAAACGTGAACGCCCGCCGCAGCCGGTCGTCCGGCCGCGGGATCGGCTGCACCGGCCGGCCGACGCCGGCGCCGCCAGCTCCCTGTGCACCTTGGTCTCGCCCAGGGCCCGGAGCACGGCGTAGCGGCCAAATTCGCCCGAGTCTGCAAAGGCTGCCGCCATGCGCTCCGGCAGCTCGTTCGCTGCCTGCACGGGCACCACAAGCCTGCCGAGAACTGAGGCGGCGGCGGTGGCGCCCACGTCCCGGATCTCCTCGTCGTCGTCATTTAGCGTGTCGTATAGCGCAAGGAGGAAGGGCAGGTAGGCAATCGATCCCATGCACCGGCTTCCGACGGCCGAGGCGAAGAACTTGATGGCAAGCACGGCCGCTTCTCGAGTGTCAAATGCCTGCATGTGGAATGGGCAATTACGCGGTTAGATCCTCCTCGGCCCGTTTATTTTTGCTCGTATCATCGCAAATCAGCCACCACCCCTTTCCGTAACTCACATTATCCGCATGGCCAATTTCGCTGATAACGACGGACCGTGACCTCGGCTGCCGATCTAGTGCGTCTTCCGCCGCTTCTTGTCCGTATTGCAGGGCGGACGTTGCCATGATGGGTCCACTTGTCCGAATGGTGGCCTGGAACATGCTAGGATTCGACTCGGTCGCGTGAATATCGGCCAACAGTTGGCTCAGCTCGGGCCCTCCGGGGAGCAGACAACTCATTTCGGCCGCTATCAAGCTATGGAGCAGGTCACCGAAATCATTAACAGCGGCCACTCGAACCTCTGCGTCCCGTCGCCGGCGGACGATGGCAACGTACGCCCGGCACAGCTCCAACGAGCCACTATTTGTGCTCGTGCTGTTTTAAAGGTCCGGGATCGTAGCATGAAGGAGGTCGCATTTGTGCCCGGGGGAGACAGCCTAAGCACTGCATCCCGCAGTAGCTCGGTGTAACCAAATAAGGCCGCCCACCTAGCCGCCTCCAGCCCCAGCTGTATACGAAAAAGAGCGGGAGAGGCTGTATTCTACGCATCGCCCAGCATCGCTAGCAGGCCTTCACCGGATAGCGCAAACCCTCTGAGGCTTTGTAAGTTTGACCGTGGTGCTAATCTCGTAACTAGGCTGTACAGCTCCAGGAGAACCGCCTGAGCCTCCGGACAAGCATGAAAGACCACCGTGGCTGTGGCTCTGTCCACGACAGAGGCCAATAGGGGAAGCCGGCCCGCAGGGCGGCCAGGTTAGCTAAGAAACTGAGGTGGAAGGCAGAGCGTCCTTACTACCAATACCGGCCACTCCCGGCCGCTTCTCGAGGAGGAATTTGACGGTGACTAGGGTGCCATGCAGTTTATTGGCGGAATCCCTCGGCTGCTTCAGCAGTCTTTGTACCTCTTCCAGCAAGTCCATGGAGAAAAATGAGCTCAGGGTCTGCACAGCAGCTATCTCCCTAACGTGCCACAAATGGCTGGCCAGGTACTCGGTAACGCAGTTATAAAGCCGGTCCCGATGAGAACCCGGCGGTCCAGCGCGTCGTATGACGTCCAGCGCGAAACAGATTCGGCAGCCTCCCTCTGAGGCTCGGTGCCGTGGGTTTAGTGGCCCGACTTGAGCAGGTTGACCAGAATGTTGGGCAGGGTCGGGTTCGGGTATTTGAGGTAAGATATCCGTATCGTTCTGCCATCCCGGACGGCCTCCAGGGGAGCCTTGCTATCAGCATTACCTAGCAGGCAGTATATCACGCTCCTTAACGGAAGCAGCCCGTATTTGCGAACTGCCCACCTACGAACATGGACGTCAGCGATACTCGGCCAGCAAAAGAGGGGTGGGCAAGCACCACGCGTGCAGAAACGGAGGGAGGGAAGGCTTACAGCTCAGATCGCAAACTGTTGGTGGGCAATTTGGAGGAATGCCGGCAGGTGCCGCTCAACTCTCGTGCTCAGCAGCGAGCTCTTGAAGACATCCTTGATGCAGTTCAACGCGCGCACCCGCGGCAGGTTTGGCCTGTCCGTCTCCGCAACACGGGCAGGACGCTGCGCAATCTCGCCAAGCTTCTGGATGACCCCGCGCGCCTCCGGCGACCAAGGCCGCGGCCCCCAAGCGCCTCGGCGTCGACCTGACGATGGCGACGCTCGTCAGCCGGCACGGCTTTCTACTCTCTCGGACGAGCAACCTCACCGATCACCTGCGCATTAACCAGCAGCCCGAGGCCTCCCTCCTAACTGTATACGAGCACAAGGCCGCGCTACGCAATAACCTGCGCTTTGGCGACAACGACCCCTGCCCGCTCCCAGCGCCGGTCCTCAAAGAGGCTCTCGACAAGCTGAACCTGCCTTCCCCACGGGCGATCACGACCGCCTCTCCTCCGTTTTTACGACCTCGACGCGTGCAGGGGTGCCCAGAACCTCGATTTCTGCGCGTACAGGACCTGGGGGGCGAGCATCGAGAAGCTCCACGACACGCCGGACGACGGCGCCGGCGCCGGTGGCGGTGTTGAATCCCGAAGAGGGACGTGAGGACGTGCGGGACCATGGTTCGATGCCCGTGTTGGACGCATCGAGGGAGGGGACGAGTCGATAGTTACTAGGCGCGAAACTATTTGATTCCTCGGTGACTTCAGTCTGGTCGGCCGATCGCCCGCGTGTAAATTTTGGCGAGATCGTCCTGAATGATTGCCTTGCGCGTCGCCTGGTCTGGGAACCCGTGCGGTAGATGGTCCTAGCACATCCAAGCCTGCAGAAATACCCACCGTTGACGGCTGCCACGCTGGCCAGGACCGAGCCCGAGGAATGCAACTCGTAGGGAGGCGGGGATCCCAGTCCACCTCTGCATCGTGACCGGTAGCATCGACCCGGGTGCGGTCGTCTCTTTTCTCCATGGCGAATCTTGTGGCTCTGTTGCTTTTGGTTGTCTTCTGCGGCGATGGAAAGCTCTCGTCGACGTCGTCCTCTCTAGACAGCGACGCCGGCTTTTACGTAAGCGACCGGTCCGATCGTGGCTGGTCGATGTCGGGCTAATCTCTTTTAGCGGGCCAGTGCCAGTCAGGCCCGGCGAGCCCTCGGATTGAACTCGGGTTCCTCGTTTACTCGGTTAGCTAACTCCTAATTGGCCATTAGCCCTAGGACCCCTTGTCCCTGCTCCTGGTCACTCGCCAGGGCAGTGGCTGGGCTGCGGGCCAGCTGTGCTGCGGTTGGCGCCGACTTGCAGGCTTCTTACTAACGTCCTATTCCGGCAGGTGCCCCCAGTGCCTGACGCTAATCTATGCGGGTTCGGGGACCTGACCGAACCTCGGGTGTGCCGTGCTTTTTTAGACCGTGGAAAAGGGGGCTATCAATACTAACCTACTTGCCAGGTTGCCCTAGCCCCCGGTTAACGGTACTGTAAAACCGTTTTCAAGCGGCAGCGGTGTCACCATCTTCCTGCGGTCAGGAGCTCCCCACAACGCTAGCGGCATCGTGTCCGACACCGTACCTGGACAGCGCAGGCGACAGAACAGCATTAACGGTGTGATCTTTTCCAGCGCTACGTTAAGCGTTCCAGCGACCTCCATATCTTCCCTCGAGCCGACGTTATCTTCGCGTCGGATCGAATGCATAAAGACTGAACCAGCTCCAGGCGAACTATCATCCCTTATATTTCTTCCTGCCGCTCCATAATCGTCGGAGAACCAAAAGCGCTTGTAATTATAAACTTTCAGGCTTTTGAACGCCTAATATTCCGGCTTTAACCCAAGGCTCATCCGCGCCCCTTTTTGCCCGCGGGCTCGTAAGAAAATAGCAGCATGCGCCAGTCGTCTACCTGGCTCTTTAGGTGGAAGATGCGAAGGAAGCGACCTCGACGTGACGGGCGACGGGGACTTTATACTTTGCCCCCATGTTCCCGGGCCCTGTGGACCTTAAAGGCTTCACAATACGATTCAGAAGAATATCGCGCGGAACCAGGGCCCCGGAGTCGTGAGGAGAGAATAAGAAAGGTGCTGGCTTTGGGGTGGGAAGACCGACGCAAGCAAAGCAGCAGCGTATTACAAGGCTACGTTAGATAAGAAACTCGTAGCTTCCTTTACGGCCCCTGCAGGACATGGCAGATGCCAATTGCCCGCCAGTCGATCATCCCAAAACCCGCGACCCATGGGCCTAGGGCAGGCCTACCTGGCAGGCTCACAACTTCATTGCCAAGGACGGCCGAACTCCTTCCAGCCTGCACTCGCCCGGCCTACCCTCCTTATAGGTATGCTCGCGGTAGCTACATAAGAAAAGCAAGCAGCCGCTTAAGCCTTTATGGTGTTAAAAATAACTACTGCATGTAACAGGGTAACCTACCCTGTAGCCCCTATACCGGTTAAGGCTAAATTATGTAATTAGTTTAAGGTTAGGGTACGTACCTGGCCTACCCTGCACCTCCCGTATACTTGGTTGGGGCACGTGGTTGGTTATGCAAGGCACCTATCCTGCAAAGGTTGTGCAATGCATATACCCTGCAAAGGTTATGCATGCAACCTACCCTGCAGAGGTGGGGCATGCAACCTACCCTGTAAAGGTTGTGCACGCAACTTACCCTGTAGGGGTTATGCATGCCGCCCGCGCTTGCAAGCCTAGCTTATAAGGGCCACTGCCCCGCAAGTCACTTATTTTGTAAGGGGTTGGCGCCTTACAAGTTACTGGCTTTACAGGGGTTGCAGGCTTACAAGTCACCCACCCTCCAAGTCGCTATCGATTTAACTAAGTTAATTTGTCGGCCCAATGCGGAGATGGCTTTGGTGGCCGTGGATCGATTTTTTGCTAGCCCCATATAAAATAATTTATCGGGAATAAGCTTAAGGCACCGGAACGCCCGCCCGCGCAAAACCCGCGGTACCGATAACGGAGAGTATATAAGGGAGTAGAGTTGGCTGCCCCTTACTAGAATAACAAGCCCGTAACTATAACTTGCTTAGTGTTACAAACGGTTCTCTGCTCCTAGGGTAGGGTACGCTAGGAGAGGTGCTAAGCAGTATGATCTTCACAAGGTTGCTTGTGCTGGGGAACTGGAATAATAATAAAGGTCTCGATTGCTTGCCCAAAGGGGTGCCTTGGAGCTAATTTAGGTTGACTGATGCCGAGGCCTTAATCAAAGCTATTTAATACAGTAGGAAATTTTTGCTTTATATACCCGTAATCCTTCTATATTATATTTGTGCTATATTTGTTATATTGCATAGCAGATATATTACTGTGCTATATTTGCTATGTCGCATAACAGGCATATCACCCGTGCTTAAATAAGTGCCTAATTATATAATTTTCTGCCCACCTGGCCTTAGTTATTCAGCCCTCGGCTTTTTTAACTGCGGGGTAAAAGCATCCCGCTGGGGGTTAACCTTAACCTTTCTATCCCCTGCCAGTTATGGTCGTAACATTAGGTCTCCTTTTTTAGGCCAAATTCTTTTGGCCAAAATCTGCGGCCCTGTTCTTCTGTCAGTAATAAATACTTTTTTTTCTTTATTATTTTCTATTCCCTTTTTTTAACAAAATGTTTGGTTAGGTGCAAAAACAAAAGGTTATTAATGCACAATCCACCGTTTATTATAATAATTTGCTTATTATCCTTTTATTGTTTTCCACCGAAATACTTTTTTGTTTTGCTTATAAGGCGTTAAGATTTGCGCGCTGCGTTATATCCCCCTGCAATTTTTTTAGATGCGTTAAATGCGTTCGTCAAAAACGCTTTCGGTGCAACGTGCTAGGTTCTTTTCTGTTCCAATTTGAGAAGCTCAGTTATTAATACCTCAAAATAAAAGCTAAATTAAAAGCGGCAAAAAAAAACGCCGTCGCACTAATACCAAAATCAAGCATTTGCACAAACAGGAAAAAATGTGATTTAAAAAAAAAAATACATGCAATCCATCGCAAAATTAATAATATAAAGGAGCTGGAGCAGGTTAAGCAGAAAAAGGCCGATAAAACGGCCGCGCAGGCCTTTGCCGCACCTTTTAATTTGCTAACCCCCAACTTTCCTCCGTTATTTCCAAGCTAGGCTAATTATAGGGCTAATCCTAACCTTAATTTGCTGGTTTTATTTTAACCAGGTAAATTATTTTGGTACGGGCATTTTAAACCAAAATCCAAATTCCGGCACTGGTATTAATTTTTTACCAAAAACCTTCCGCTAATATTTTTTAAAAATTTCTGGCATTTTTTTTAAATTTGTTTTTTTTTTCAAATGCTTTTTTTAATTCCATATTCTGCCTATTTAATCAAATAATATTTGGTTTTATTAATAATTTTTTCGTTCAGGATTTTTTTAATTTCGTACTTTTATTTTGGGTTAATTTCCACTAATTTATTGCTTTTAAACCCTAATAATACTAATTTAAACAAATCGATATAAAAAATCGGATGGTTTTTTATAATTAATAACAGCTAAAATTTGTAATTAATATCAAAAACCTTTTTTAAAATTTTAAACGGTCCCAATTTTTTATGGTTTAATTTATTATTTAATTATTTTATTTTAATATTGCATTAAAAAAAAATATTATTCCCCTCCTTAAAAATTGGTTTCTCGATTTTTTTTTATTGGCCTGTATAAATATATATTATTATATTTTTTTTAGCTTTACTTGGAGGTTTTTGTGCAGTTTGGTAAATTTTTTCACCTGTATTTTTGCTATTAAGGTATATAATTTTGCCCTAAATTTTCCATATACCGTAAATATATACCCATAATTTATATAAAACAGTATAATTTTTATATTTTCATACATTAAACTATTATATACAAATTATGCTATAAGGAATAATTATACCCAGTTATCTTATTTATAATTAATAAAATAATATAAATATTATTTTATAATTTAATTTGTTCGTTCCATTTATTTATCCGTTTAAAAATAATAAACTATAAAAAAAGCATATTTTGTGCCTAAATTTGTTATAAATTATTTCCAAAATTTACTATTAAACAATTTATTTCGGTTTAAAATTATACAATTCAGTGTTCCATATTTTGCAATTATATTCCGGATAAAAATATAAGCTAAATTTATAACCTTCGCATTTTTTTTAAACGGCAGGTATATAATATATTTGGTAAATTGGTCGATTATTACCATAATATTATTATATTAAACATTTATAAAGGATTTTTTTAATTTGGATAGCCCTATAACAAAATCCGCCGTAACTTTTTGCCATATTTTGCTAAATGCTAGCAAAAGTTATAATAAACCATAAAATTTATGCCTATTGGCTTTATTTTTTGCACAATTTTTGCAATTTTTAATTATATTTTATATTTCGGCACAAATTTTTATAAACCCGTAATATTACCGAAATTTTTTCCAAATTTTAACAATCCCCTAATATTTATTAGTTATCTGGCTATAAACCTGCTGGATTTTTTTTAAAATCCAGCTTTTTTGTCGGGTTATTTTGGCCAATGCCCATTGCGCTGGAATCAGGGATCCGTTTGATTTTTTAGCCAAAACTGCGCATATTTCTGGTGGTATATCCATTTAATAGTTCGATCGGCGGCTTAAAACATCCGCTTGGCCGTTTTTTAACCCTTTTTTAACCTCAATTCGAAAATTATAATTTTAAAAAAAACTGGCTTTATCAAACTTATTTTTTATTTAACATTTAGCTAATGGTAAATTATAACAAATTTTTATAATTAATATATATTATAATTTAATAGTTAGTTTTGCACAAATATACCCTTCATTTTTTTAAAATTTTAATAATAGCAAGGAACTTTTTATCGTAAATCTAATAATTTAATTTAGATCCATTTAACTTTTGCAAAAAAAACGCGCAAAGGTACAACCTTTTTTAATCGTTTCGCTGCCCTAGCTATTCTCCGATAGCAAAATCCGATGCATTAATTTTAACCTTAAAGGGTTTTTTTGGGTTTGGCATTATTAATACCGATACTTGGATAATAGCTTTTTTTAACAAATTAAAAACTGTTTATTTTTATATCCTCCAATAAAACTGGGTATTATTTTTGGTAAAATCCGTAAATAATATAGCTTTTTTGCTAAAATTTCGGATAAATTTTCGATAAAAGTTCAAAAACCCTAAAAAGCTTTATATTTTTTTAACCGTAATAAATACGGGCCAGTTTTTTACCGCCTGTATTTTTTTAGGTTTTATCCGAACTTTTCCTTATTTAATAATAAATCCAAAAAAAACCACTTTTAGGGAATGCTATATGCATTTATCCGGATTAACCAAAAGCTTTGCATTTTGCAACTTTTGTAATATTTTATGCACATATTGCTTATATTTTTCCAGCATTTTTAAAAAAATTAAAATATTATTTAGATATACAAAGGCAAAAATATCGAAATATTTTTGTAATATATGGTTAATTATTTGCTGGAATATGGCTGGTATATTAATAAGCCCGAAAATTATTACCAGTAATTCAAAAACTCCAAATTTGATCCGAAAAGCGGTTTTTTATTTATCCCTTTTTTTAATTTTTAGCAAGCCATAAGCTTTGCATAAATTTAGGGTTATAAACCACCAATTTTTCCCAAACCTATTTTTAAACTTGTTAATTAAAAATAAAAAATACCGATTTTTTATTATTTCTTAATTTAACGGATAATAATCGATACATATCCGTTTCTCCCCATTCTTTTTGGGAATAAATAAAATCCTATATCCCATAAAAAAATCGGAAGGTTTGGTAAATCCCTTTCTAATTTCTTCCTCGAGCTATTCCTATAGCAGCTTTTTCTATCGAGGATTTAATCGGTACAATTTTTAATATTTAAGCTATACTTCCGGTTTAAGTTTAATCTTGTAATTAAACGGTCCATATTTTGGTAATACCGTTTCCAAATCTTTTTAAAACAGTTTCCAATACTTATGGTATTTTTCAGAAACATTTTTAAATCCCCTTTTAATAATTTTTTGCTTATCGGGTCCATTTATATCCGTATTTATTAGCACTTTGGTTAATACGGTTTGCTAGGGTTAATTGCCAAATTTTGCTATTATTGCAACTGCCCTTTCTGGTATCCGTTTTTTATTACCCGGGACCCGTAACTATTAGGCTTCCCTATTAATTAATAGCAATTTTCTTTATTAAATTTGTTCGGTAACCTAATTTATTAAGGGGTTGTATTTTTTGAGCTATGGAAGGCCTAAAATCAGGTTTTCCCCTTTTATATTTATAATGTTCAGGGTTATTTTGCAAATTTTCCCTAAAAATCGAAACTTGAATTAATTAATTTTAATATCGATTTTTCTTTTGTTAAATATAATTAGCTCCTATTCCATTATTATAAAATTATATGGTTCCTTTTTTTAACGCGTCAAAATACTGTACCTTTTTATTATTTTTGGCGAAAAATAGTTTCCTTAAGCTCCATAATCGATTATAATTTTTATTTTTCGCCTTTTCCAATATATTATTATCCTGATATATTTATACTGGTCGGTAATCGTTATTATTAAAAACCTTACTGGTTATTGCCCTACCCGTACCTTATTTTCGGGTAAACTTTCTAATTTTTTGCTTAAAACGCTTATTGCCAAACCCCAATTATTTCTGTTAACCGGACAAACCTATCCGTCCAGGCCTTTGCTTTTTTTCCATATATACCTTATATTTCGGTTTTCCGCACATTTAATATATAAAAATTCCTGCTAAGCATATTATAAAATACGCTGGCAATAATTTAAAAATTGCTGCAAAACTTTTATAACCCACTTTTGTTATCCACCATTTCGGAAACTGGTATTCCTATTATAAATATTGCACTGGTCCCTTTCCCTTTTTTTGTGGAAAAAAATCGTACTTCAGCTTTTTGGCTATATATTACCAGCAATCATCGTACAAGTATTTGGCCCAAAAAAATTTATCGTAATAGCCTGTATCGGGGTCCATATTTTTATAATTTAGCGCATATAGCTGCGCTAACCGCTGGTTCAGGTTCGGAATATTTTCAAATAATACCCCGTAATAAATAACCAATTAATTATTCCTTAACTAATTCAGGGGCTTTTTTTATTATTTTGCGCCGGTTTTTTGCATATTAAACCACCGATAGGTTTGGGCTAATCCCAAAACCAACAATTTATCTCCAAAAACCTAAATAAGGTGTACGCTTTCTGTATTTTTTTTTTGGTTATAAAGGATTATTTCCCTATATTAATCAGTTGCTAATCGAATTTTTGCTGGAATTTTTTAAAATTAATAATGTATCGCCGTTATTATTTGCCAAATTTTTTGTTATTAGGGTCCATTTTTGTGGTTTTTTTAAATATTGTTAAATTTAATTTATTTTCCTGGGTTTATATTAGATATATTTGGCCCAAAAACTGTTTTATCCTTATATTTATATTTAAATTTTCCTCGGAATTATTAACCAAAATGTTCGATACACTTTTGCATTAAACTAATTTTTTAAATTCCTCCGAAATGTGCATTGTTATATTATCCTTTTTTTCGAATACCGCAGGATTAATACTTATCCCAATTTCTTTTTGGTTACCGAACCGGGGTTAATCAACCCGTTGCATTACAGCAATTCGTTATTTTGGGTAATATTTTATAACATTTTTATCGGAGCAATAAACTATACAATTTTTATTAAAATAATAAATCCAGCTAAATAATGCTCCGAAATACAGGCTTTTTTCCGTTATTTATTATACTGCCCCAAATAAAGCCGGAATTATAGGTTCGTAACCGTTTGGTGCATTTTCCCAGCAAAAAATAACCGCTTATCGGTTTTTTTATAAATAATCTTTTTTAATATATCCTTTTTTTCCACACTTAAAGCACTTTTTATCTTTTAAATTCTTAAACCTAATATATTTTTATTTTTTTTGCTAATATATAATTTTAGCACTAAAATCTATAAGTTCAGGGTATATGCTATAAGCTATAAATTATTATTATTTTGCTTTTTTCTGGTTAGCTTTATTATTTTGCACCACTGGCTTGGTTTACTAAACTTTTTTCTCAAAGCAATATTTGTACAATTTATCGCTAATACAAACGGCCATAATAATATAATCGACAAAATTTTCAAATTGTTCCTGTTTGGATAATTTATTTTTCATATTATCCTTTAACCTTTGGTAAAACTGGGTTATTTTGGTATTCTTCGTCCAATTAAGCTTATTAATCAATCGTTAAAATTCGGAAATATAAATTAACGCGGGGCCTTTTTGCCGGAGCTAAAATAACTCCTTTTCGGCCACCCATTTTTTGTTAATTTGCCCGAAAATTTTGGCAACCTTTTTACCAAACTTTTCAAAATCGGTAAATATTAGCTTAATTTTTTCCTTAAATTTATTATACCCTTTTAAATAATCGAACCAGATAGATTTGAACCAATCCTTAACCTTGCTATTTAAATATATAACTGCATAAGCAATTTTCTGTTTTTCCCGCTAAAAATGATCTTAATAAAACAAAAAATACCCTTTGCACTCGGTCAGAAACATTTTAATTTTGCCTTTTTTCCTGTTATATTTATCAGGCAAGGGGAATTTGTAAAATTTAATAGCAATATAAAGCTCGGTTTAAGCTTTTTTAAGTTTTTCAATTTCCGTAATAAATGCTTATATAGCCGCCGAAAAATTGCTGTACAATTTACCAGCAATAATAACACTCTCGGGTTTTTTGCCAATAATTAATATAATTACTACTACTCGTAACCTCCGGTAAATACTGAACAGGATCAATCAAAATATTATAAACAATTTTTTATTTTTAAAGTAAGATACACTAAAAAAGGTGCTAAACAATATAATTTTTACAAAATTGCTTGTACTGGGAAACTGGAATAATAACAAAAGTTTCAATTGCTTACCCAAAGGGGTGCTTTGGAGCTAATTTAGGTTAACTAATGCCAAGGCCTCAATCAAAACTATCTAACACAATAAAAAATTCTTGCCTTATATACCCGTGATTCTTCCATACTATATCTGTGCTATATCTGCTATATCGCATAACAAACATATCACTGTGCTATGTTTACTATATTGCATAACAGGCATATCACCCGTACTTAGGTAAGTGCCTAGTCACGTAACTTCCTGCCCACCTGGCCTTAGTCATTCAGCCCTCGGCTTTTTTAACTGCGGGGTAAAGGCGTCCCGCTGGGGGTTAGCCCCAGCCCTTCTGTCCCCTGCCAGCTGTGGTTGTAACACTTAGGGCCCTGCAGCACTAACTTTAGTGCTTTGCGGGGCCTAATCCAACTGAACGTGCGCCCGCCGTCCCCGTAATTAGCGCTTCACTTCCCCTGTGCACGTTACTGATTTTAACAAGAGTAACTATAAGTTTAGATACAAATAGGATAAAAACCGTACTTTTAGCGCGACGGCTGTTATAAAGAGCCGGGTAAAAAGGTCCCTTTAACCTACCTGCAAGTCCGCTTCGCGTAAATAATGCCCGATATATTAAAACCAAATAACCAGCTAAAAAGCTGGATGCAAAAATGCTCGGCCCTTTTTAAATTTCTAAAATTATCTCCCTATCCGCCGTATGCCTAACCCTGCCAAATACCTGGCGGATTTATAATACTTTTCATATCCCTCTTATTAAGCCTTATTATATAAGTGTGCACCCCCTGTCCGGCCACCCCCCTGTCCGGCCACCCGGCAGCCCCACGGTTTTAAATCGTTGCATATACTTTAATTTTACGGGATTCCATCAATTTTAATCCGTTTTCCTTCCTTTTTATTGCATTCGACTGCTGAAATGCCAGAGAAACAATATACGGAATAAAAAGTTGAACAGGTCGTTGCCGTGGTGCAAGCGAAAGTTTCAATCCGGAAGGCTACCTAAACTTATAAGGTACCAAGGTCAACCCTATAAGATCGCCTCCGAGGCGCCTTACCTATCCGGCAGCCATAAGAGCCCTATTAGCGGATAGCCCCGGAGCAGGAGAAGCACCTAGCCGATTGGATTTTGCTATAGGCCTTTTTAGGGCTCCCGTTAACGTATGCAGAAGTTTGGTTTTTTGTGCAAGAGATCCTCCGGCAAAAGGGTGCTTTCCAGCCTTTCGGGAAGCACTGGATTGGTGGCTTTTTAAGCTGATATTCGGAGATCCGTACCGGAAAAGGCCGGTATATAAAGGCTGCATGTATTAAAAGGGTTACAGTTGCAACAATAAAGCAATGGTAGGAATGCTTGCAAATATCGGAGGTGGCCGGGATTAAGCCGGAAAATACGTATAATGCTGACAAAAGGGGCCTGCAGAAAGGTAAAACAGGTAACAGGCTTGTTTTAAGCCTTGCAGGAACCCGGCTTTTGCAAAAAAAAAGCCCGGATCTTGCATTTGAACCTCGTTTATCGAGTGCATTTCGGCCATTAGGGTTTCGCTTCCTCCCATTATTATTTTTAAAGGGAAAAGCGTGCAAAAGCAATGGTTTCGAAAGATTTAAGCCAATTCGAAGGCTGGGAATTTACTATAATAAATAACGGGTGGATTATGAACCGCATAGCCGTTAAATGGCTGCAAAAATTTTTCCTCCTTTATATTTAACCCTTTACCTTTAAACCCCAGCTATTAATGTTGGATGGGCACGGATTTTATATAATTAAAAAGTTTATATATTTCTGCTTCCAGAATAACGTTTATCTCTTTTATTTACACTTTCATACCTTTTATATGCTGCAGCCCTTTAATCGATCCGTTTTCAGCCCTTTTAAATACGCTTATTGCAAAAAATAGGGTTTCAAGCTTTATTTACCTTGTTACGGCACAGCAGCTGGGTGCTAGGTTGAAGATCTGTTGTTGCATAAGGAGGCAGATCCGCTAGCTCTGTAGGAAGCCGGCGGATCACTGGCTAAATACAGGTGTGCGGGTTTGGTCCCGTAACAGTATCACCCATTAAAACCGCAATTAGTCCTCCAACTGCCAATTAATGCTGTACTATTGCTTGCGTTTTGCTGTTGTTTGGGTTTGGCTAGGCAGTTATATAATATTGCGTTTTTAGCGTTGCGCTATCGTTTATATCGTATCCCGGCGTATTAGTATCAGTAATAAAGCGTTTTTTAATTGCTAATTAATATTGTGCCATTATTTGTTTTGCATAAGTTGTTATATGGTATTGCGTTGTTATTTTTGCATTACCGTTTGTATGGCGTTATAGCGCATCGTTATTAATAATAAAATGCTTTTTTCCAATTGGGAAATTGCTATTTTGTTTTTTGCCTTTATATACTTTTATTTTTATTGCTTTGTTTTTTTTTTTTTTTTTNTCCTTTTTTTTTTTTTTTTTTTTTTTTTTTTTTTTTTTTTTTTTTTTTTTTTTTTTTGGGCTTTTGCTTTTTTTCTTTTTTTTTCCCCTTTTTTTTATAATCGGCATATTAATTATGCATCGTTTCGTTTTATTTTTGTTCGCGCTTGCCCACCTTTCCGCTTGTATTTTAATATTCCGCTGCTCCTTTTATTATTTTTTTATCATTCCTAGCGTGTTACAATCACAGGCCTTCTGCTTCTAGGGTAGGGCACCTAGGGGCGGTGTTGAGCAGTACTGGTTTTGCAAGGTCGCCTTGCACAGGGTTTGGGGTTGGTAGGAACATTATCTGTTATTACTTGCCCAAGGGAATGCCTTAGAGCTAACTTAGGTTAACTAATGCCGAGGCCTTAATCAAAACTACCTTAATACCTGAAAGATCCATCCTTTTTATAATTGGACATTTCCCTATTAGGCCCTTTAGATCTATAGATCTATTATTTTTGCCAACAAATCCAAAAATCCTTTTACGGATTTGTGGATCTGTTATTTTTGCTAATAAATCCAAAAATCCTTTTTTGGATCTGTGGATCTGTTATTTTTGCTAACAGATCCAAAAATTTTTCCTATAATTACATAACCTATCGTGCTACCCCGCTGCAGGGTTAAAGCGCAGCATTAAGGGTTAGCCCCAGCCCTCCCGTTTTTTCGGGCGTAGCGCGGTCGTAACACCAGGTCCTTTTTCCAAGGCCAAATCCTTTTGGCTATAATTGCACCCCTTTTTTCTTTTTTTGTCAGTTGGTGAGTCCTTTTTTTTTTCACCTATCCTGGCCCTAACAAAATATCTGGTCGGGTACAAAAACGCCCCCTTGCGAAAAAAATCTTTCAGCGCAAGGATTTGTTTGCTTTGATTTTTGCATTTTTATCACGATACTTTTTTATTTTTACTGCTATAAGGTTTTTAAGCGGAAAAAATATTTTGCTGCTTCCCAGAACTTATTTCGTTGCATAAAATGCTTTTATATTAACCGTTCTGGATACAACATTTTTGGACCTTTTCCAGTACAGCTTTATACCATAGGCCACCAGTACCAATAAATAAAGGCCGAGGTTAGGGCTATTAAAAAAAGTATCGAGCTTTTAATAACCGGGTAAAAAAAAAGAATCGTGCTTTTTATAATCGGTTTAAGCATTTTCGAAAACAAAAGGATTTTTGGCTAAAAAGAAAGCTTTGTGCTTTGTTTCGTAAAATTAACAGTATAAAAAAATTGAAGTATATCGAGCAAAAAAAAGCTGCGCAAACAGGTACCCCTACCGCTTTTTTTAATTTGTCTGTTTTTAATTTTGCTTCCTTATCCCCTGGTTAGGGCGGGTTTAGGATTAATCCTAACCTTAATCTGTTTGCTTTTTTTTAATCTGGTAAATTTAATAGGCTTTTAACGATTTTTTTAGGTTGCATAACATAATAATAGCACATTTTAATCCTTATCGAAAAATCCTGGGTTTAATTTTTAGTATAACCTAATTAAGCGAACGGAAAGGTTTATGCCCCTTTGTTTGTTTGGTGCGCTTTTTTTTGCTAATTTTCTTATAATTATTTTTGCCGATATTTTTATAAAACCTTCTGGCAATTTTTAAGGTTTTTTTTTTTCCACATGTTATATTTATATTTATACCTTGCCTATTTAACCAATTACCACGGCTTACGGTAATATATTTTATTATTAAGGATTTTTTTTATTTTTTATTTTTAATTTGGGTCGATTTTTATTAATTTCGTGCTTTTCGAACCAGGTGGTGCCGGTTTTAGCAAAAAAACGTGAAAAATATAATAAATTTTCATAATTAGTAATAGTTAAAATTTGTAATTCACTGGTAAAATTATTTTTCTGACTCTAAACGGTCCGAAATTTTTATAATCCAATTTATTATTTGGCTGTTTTATTTTAATATTGCAGCGCAAAAAATAAACGTTATTTTTTTTTAAAGGTTAATTTTTTAAGCTTTTTTTTATTTATTTAGATAAATATGCATTTCCGAAATTTTTTAAACTTTCCTTACAAATATTTATATAGCTTGGTTATTTTGGTAACCTATATTTTTATTATTAAAGCACTTTTTTTTATTTTGGGTTTTTTATATACCGTAAGTATAAATTTATAATTTGCAAAAAATGGGGTGATTCTTATACTTTTGTATACCCAACTATTATAAGCGAACTGGGCCATAAAAAATAATTATACCCAGTTAATTTGTTTATAATTAATATAATAATATAAATATTATTTTATGGTTTGGTTTGTTCGCTTTATTTACCTATCCGTTTTGGAATAATAAGCTGTTAACAGTGCATGTTCCGCTCCAAATTTGGCCGTTAAAGCCCTCCAAAATTTATTTGTAAACAGCTTATCGGGCATTCCGTGCTTCAAAATTATATTGTTAATAAAAATATATACCAGTTTTGTAATATTGCTGCTTTTTTATAAAATAAAAATAGGGCATATTTGATAAGCCTGTTTACCATTATTGAAATATTATTGTACTGGATATTTGTTAAGGGTTTTTTAAATTTAAAAAGCTTAACCACAAGATTTATCGTAATTTTTTGCTATACCTGGTTAAATATTAATAAAGGTTAAAATAACCCATAAGGTTTGTGCTTGCTGGCCTTATTTTTGGCGCAGCTTTTGCAATTTTTAATTACTTTTTGAACTGTTACCCGGGTTCCGGTAAACCTGTAATATTATTATAACCTTTTCCAGGTTTTGGTTACCCTTTGGTATTTATATACCATTTAACCGTAAATTTGTTGGATTTTTTCAAGGATTTATTTTTTCTAAAACGTAATTTTTATTAGTACCTATTATATTGGAACCAAAAATTTGTTTGGTTTTTGCGCTAAAATTGTATGTATTTTTAACAGCACCTTGTTTTTGTGATCCGATTAGCGGCTTAAAATATCCGCCCGGCCGTTTTCCAACCCTTTTTTATATTCGATTTTAAAATTATAATCCTAAAAAAACTAATTCCACCGGATTTGTTATTTGTTTAACGTTTAACAGGTAATAAAATATACCAGATTTTTATAATTTGTATAAATTATAACCTGATGGTTTGCTTGGCACAAATATATTTTCCATTTTTCCAATACCCGAATAATAATCATAAGCTTTTTATCGTGGATCGGATAATTTAGCTCTGGTTTATTAAACTTATATAACAGAAAAATATAAGGGTGCAGCTTTTTATTGCTATTTTATTAGCTAAATTAAACTCCGATCGCAAAATTTAATATATTAATCTTAACCTTAAAAAATTTATTTGGGTTTGGTAAAATTAACACTGGCTTTTATATTATAACTTCTTTTAGCAGGTTAAAAACCTTTTATTTTTGTATCCCCCAATAAAACTGGGTATTATTTTTGGTAAAATTCGTAAATAAAAGCGTTATTTTGCTAAAATCCCGGATAAATTATCGGTAAAAATTTAAAAAACCCAAAAAACTTTGTATTTTTTTAATATTGGTCAATCTAAACCATTTCTTTATTACTTGTACCTTTTTTGGTTTCATCCGTACTTGGCCCGGTATAATTATACATTTTAGAAAAACCATTTCCTGTATATGCCATACGCATTTCTCGGACTTGGTTAAAAGCTTTACGTTTTGCAATTTCCGCAAAACCTCATACATATGCTCCTTATATTTTTTCAGCATTTCTAAAAAAATCAGAATATTATCCAGATAAATAAATGTATAAATATTTAGGCATTCCCGCAATACATGGTTAATTATCCGCTGAAACGTGGCTGGCGCATTAATAAGCCCAAAAATTATCACCAATAATTCGTACATTCCCAGCCGGATCCGAAAAGCAGTTTTCCACTTGTTACTTTCCTTAATCCTTAATAAGCTATATGTTTTATATAAATCCAAGGCCGTAAACTATTTAGCTTTACCAAATCTATCTCGTAACTCGTTAATAAAACGTAAAAAATATCGGTTTTTTATCGTAACCTTATTTAGCAAACGGTAATCGATATATATCCGTTTTTCTCCATCTTTTTTAAACACGAATAATATTCCATATCCCATAAAAAAATCCGAAAATCGGATAATGCTTTATTCCAGGTTTTCCGCAAATTATTTTTGCAATAGCCTTTATTATTTGGGGTTTAACCGGTATAATTTTTGGTAATTAAATTATATTTTTGGCTTAAATTTAATTTTATAATTAAACAGTCCATATTCCAAAAGCCTTATTCCCAAACATTTCTAAAATAACCTCCAATATCAATAATATTTTTCAGGAACATTTTTCAAATATTAGCATACCTATTTATCAGGTAAATTTTGATTATAATCCTTTATTGCTTTTATTCTTTAATTATTATTTTTAATCGTGCTTTTTCCTAAATTATAATTTTGGTTATATTTTTTTTACAACCCGTCCTTTATTTTCGGAATTTTTCGCTATTAAGGCCGATATTACCTGATAAATACAAATTTATCGGTGTAATTTGCCAAGGTTAACTGCCAAATTTTATTATTATTATAACAATCCTATCTAACTTTTATTTTTTATGGTTCGGGGCCTGTAATTATTAGGCTTCCTTATTTTCCAATAATAACTCCTTTTATTAAATTTTCTCCGAAACCCAATCTATTAGGGAATTAAACTTTTTAAACCAGGAAAAACCCAAAATTAGGTCCCTTCTTTCTATATTTATAACATTCAGGATAATTTTGCAAATTTTCCCCAAAATTTTGAACCTAAATTAATTTACCTCCAAATTAATTATTTTATTATTATAAATAACTGGTTTTTTTTCCACGGTTCCGAAACCGTATAATTATTATTTTTAATATATCGGTATGCCGTATTGTGCTATTATTTTTAATGCAATATAATTTTTATTAAATCCGCAATTAACCATTATTATTAATTATTATTATTGCTATTTAATTATTTTTTTAATATAAAATGGATAGCTTATTATAATTTTTATTAGGATTTTTTTGATTCGTTTCTTTTTATCCATACCAGGCCCTTATTCCGATTGGATACCTTAATTTTTTGGCTTGTACTGGTAACCGGGATAAAACTGTCCAATTTGCCAATTTTTGGCCTTTTTTTCGGCATAGCATTTGCATTTTGGCTTTTTGCAAATATAATATAGCAATAATCCTGCTATGCACGCCATAAAATAATAAAATACTGGGGCAAACACTGCGGTTTTTTCGACACAATCGTATAACACGATCTGCCACTTAAGCAATTGCCACTCCTGTTTTAAAAAGCCTCAAGGCTCCTTATCGTTCCTTACTAGGAACCAATCGTTTTTCGGCTTTTTGGGCAAATAATCACTGCAAGCATAATATAAACATTTTGCCCAAAAAATTCCTGTATATCCCGGGCTATCCATCGCCAAATTTTCATAATCCTTATTAATTATATAGTTTTACTGGTATAAAAATGGATCGTTTTTCCAATACCGTGCTTAATATATATCTTTTCCGTAATAAATAACAATCTGGTTATTTTGGCCCCAATCCAGGCACTAATCGTTATTTTCCATCGCGGGCACCCTGCGGTACAATTTGCAATTTCCGGATCTTTCCGGATTATTAGGCCATATTTCGAGCAACAAATATGCTAGCACTTTATAAGTATAAGTATAAACCCCTCGATAAAATACTCCGTCCTTATTTTTAAGCATAATGTATATTTTTTTTTTGCTTGTGGCCTTTATGCGTTATTTTTTGTATCCTTTGGGGTTTTTTTTTACCGATACCCAAAATTTGCTTAACTCGATATCCTCGTTTTCCGGCCTTTTGGTCAGGTATATTTGTCCAAATAATTTATAATCAAAGCTTTTTTCCCCATCCCTAACCGAAATATCCGATACTTTTTTCTGGATTAATAAATCCCTAAATATTGCTAAAGCTTGCTAAATAACTCGCCGTTTTTTTTGTAAAGCATTGGTATTACCGTTAATAAACATATCGGCCATTTCCGGCACCTCCTGCCCTTCCAGCTTATTAAACTCGGCTGTTATAAATATTCCATCCGACCCATTATTTTCCAACTTTTCGGGTTCTGTCACTTTTTTGCATTTATCGTAACCGGTTCTTGGCCAGCTGGTTTATCGGGTAATAGCAACCTTTTGTTAAAAGTACCACCCAAACCCATCTTTTTCCGATTTATACACGAGGCACCCGTTATTAAAGCAATATATTCAGCTATATAAGGCCCCGGAATATAGGGCTTTTTTCTGGTCCATATATCGGATAGCTGCAAATTGCTTTTGGGGATAATCCTTTTTTATATATCCCTATTATCCATATTTAAAGCAATTTTTATCCTTAGCATTTTGCTATTTAACATATTTCTATTTTCCGTGCTATTTTTTTTATTACTGGGGGTATATAACCCTTGCAAACAAATTTATAAATCCTAAATGCATTTTATACGTAATAAATTATTATTATTTGGCTTTTTCTGGTTTGCCTTATTATTTTATCGCGCTGGCTGGGGTTGCTGAACCTTTTTTTCCAGGTATCGTTTATATAATCGGTTATTAATACAAATACCTTTGGTAATATAATTAACAAAATTTTTAGGCCTTTTTTTTTAACCAACTTATCCTTAATATTATTCCTTAATCCTTAATAAAACTAAAACATTTTGGTATTTTTTATTCAGTTAAATTTATTAACAAATTGCTAAAATTTGGCGGTATAAATAAATACTGGTCCTTTTTAGCACAATTAAAATAACTTTTTTTCGGCTATTTGCTTTTCGTCCATTTATCCAAATATTTTGGCAATTTCCTCGCCGAATTTATCAAAATCCGCAAATACCAGCTTGGTAAACTTGCTTAATTTGTTATCTCCTTTAAAATAATCGGCCCACACCGGTTTGAACCAATCCTTAACTTTGCCGTTTAAACAAATAACAGTATAGGCCACTTTCTGGTAATCGTTCTGAAAATTATCCTAATAAAATTTGAAATAACTTTTGCATTCCGTAAAAAAAGTTTTAAATTTACCTTTTTTTTTATCGTATTTGTCCGGGGTAAGGAATTTATAAATAGGAATAATTTTCGGCTGTTTTTTAAATTTTTCGAACTTTTTGATAAAAATTTTCAAAACGGTAACAGGATTATTATAATCCTTACTATCGATAATAACGGTTTTAATTTCCTTAGCTGTAATTAACATAATTATATACTGCTCGTACCTCCGGTAAATGCTGAACAGGATCAGTTAAAATGTTACAATTACAAACTTTCTGCTCCTAAAATAGGGCATTTAAGGGCGGTGTTAAACAGTACTGGTTTTGCAAAATCGCCTTGCACAGGATTTGGGGTTGGTAAAAATATTATTTGTTATTGTTTGCCCAAAGGAATATTTTGGAGCTAACTTAGGTTAATTAATGCCAAAGCCTCAGTTGAAATTATTTTAGTACCTGGAAGATCCATCCTTTTTATAATTGGACATTTCCCTGCTAGGCCCTTTGGATCTGTGGATCTGTTATCCTTACCAACAGATCCAAAGATCCTTTTACGGATCTGTAGATCTGTTATTTTTACCAACAGATCCAAAAATCCTCCTTTGGATCTGTGGATCTGTTATCCTTGCCAACAAATCCAAAAATCCTTCCTATAGTCACGTAACCTACCATGCTACCCCGCCGCGGGGTTAAGGCGCAGCGTTAGGGGTTAGCCCCAGCCCTCCCGTTTCCTCGGGCGTAACGCGGTCGTAACATAGCGATACGATAGC
The DNA here is from genome assembly GCA_003049465.1 of Magnaporthiopsis rhizophila. Classification (NCBI taxonomy): domain Eukaryota; kingdom Fungi; phylum Ascomycota; class Sordariomycetes; order Magnaporthales; family Magnaporthaceae; genus Magnaporthiopsis; species Magnaporthiopsis rhizophila. Next base: position 35,002 of record PYSS01000088.1, on the reverse strand, counting down.
GCTGATCCAAAGCAAGCCCGGTTTTATTTGGGGTTTTCCTTTTCGCGTTTTTTTATGTATATACTGCATTTGCATGCATATTTTGGCGTACACCCGGTCTTTCGGTCGTATTGCCGGTGCTACGGGTGCTTTTAACCTTTTTAAGGATATAAAATTCCCCTACCCCTGCATTAGCGGCAAGAACAAAATCGGAATATCCGTTAATTATAATCAGTATTTTTCCTGTTATAAGTTTTATAAAAAGGTGGGTTGCGCCGGTGGTCCGTTTTGGTTTTGCCATGCTTTTTATATGGTTTTTATTTGTTAATGTTTCGCTTGTTAGGTTATGGCTTTAATAAAGGGCAATTTTTCCGATTTTATTAAGCTGATTGGTATTATTAAAGTTATATGGATAAAAGATAACGATAAGCTTTTTTTAAAGGTTACCAGTTTTTTTTTAATAATGTGCCGGTGGGTGCTAATAATAGCGATTATTTTATTTTTTTGGACCGGTGTTGGATTATTACAGCCCAAGTTATTATTAAGCTTATTAATATTTTTGTTAATACCGAAATGCATATCCGGAATATTTATAGCCAGACCGGTTTATTAAAGGGCCGAAATATATGTGACCCGCCATTATTCCACCGCCTTATTTTGTTATTGATTTGCTTTTATAGGCCAAAGCTTTTAATGCTGTTATTTTTTTGCGTTATGCGATTTTGGCCATTTTTTGCCAAAGTTTGATACTGTGTTATACTTATTTGGATTTTAAACAGTAAAATGTTTTAAATTTGGTGCATTATTTTCCTATTGTTTCCTTATCGGTGCATATATGATTTATTCTTTTTTTAGCTGCAATTTTGCGCTAATAACCCTGGTTATAATACCTGGGTTGCTACTAAAGCCGCTTTTAAGGCTGAGCTTATTATTATTTATAATATATATATTATTAACCTTATTAATATGCAAACGGTAGCGTTCCGCCAGGCGGTGGCAGCAGCTAAGGTTAAGCAAAAAAAGGCTGATATCCGGGATATTAACGAAATATTTCAACGGTGTTACGCTCGGTTGGCTGGCTATTTCCGCAATTATATTACTGGCCTTGCTGCATAATTTTATAGCGGTTATTCCCCAGCATTTTTTTGGCGTTTTTTTTTTTTTTTTGCTTTGCTTTTCCCGGTGTGTTACCGGTGCATGCCCCAATAATAAATAAATAATTAGGGTTTTTTCTGGTTCGAGGTTGGCTTGCCTCAAATGCTTATTTGTTTTTTTCTATATTTTTGCCCTTTTTGCACCTATATTGCCCTATATTATTATTATTATTCTCGGCCTTATTTTTGTTTGGGCCTATTTTTTGGTTTGTATTGTACTGCAGTTTTCTTTTTTATCTGTTGCGCAACACTGGCAATGCCCGGGTTATATACCGGTATATTGCCTGGGTTTTGCCACCATTCCGATAGGCCTGGTTTATTAAAATATTTGGTATAAAAATTTTTAATTGCCTGATTTGCCCTTTTTAGATCGGTGTTTGGTTATTATATTAGTTTATAAAATACCAGCCATTTAACCTTGTATTATAATTTGCTATTTATTATTTTAAAGTTAAAAATGCTATCGAAATGCCATTTTTTTACCGGTTTTTTATTTGGGTTATTGGCATTTTCCACCAGAATTGCGCCCGTGGCCCGCTTATTGTGTTCCTCGTTTATTTTTTTTTGCCCCGGTAGGCCTGGATTTTTCTTTTAAATTAGGAATATGTGGAAAACAGGGAACAGGTTATATTATGCTGGTAATATAACAGTTAAAGCCTTAGGATATACCTTTATAATTGGGAAAAAACTTATCCATTTTTTTGCTAAATTTGTTTTTTGGCCTGGATATGTTTATATTTTTTGTGCTGATCCTGATAAGGTTTTTCTTTTTAAATGTTCCGGTGTTGGCTTGGTGGCGGTTGGCTGCTTTTTTATATTTTTTTTATTAGCATTTGCCACGGTTTTTATATAATTTTATACCTTTTGTACCCTGTCGGCTATTATAATTATATTATATAATTTTTTTTACTTTGCCGGTATATTAATAAATTATTATTTTTATTTTGGTGTTATTTTTATATGTGGGTTTTATTTATAATTTGCAAAAAACGGGGATATATTAGTTATTTTTGATATATGGTTATTATTAGCAAATTCCGCTAATAATAATCAATTTGCCCAATTATTTTGATAACAAAAACAAAATATTTGGAGGTATCATTATATATAAGCATTTAGGATTTTTATTTGGCTATCGGATTTTGGGTGGTATATTAATAAATATTTAAATATTACCCTTAACCTCCGATTTAACTGTTTTTAAAAGGTTAAAATAAACTGCCGGCCCCTGTTAAAAATAATTGTATCGGGTGTGCCGTATAAATAATATATTTGCGTAAAAAAAGTATTTGCTAGGTATCCTGCATCAGTTTTTACCATCAAAATATAATGGTGCATTTTTATCAGCTTATTTGTTATAATCATAATATGGTGGTAAATAATATTTTATTATTTGTATAATAAAAATAGATTAATATAATTGACGGATATATCCGCCTATAAGCGAAAAGGTACAAATAAAAATTTTAACAGGCCCGTTAGGGATTTTTTTTTATTTTCACCATTTTGCATAAATGGTACCCCCGAATAAATATATTAATGTTCCGCAAAAATTTGGGCCAAAAATATATCTGTTATAATAGGTCCCATATTTTGCTGCGTTCTGAATATTTGTTTGGGAGAAAGTTATATGTTTTATGCAAAATTTGCAGCCGTAAAACATTATTAAATAAAATAAATAACTTATTTTTATAATAAATTCGCTTATGAATTGCTTTGCAATTCATTTTTGCCATTTTTACCTATTTCTGTACCCAGGCAAAAAACTGGCATATCGACGGGTTTTGCAAAATAGCAAATATGGTTTATGCTAAATTTAAAGTAGCATATGCTTTATCGATCAGTATATCGATATGTTCTGATATATTAAAAATCCGAAATGCTGCCAATATTTTGCTAAAGCCTTACCAGTTTGCTAAAAATAATATCCGATAGCAAAATGCTACTTTTTTATTACTAAAATCGTGTATATTTGCCAATTTAATGCCAGATAATCGAAAAAGGACATTTGGGATAATGGCGGTTTTTTTGCGTTTATAAATAATATAAAATCGAAAATTGCTTAAAAATTTCAACCAATGGACCTGTTTTTAATTAAACAGTTTTGTGGTAGCAAAATATTGCAAATTTTTATAATTTGTCCAAATTTTTATTAGTAATTTGGCTTTTTGCAGTTTGGATTTTCATTTTTCGAAAATTTTAATAATAATTAAAAGCTTTTTATCGTAAATTTTGTAATTATATTCCATTGGGGTATGCTTAGCTGAAAAAAAGGTAATTGGGCAGCGTATTTTTTTAACGTTCACCTGGGAAAATATACTTTTTATAGCCCAATTTGATGCATTTATTTCAATAATAATTTTTAATACAGGGTTATAAAATGCTAGTATAATATTTGAGAAAAATGCGTCCCAAAATTATCGAAACATTATCGAAACCTTATTAATAAATTATTTTAGCCAGTTATTTGCGTTTATCAGTGCTATTAGCAGGCGGGTTATTATTAAAAAGCCGCGGATAAACCGTTTGTAAAAGTTGGCGAAACCCAAAAAATATTGGAGTTTTTTAAGGCTGGTGGGTTGCTGCTAAAATCGGATCGTTTTAACCTTTTTAAGGTTTATCCTGATTTCCGATATTGATATAATAAGGCCAAAATATTTTATTTTTTTAATATTAAATTTGTATTTCCAAATATCGATTATAAGCTTTATATTGGCAAATTTTGTGATAACCTTTTTAATATGCCACTGGTATTCCGCCCGGATCCTGTTATAAATAAAAATATTATTTAGGTAGGTTGTGGCGTATCGGTTTAGTGCATTTAATAATATATAATTAATATAATATTAAAATAAGCTCGGTATTTTTATTATCCCGAAATTGGTAATTAAATATTTAAATAGCCCAAATTTAATAATAAATGCTATTTTTTATTTATTTTTGGGAGCGATATATAAATAATTAAATATTGCAGTAATATCCATTTTTATGTACCATTTTGCTTTTGCCAGCGCTTGAAGTATTTTTTGGATTAACAAAATAAAATATTTGTTTTTTACCGTAACGTTATTTAGGTTTTGGTAATTAATATATACCCGAATTTCCCCCCCTGGTTTTTTGGCTAAAAGGATCGGGGCTGCTGCTAGTAATATGCTAGGGCGGATAAAACCTTTTGGCAGGTACTTATCCAGGTATTTTCTTATTATGTATAATTTTTATTATAATATAGCTCGATTATAATAATACAGTGGTATTTTGCCGGATAGCAATTTAATTTTATAATTAAACGGTTTATATAACAGGAGGGTATTAGCATTTTATGGGAAAAAACAATCGGTAAAATTGTGCAACTTTCGGGGGAGTTTTTTTAGGATTTTTTTTATTATAACGGGTGGTTTGCTATCCAAATATTTTTGGATATCCTTGTTAGAAACCCGGCATAAATATAGCGCTTTTTTGATCCATTTTTAAAAAACCTGAACTTTAGGTTTAAATTTTGTGCTTTTAGAAAACTTTTGCATTTAAAGGATGCTTCGGAGGATTGTTATCGGTATTTTTCCGGCAAAGCTATCGAATAACCGGTGATTTGGTGGGTTATTTTCTTTTATAAGCGCAAAAAAATTTTTCCAGGTTATTTGCTAAATATATATATTTTTTGTTTGTAAAAGGTTAAAAAATTGGGTGTATTTAAAAGGTGGATTTTTATATTAATAATTGGCGGTTTTTCGGTTTTTGCTAATATAATGCCGTTTATCCTTAATATTTTTGCTGCCCAATTAATTGTTAAATTATGGTATTAAAATTATGGCAGTTCCAAAATAATATTTGGGCCCTTTAACGGCCAGTAATAAAAAATTATAATTTTTGTGGTATTTTCGAACGTATATATTATTTTAATATATTTTGTAATATATTCCGTTAGTGATTTGTTAGTAAATCGAAAAGGTTTTGGCTCGGGAAATTAAAATTTTGGCAAATTATAAGTATATGCAAATGTATTATCGATAAATACCCAAAAGGAATATTTTGTATTAATTAATAATCGATAAAGTACCGGTCGATTCCGGTAAAAAAAAGCAAAATGTTAAAAAAAATGTTTTATTAGGTTTTATAAAATAAGAATATATATTATTCTGTTTTTGCCCCTTTTATTCCCGATTTTTTTAGCGGTTTTGCGTGCAATTTTCCATAAAACCTATTTTTTTTTCGACTGTTATCCGCCTGTATTTTGCTATTATTTGGGTTTGGCTGGGCAAATAATAATATAATGTTCCGATTATTTATAATATATATATAAATTATTATTATGGCGGTATTATTTTTGCGTATCGGTAAGCGGTTTTTGTGGTCCGGTTGTAATTTTGCTAAGGTTTATCGGGTTCTTTTTTGGGGTTGGGATCGGGCTTGATAAATAACTGCCTGGTTTTATTATTAGGGTTGCACTGCCCTGGTTCGATTTATGCGCGTGGTTTGCAAGGTTATTGGACAGGTCCCGGTATATTTTAACCCATTTGTTAAAATCTTTTGGTTCCGGTCTGTTAATTTGATAAATAATAGTTTTGGAAAGTTCGGTGCTAACCTTATTTTTTAAGGTTTCCACTCGTATATTTGCCGGATATCCGCCTATATTTGCCAATTGGATAAATGTATTGATAAAATTACCAAATTTTGTATTTTTTTATTTTAGGGTGTCAAAATTCCGGTAAACCGCTGCCCTGGTATTTTGAATTTTATAAACTGGGTTAAACAGATCGAATAGGAAAGTATAATTGGAAAGGTTTTTGGTTTAAATAAAAGGGTTTTATAAATTTATTACTATTAAATTAACGGTGTTTCGGATATACCTGTACGCATTTTTTAAAAAGCATTAGGCGGTATATAATACTCGGATTATTAGTATTTTATAAAAGATATTATTAAGGATAAATTTAATATTAAGCAGTAATTTTTACGTAATATATTCCTTTTAGTGCTAGGCATTATTTATATAGGCGCCTGAAAAAATAAGCGGTTTAGTATCCACAGGGCATAATATTATTATATTCCCGGCAAAATTGGGGGTTATTATTAATAATTTGCTAATATTAAATAAAAATAAAAATAACGGTAAAATCGAAATATTTAAAATAATAATGGCCGGTATGGCTGGGGTATTAGGGCTAAATAGTAATAATTGGGCCAATTATTGCGCTAATTGCTATATTAACCGGTTATTTTCCGCATCGAATCGCGTGTTTATTTTTTGGAGCTGGATTATTATTATTAATATTTCGGTAATTTTAAAATTATATTTGTTTGTTTAAATTTGGCTTATTATAATTTTGTTTTAAAAAATAGCAATATTAATATTTAATATTTCCATTAATATGCTTAATTATTATATGGATGCCGAAAATTAAGCATTGTTTAAATTATATTGCAATTTTGCAGAATTCGCATTATTCCCGTAATTAGCAGGTATTAAAAGGTATTGTACCCGCTAAATAATTAAAATACGGAGATATGGTTTGGAACTGAAATGTTCCGGGCTGAATTTATTATAATAGTATTATATTGGTGTAACGCTGGGTTTTTATTATATCTGGGCGGTATAAGCATCGATAACCTCCTATAAACGTGATATGGTTGCTGCAATACCGTTTCTCGGGATCGGGGAAAAGGCGGAACGCTGTTGGTGGTTCCGTATCTTTTTTATTAAGGTGCAACAAATTATTACGGTATAGCAGCTGGGTGCTAGGTTAAAAATCTGTTATTGCACAAAGAGGCAGATCCGCTAGCTCTGTAAAAAGCCGGCGGATCACTGGCTAAATACAGGTGTGCGGGCTTGGTCCCGTGACACACCTGCTTAATTATGGTTGAAAAAGGGCGTTTTTTTACAAGCCTATGCCTTTGCAAAATTATAAGCCCTTATCCCTTATATAATCAAATCGGGGTGGCGGGCATCGGGCTTTTAGCCCCGAAATGTCCAGAAACTCTTGTTAAACCGACTTATACTCGAAAATTCCCAATAAAACGATTGATAAGCCCAAATTTAATAATTTACCGAGGAAAATAGGGCCAAATAACGTTCGAATATACTTTTCCGGCTGTTTTAAATGCCCTGGGAAACTTCCAAATAAATCAGCAAATTAGCCTTTCAAATTAGCACTTTTAGGGCCCGGATTCCAGTGTTACGACCACAGCTGGCAAGGGACAGAAGGGCTGGGGCTAACCCCCAGCGGTACGCCTTTACCCCGCAATCATAGAGAACCAAGGGTTGCGTGATTAAGGCCAGGATTAAGCGAAAAATCACGTGATCAGATATTTACCTAAATATAGTGATATGTTTGCTATGAACATAGCAGATATAGCACGGTGATATATTTGTTATGAATATAGCAAACATAGCACAAATATGGTATAAAGATTTACGGGTATATAAAAAAGGGTTTTTTATTGTATTAGGTAGCTTTGATTGAGGTTTCGGTATTAGTTAATCTAAGTTAGTTTTAAAGCACCCTTTTGGGCAAATATTCGAAACTTTTGTTATTACCCCAGTTTTTAGTATAAGGCGACCTTATGAAAACTATATTGCTTAATACCTTTTTTAGCATATTTTACCCTAAAAGCAAAAAATTATTTGTAACATTTTAATTAATCCTGTTCAGTATTTACCGAAAATAACGAGCAGTAACAATTATATTAATCGCAGGTAAAAAACCAAAAAGCGTTATTATTACCGGCAAATTGTACAGCAACCCTTTGGCAATTATGCAAATATTTATTGCGGAAGTTAAAAAATTTAAGGGAGCTTAAACCGAGCCTTATATTATTATCAAATTTTACAAATTCCTTTTGCCTAATAAATATGATGGAAAGAAAAGCAAAATTAAAATGTTCCTAACCGAATGCAAAGGGTATTTTTTGTTTTATTAAGACCATTTTTAGCGGGAAAAATAAAAAATTGCTTATATAGTTATATGCTTAAATAATAAGGTTAAAGATTGGTTCAAACCTATTTGGTCCGATTATTTAAAAGGGCATAACGAATCCAAGAAAAAAACCAAGCTGGTATTTGCTAATTTCGAGAAATTCGAAAAAAAGGTTGCCAAGGTTTTCGGATAAATCGATAAAAGACGGGTGGCCGAGAAAAAGTTGCTCCAGCTCCGGCAAAAAGGCCCTGTATTAATTTATATTTCCAAATTCCAGCGGCTAATTAACAAACTTAACTGAACGGAAAATACCAAAATAACCCAGTTTTACCAAAAGCTAAGGAATAATGTGAAAAATAAATTATCCAAGCAGGAATAATCTGAAAATTTTATTAATTATATTATTATGGCTATTTGTATTAGTAACAAATTGTACAAACGATATTTTAAAAAAAAAGCCTAGCAAATTAAGCCAATAGTGCAAAATAATAAAGCTAACCAGAAAAAGGCGAAATAGTAATAATTTACGGCTTATAATATATATTCTAAACCTATAAATTTTAGCATTGGAGCTATATATTAGCAAAAAAAATAAAAATATATCAGGTTCAAAAATTTAAAAAACGGGAAATATTTTAAATATGGAAAAAAAAAATTTATTAAAAAAGATTGTTTATAGAAAAACCAATAAACGGCTGTCCTTTGCCAAAAAGGCGCGCTAAAGGGTTATAAACCTATAATTCCAGCTTTACCTGGGGCAGTATAATAAATAATAAAGGGAAACCTGTATTTTGGAGCACCGTTTAGCTGAACTTATTGCTTTAATAAAAACTGTATAATTCATTGCTCCGATAAAAATACCACAAAATATTACCTTAAATAATAAATTGCTGTGATATAACAAGTTGGCCGATTCCGGATTAATAATAAAAGGGAAATTAGCATTACCACCAATCTTATAATGTCCGAAAAAAAGGATAATACAGCGGTTCGAGCTTTAAAAAAATTTAAAAAAACCAAATGCTACAATAACTGTATGCTAATAACAAAGGAATTTGTTAAGCAAAATAAGAAGCTTGAAAAATTAGCCCGAAGCAAAAGCATATTAAATATTTTGGTTAATAATTTCGAGGAAAATCCAAATTTAGATGCAAAAATAAAATAATTTTTAGGCCAGATACATTTGTTACAAGCCCAGGAAAAAAAGCTAAACTTAACCAAGTTTTGGAAAATTATAAAAGCGGACCCCAATAATAAAAAACCTAACAAAAAACGATATATTATTAATTTTAAAAAATTCCAGCAAAAATTTAGTTAATAATTAATTGATATAAGAAAATAATCCTTTATAACCAAAAAAAAAATATAAAAGGTGTATATTTTATTCAGGTTTTTGGAAATAAACCGATAATTTTGGGATTAGCCCAAACCTATTAGCGGTTTGGTATGCGAAAAATTAGCGCAAAACGATAATAAAAAGCTTTTAAATTGGTTAAAAAATAATCAGTTGGTTATTTATTATAAGGCATTATTTAAAAAAATCCCAAACCTGGACCAACAGTTAGCACAGCCATATATATTAAACCATAAAAATATGGACCTTAATACGGGCTATTATAACGAGCTTTTTTGGGCTGAATATTTATATAATAATTATAAGTAATATATGGCTAAAAAGCTGAAGCACGATTTTTTTTTACGAAAAAAGGAAAAAGGATCAGTGCGATACTTATAATAAAAATATTAGTTTCCGAAATGGTAAATGGCAAAAATAGGTTATAAAAATTTCGCAGCAATTTTTAAACTATTGCTAGCGTACTTTATAATATGTATGGCAAAAATTTTTATATATTGGATATGCAGGAAACCGGAATGCAAAATCCATATAAAAAAAAAGCGCAAACCTGGACGGACGGGTTTATCCGTTTAATAAAGGCAACTGGGGACCGGAAAAGGGTATCCCAAATAAAAAATTAAAGGGTTCACCCGAAAAAAGGGCACGGGTAAAATAATAATAATCAGCAAAAACCTTAATAATAATAATTAATAACTAATACAAATATATCAAAATAATAATATATTGGAAAAAACAAAAAATAAAAACCATAATTGATTGCAAAGCCCAAAAAAATTATTTTTTATTAAAAATAATAAAAAGGTACAGCATTCCGATATATTAAAAAAAAACCATATAATTTTATAATAATAAAATGGGAGCCAGTTATATTTAACAAAAGAAGGATTAATATTAAAACTGATTAATTTAAATTTTAACTTTTGGGAAAAATTTACAAAATAACCCTGAATGTTATAAATATAAAAGAAAAAAATCTAATTTTAAGCCTTTTATAGCTTAAAAAGTATAATCCTTTAATAAATTAGATCACCGAACAAATTTAATAAAAAAAATTATTATTAATTAATAAAAAGCCCAATAATTACAGGCCCTGGGTAATAAAAATCGGACACCAGAAAGGGTAACCGCAATAATAGCAAAATATAACAATTAGCCCTAACAAACCGCACCAACCAAAATACCAATAAATACAAATGCAAAAAGGCCCAACAAGCAGGAAATTATTAAGGATAAACTTAAAAATGTTCCTAAAAAATACTATAAGTATTAAAAATTATTCTAAAAGGATTTGGAAATGGTATTACCAAAATACGGACCATTTAATCATAAAATTAAGCTTAAACCGGAAATATAATTTAAATACCAAAAATTGTATCGATTAAACCCTTGGCAAAAAAAACTGTTATAAAAATAGCTAAAAGAAAAAGTTAAAAAAGGATTTATCAAATTTTCTGATTTTTTTGTGGGATATAAAATTTTATTTATTTTTAAAAAAAACAAAAAAAAACAAATATATATTAATTACTGTTTATTAAATTAGAAAATAATAAAAAATCAATATTTTTTACCCTTAATTAACAAGCTTAAAAATAGGTTTGGGAAAAATTGGTAATTTATAGCCCTAAATTTACGCAAAGCTTATAACCTGCTAAGGATTAAAAAGGGTGATAAATAAAAAACTGCTTTTCGAATCAAGCTTGAAATTTTCAAATTATTAGTAATAACCTTCGAATGTATCAATATACCAGCCATATTTTAACAAATAATTAACCACGTATTACAAAAATATCTCGATATTTTCGTTTTTGCATAGCTGAATAATATCCTGATTTTTTCAAAAATACTAAAAAAATATAAACAATACATGTATAAAATACTGCAAAAGCTGCAAAATGCAAAGCTTCTGGTTAACCCGAATAAATGCACATAGCATTTCCTAAAGGTAGTTTTCCTCGGATTTATTATCAAATAATGAAAAGTTCGGATAAAACCCAAAAAGGTACAAGCAGTAAAAAATTGGCCTGTATTTACCACGGTTAAAAAAATACGAGATTTTCTGAAATTTTTAAATTTTTACCGAAAATTTATCCGAAATTTTAACAAAAAGGCTATATTATTTACAGATTTCACCAAAAATAATACCCAGTTTTATTGGGAAATATAAAAATAAATAGCTTTCGAGTTGCTAAAAAAAGCTATTATCCAAACACCGGTATTAGCAATACCAAATCCAAAAAAACCCTTTGAGGTTAAAATCAATATATTGGATTTTGCTATTAAAAAGCAGTTAAAACAGCAAAATAACCAAAAAAAGCTATACTTTTGCGCATTTTTTTTGCAAAAATTAAATAAACCAAAGCTAAATTACCAAATTTATAATAAAAAGCTTTTCGCTATTATTAAAGCTTTGAAAAAATGAAAAATATATTTGTGCAAAACTAATTACCAAATTATAATATACACCAATTATAAAAACCTATTATAATTCACCATTAGCCAAATGCTAAACAAAAAATAAATCCAATAAAATTAGTTCCTTTAAAATTATAACCTTCGAATTAAGGTTAAAAAAAGGTTAAAAAACGGCCAAACAAACGCCTTAAACCGTTAATTAAACTATCAGATAAATATACCACCAAAAATACGCATAATTTTGGCCAAAAAACCAAACAGATCCCTGATCCTGGCGCAGCGGGCATTAGCCAAAATAACCCGGCAAAAAAATTGAACCCCAAAAAAAATCCAGCAAATTTATAACCAAATAATTAACGGATACCAGAAAATTGTTAAAACCTGGAAAAAGTTTCGGTAGCACCACAGGTTTATAAAAATTTATACCGAAATATAAAATGCAATTAAAAATTACAAAAATTGTGCAAAAAACAAAATTAACAGGTATAAACCTTATGGATTATTATAACTTTTGCCAGTATTTAACAAAATATAGCAAAAAATTACGGCAGATTTTGTTACAGGGCTATCCAAATTAAAAAAACCCTTTATAAACGTTTAATACAGTAATATTATAATAATAATCGACCAATTTATCAAATATATTATATACCTATTATTTAAAAAAAAACACAAAGGTTATAAATTTAATTTATATTTTTATCCGGAATATAATTATAAAATATAAAATGCTAAATTATATAATTTTAAACCGAAATAAACTGTTTAATAACAAGTTTTAAAAGCAGTTTATAGCAAATTTAGGTGCAAAATATGCTTTTTTTACAATTTATTATCCTTAAACGGATAAACAAATAAAACAAACAAATCAAACCATAAAATAATATTTATATTATTTTATTAATTACAAATAAAATAACTGGGTACAATTATTTTTTATAACTTAATTTGTATATAACAGTTTAGTGCATAAAAATATAGGAATTATACCGTTTTATACAAATTATAAATATATATTTACGATATATAAAAAATCCAGGGCAAAATTATATACCTTAACAGCAAAAATACAGGTAAAAAAACTTACCAAACTGCACAAAAACTTCCAAATAAAATTAAAAAAATTATAATAGCGCATATTTATATAAACCAATAAAAAAAAATCAAAAAATTAATTTTTAAAAAAAAGAATAATATTTATTTTTTTCGATATAATATTAAAATAAAATAATTAAATAATAAATTAAATTATAAAAATTGGGATTATTTAAAATTTTAAAAAAAATTTCCAATATTAATTACAAATTTTAATTGCTACTAATTATATATAATTATCCAATTTTTTATATCGATTTGCTTAAACCAGCATTACCAGGGTTTAAAAATAACAAATTAATAAAAATCGACCCAAAACAAAAGTACAAAATTAAAAAAATTTTGGATAAAAATATTATTAACGGAACCAAATATTATTTGGTTAAATGGGCAGGGTACAAAATTGAAAAAAATATTTAAAAAAAAAAATAAACCTAAAAGGTACGCCAAAAACTTTTAAAAAATACCAGCAAAAAGCTTTTGGAAAAAAGTTAATACCAGTACCAAAATTCGGATTTCGGCTCGAAATGCCTGTACCAAAATAATTTATCTGATTAAAATAGGGCTAACAGATTAAAATTAGAATTAACCCTATAATTGGCCCAGTTCGGAAATAATAAAAAAAAATTGGGAGCCAGCAAATTTGGGGGTATAATAAAAGCTTATATAACCGCTTTTTCGGCCTTTTTTTGCTTAACCTGCTCCAGCTTTTTAATGCTGCTGATCCTGCGGCGGATTGCATAGGTTAGTTTTTTATACCACTGTTTTTTTTGTTTGCAAAAATGCTCGATTTTTGCGTTTATTAACCAATATTTTTCTTTTGCAGCTTTTAACTTTTTTTTTATCTGGGCGTGCTAAATATTATAAATAAAAAGGTACTCGGATAACAAATCCAAAACATTACAACGGAAATAACCAAAATAAACGCACCGTTCACAGCATAATCGGTTGCAAAAAAACGTATCGCACTAAATAAGGCCGTCGGCCTTATAATTAAAATAAAAAGGCATAATAACGGGAAATAAAATAATAAAAGCAAAAAAATTATCCCAACGGACGGTTAAAAATGCCGGTTTATGCTTTTACACCCAACCAAACATTTTGTTAAAAAAAAGGGAACGGGAAAAGGTAAAGAAAAAAAATATTTATTATTAACAAAAAAAACGGGGCTGCAGGTATGGCTAAAAGGATTTGGCCTAAAAAAGGAAACCTGATATTATAACCATAACTGGCAAAAAACAAAAGGGCTAAGGCTAACCTTTAGCAGTACGCTTTTATCCTGCAATTATAAAAAACCAAAGGTTGCATAATTAAGGCCAGGATTAAATAAAAAATTATATAATTAAATATTTACCTAAGCATAATAATATATTTGTTATAAATATAACAAATATAGCACAGTGATATGTTCGTTATAAACATAATAAATATAGCACAAATATGGTATAAAGATTTACGGGTATATAAAAAAGGGTTTTTTACTGTATTAGGTAATTTTAACTGAGGCTTCGGCATTAATTAACCTAAGTTAGCTCCAAGGCACCCCTTTGGGCAAGCATTCGAAACTTTTGTTATTACCCCAGTTCCCAGCACAAGGCGACCTTGTGGAAACCATACTGCTTAATACCTCTCCTAGCGTACCCTACCCTAGGAGCAGAGAACCGTTTGTAATATCCAGCAAGCTTTACGGCCCGACTTTTCTTTCGGAAAATCCAAAAAGGCTACGAGGCGCGTAAATTTGAACTAACTGAGGCCCTGCAAAAAATTAGGCGGTTAAAGGCCGAATTGGAGGCACAGCGGCTTTGCAAAAAAAGGAGGGTTGCCCTGGATCCTAACGAGATTTTTGTGGATATACGGCGCATTGCAAAAGTAAGGGGGCAAGTTGAGGAGGCACACAGTACAGTATCTGAAACAGCTGAAAATTTTGATCAGGAATTTATATACAGTTGTATCGAGGTTAGTTAAATAGGGGTAGGAAATAGCAGTTAAATGCATTACGTTGGGTGGTGATCGGGCCCGTGCAAGGTGGCTAGACAGGGGGGTGACCGGACAGGGGGTGCACTGACTTAAGCATATAGGCCCAACCTGACCTTAACCAGATATAATAAGAGGCTCTCCTAATAAAAATAAAATATAATATAAATAAAATTAAAAATTTTATAATCAGCCCACGAAATAAAGTCCTTTACCATATTAAATAAAAAGGCTACCCCAAAAAAGAAAATAAAATATAAGAATTATGGGATAATTTCTTAAGCAATAAAACCAAAGTGAAAATTATCTCTTTTTATCAATGGCACCCGGACAAGCCCCGGGATAAAAGGGTTCCCTAAGCCGGAGCAACCGAATCAGCAACAAGGATGCCTAAAAGAGGGCCGCCTCGGAAAAAGCAGAAACGAGGCTAGGAACGGGTCTTGGGGCGAGCCCTTAAAAGAAGGGGGATTATATCACACGGAGGTTACCAGCGGCCGGCCTTAGGCACCAAGACGGCCGGGCAGGCCGGACCAGTCGTTGGAAATAGTGCGGCCAATCAGCCTTCCAGCATCGCGGGGCAACGACCAGGGCCCCTAGCACGGGCCACCCCCACACGGCCTATATAAACCCTGCTATCCTCCTAAATCCTCCTTAGAGAACCTATCTCCTTAAGCATCTCTTAAGGCCATAAACAAATTATTAGCTTTAATAGAGATGTCCCCTCCAAGCCTGCATTGCACCCTTGTAACATTACCATCCGCAGCGGTTTATAACGCCCCGGCATATATATATATATACGCTTTATTGCCGATTGCCCGCTCATTAACAAGGAGCGCCAGAATGCGGCCCGACCTCCGTGTGCCTTCGGGTTTACCTTTATTAGCCGCCGGATAGCAACGTGTAGCTTAATGTCTAGCTTAAATAGCGCTAGCACGTCATATGCCCCTTGGGAGGCAGGGATTGGTAGATCCCGACCTATTGATGTTAAATATACTCCTCCTCCTCCCCGTGATCCCATCGTCGAGGATGCTGCACTGGCTGCTCTCCCGCCAGGTCATGCGCTTCCTTTGCGTTGTTGCAGTGACGCTGCTGCGGCTTCTCCGCCGCCTCCACAGGGTGGGACCACGCTGCGCTGTTGCTGCCGGGTCACGAGCTTGTACGAACTGGAGTGCCAGCGGATCAAGACGCGGAAGACCAGGACCGAGGCGGCGACCATCGTTACTACCTCGTTCAAATTACTTTCCACAGCGTGGCCGCCCGTTTTCTTTCTTAGTAGGACCCCGGTGAGGCAGTCGTAATAGCAATGGCACGGTGTTGCGCCTTTTTGGTTTAACCTCCACTACTCCTACTTTTTAAGGTGAACACTGTTTGGGACAGTTTTAATTAACGCATAAACGCGCGTATGGCGCCCGCTTCCCACTTGCATCTGAGTGCCATGTACCGGGCCTGGTCCAGGGCCGGAATTAGGATTTAAAGGAGGTAAACTCCACGACGAAGCTTGGTTGCCGGATTTTTTCACCATGCCGGCGCCCCGGCACTGCGCTGGGTGCTCGAGTATAAAGAGCGCAATCATGCCTGCTACCTCGACGCTCAATTCCGGACGAGCCCCAGAGCCTAAACTTCGCATTCCATTCCACCAAGCAAACACAAACGTCCAACCAAGACTCACCATGTCTCCTCCCGTGCAGCTGCCCACCCGCCGCCTTGGCAAGGATGGCCCCGAGGTCGCCGCCATTGGTTTCGGCACCATGGGTTTGAGCACCGGATACGGTGCTGTCGGGTGCGTGTCCGCTCCCGTTCTACCCCCGCCGCGACCCTGCTACCCCCTGGCAAGTGTTTACGGTTTAACTAACAACGCTGCGCTGCCAGCACCGACGAGGAACGGCTGGCCGTCCTTGACCGCGCCTGGGAGCTCGGGGCCACCAACTGGGACACCGCCAACGTTTACGGCGATTCGGAGGACCTGATTGGCAAGTGGATCCGCCTGCACCCGGAGCGCCGCCAAGATATTTTCCTGGCTACCAAATTCGGCATCGTTCCCGGCGCTGGCGGTGCCACCGTCGATAGTTCACCCGAAAATTGCCGTGCTTCTATCGAATCAAGCCTTAAGCGCCTCGGTGTCGACTACGTGGACCTTTATTACGTCCACCGCCTGAGCGAGAAGGTGCCTATCGAAAAGACTATCGGGGCCATGGCCGAGCTCGTGCGCGAGGGCAAAGTCCGTCATATCGGCCTCTCCGAATGCTCCTCGACTTCCTTACGCCGCGCGTATAGCGTCCACCCTATCGCCGCTGTCCAAATGGAGTACAACCCTTGGGACACGGCCATTGAAGGGCCCGAGGGTACTAACCTGCTGCTTGTTTCCCGTGAATTGGGCGTTTCCGTTGTTTGTTATTCGCCCCTCAGTCGCGGGTTTCTCACCGGCGCCCTCCGTTCGCGCGACGATTTCGAGCCCGCCGATATGCGCCGTATATTACCGCGTTATAGCGACGAAAACTTCCACAAAAACCTCGAGCTCGTCGAACGTTTTAAAGAGATGGCCAGCGAAAAAGGATGCACTCCCGCCCAGCTCGCTCTTGCCTGGCTAATGGCCCAGGGTGACGACATTATTCCCATCCCAGGCACGAAGAAGATTAAGTACCTTGAGGAAAACGTCGGCGCCGTCCGAGTCCAGCTTTCGCCCGAGGAGGAGAAGCGCATCCGGGCCGAAGTCGAGAAGGCGAATGTGCGCGGCGAAAGGGGCTTCCCAGCCTTCCTCACCGGGTATAGCGACACTGCGGAGCTGTAATCAACCCAGCGGAAGCTACAACTGTCACGGGACCGAGCCTGCAGACCTGTATTTAGCCAGTGATCCGCCGGCCCCTTACGGGGCCAGCAAACTTTCCTTCCTCGTGCAATAACAAATCTCCAACCTAGTACCCAGCTGCTGTGCCATGACCACGCTTGTCGGATAAGAGATTATTATTATAAGTATATTTACCGTAGGCTTTAAAATTTAAAATGTGCCCGTGTTTGCAAAATCTTAGGGTTTCGCCGTTCATTCGTGCTTGTTGGTGCATATATTATATATATGCATCCAAGTATTACAGCAGGCCACAAGCTTAGCCACAGGCAGGCCAACGGCCTAGCCACGGGCTAGCCACGGGCCATGCCAAACGTGTATATATAGGGCCTATCCCTCCAAGGGATCCAGGAGAGATTTCCTCTTCCTTATGTTCTTCATGCTCTTATGGACCTATCCTTTTAATACAACTACCTACCCTGCACCTACCCTGCAGGCTCCTTATCTTATTGTTACCGATCCCCTCATTATAATCAGCATTGATCCCAACAGTGCTGCTGCCTCTTGCCGATAAAGTTGCCGGGGTTTTTATACTCCTGGTTAATGTCTGGCATATAATGGCCCCTTCACGACTGCGACCACAAGTGGATGTTACCGCGCGTGCACTGGCCGAACTCGTCGAGCTAGGCCTGAAAAATGTTTATAATTAGCAAGAGCGGCGTGTCTGTGCCAAACTGGCTGTTTTATAAGGCTGCTGGCTGTTACGACCACAGCTGGCAGGGGACAGAAGGGCTGGGGCTAACCCCCAGCAAAACGCCTTTACCCCGCAGTTATAAAGGCCAGGGGCTAAATAACCGAAGCCATACTAACAAAGGCAGTCACATAATTACCAGGATCAATAATAAGCGTGATATATCGGGGATAAACATATCACGGCTAACGCAAGATTAATATATTCGATCAAAAAAATTACAATATATCACCCATAACAAACATAGCACAAACAAAATATGGAAAAATCGCAGGTATATAAAGCAAAAGTTTTTTACCGTATTAAATAATTTTAATTAAGGCCTCGGTATCAATTAACCTAAATTAGCTCCAAAGCACCCCTTTAAGCAAATAATCGAAACTTTTATTACCACCCCAGTTCCCAGCACAAAGCAACCTTATGAAAACCGTACTGCTTAATACCTTTTTTAACATACCTTACCCTAAAAGCAAAAAACCATTTGTAACATTTTGATTAATCCTGTTTAGTATTTACCAAAAATAATAAACAGTAGCAATTATATTAATCATTGGCAAAAAATCCGAAAATATTATTATTGCCGGCAAATTATACAGTAATTTTTTGGCGGCTATATAAGCATTTATTGCGGAAATCGAAAAATTTAAAAAAGCTTAAACCGAACCCTATATTGCTGTTAAATCCTATAAATTCCCCTCGCCTAACAAATATAATAAAAAAAAAGGCAAAATTAAAATGTTCTTAACCAAATGCAAAGGGTATTTTTTGTTTTATCGAAACCATTTTTAACGGGAAAAATAAAAAATTACCTATACAGCTATACATTTGGATAATAAAATTAAGGATTAATTCGAACCCATTTGGTCCAATTATTTAAAAGGGCATAATAAATCCAAAAAAAAAACCAAACTAATATTTGCCGATTTTGAAAAGTTCGGAAAAAAGGTCGCCAAAATTTTCGGACAGGTCGATAAAAAATGGGTGGCCGAAAAAAAATTGCTTTAGCTCCGGCAAAAGGGCCCCATATCAATTTATATTTTCAAATTTTAACAATTTATTAATAAATTTAACTGGACGAAAAATACCAAAATAACCCAGCTTTACCAAAGGTTAAAGAATAATATGAAAAATAAATTATTCAAACAGGAATAACCTGAAAATTTTATTAATTATATTATTATGGCCGTACATATTAATAATAAATTATACAAATAATACCTTAAAAAAAAGCCCAGCAAGCCAAGCTAATAGTGCAAAATAACAAAGCTAACCAGAAAAAGGCAAAATAATAATAATCCATAATTTACGGTACGCATTTTGGATTTATAAATTTTAGCGCAAAAGCTATACACCAGTACAAAAAATAAAAGCATATTAGGTTCAAAAGCCCAAAAAACGGGAAATATTTCAAATATATAAAAAAAAGGCACGTTAAAAAGGATTGCCTGCAAAAAAAGCAATAGGCAACCGTTTTATATCGAAAAAATATACCAAAAAATTACAAATTTATAACCCCGGAATTACCCAAAACGGCTGGACAAATAATAATTAAAAACCTGTGCCCCGGAGCATTGTTCAGCTAAACCTATTATTTTGACAAAAACTGTATAATTTATTGCTCCGATAAAAATGCCATAGGGTATTACCCCAAATAATAATTTGCTATAATATAATAAATTGGTCGGCCCCAGATTAATAATAAAAAAAAGGTTAGTATTATTACCAACCTTATAATATTCGAAAAAAAAACAATACAGCGGTTTAAGTTTCGAGGAAATTTGAAAAAATCAGGTGCAATAGCAACTGTATACCAATAGCAAAAAAATTTGCTAAACAAAACAGGGAGCTCGAAAAATTAGCCCGAAATAAAGGCATATCGGATACCTTGGTTAATAATCCTGAGAAAAATACGGATACAAATGCAAAAATGGAACAACCTTTGGGCCAAACGCATTTATTACAAGCCCAGAAAAAAAAGCTGAACCTAATAGGATTTTGGAAAACTGTAAAAACGGGCCCCAATAACAAAAAATTTAGCAAAAAATAATATATAATCGATTTTAAAAAATTTCAGCAAAACCTCGATTAGTAATTAATCGATATGGGAAAATAACCCTTTATAACCAAAAAAAAAGGTACAAAAAGCGTATATTTTATTTAAATTTCTGGAAATAAACCGATAATTTTGGGATTAGCCCAAACTTATCGGCGGTTTGATACGCAAAAAACCAGCGCAAAATAATAATAAAAAGGCCCTGGATTGGTTAAAAAATAACCAATCGGTTATTTATTATAGGGCATTATTCGAAAAAATCCCGAACCTGAACTAACGGTTAACACAGCCATATGTATTAAACCACAAAAATATGGACCTTAATACAGAATATTATAACAAATTATTTTGGGCCAAATATTTATATAATAATTATAAATAATATATAACCAAAAAACTAAAGCATAATTTTTTTTCACAAAAAAAAAAAAAATCAGTGCAATACCCACGATAAAAATACCAGTTTCCGAAATAATAAATAGCAAAAATAGGCTATAAAAGTTTTACAGCAATTTTTAAACCATTACCAGCGTACCTTATAATATGCATAGCAAAAATTTTTATATATTGAATATACGGAAAACCGAAATGCAAAATCCACAGAAAAAAAAAGCACAAACCTGGACAAATAGATTCGTCCATTTAACAAAAATAACCGGGGACCGGAAAAAGGCACCCCAAATAAAAAACTAAAAAATCCACCCAAAAAAAAGGCACGGGTAAAATAATAATAATCAGCAAAAACCCTAATAATAACGATTAACGATCAGTACGAACATATCAAAACGATAATATATTGAAAAAAACGAAAAATAAAAATTATAATCAATTATAAAGCCCAAAAAAATTATTTTTCACCAAAAACGATAAAAAGGTACAGTATTCCAACGTATCAGAAAAAAAAACCATATAACCTTATAATAATGGAATAAAAGCTAATTATATTTAATAAAGGAAGGATCGATACTAAAATTGATCAATTTAAATTTCAACTTTTAGGAAAAACCTGCAAAATAACCCTGGATATTATAAATATAAAAGGGGAAAATTTAATTTTAAATTTTTTATAGCTTAAAAAGTATAATCCTTTAATAAATTGGATTACCGAACAAATTTAATAAAAAAAATTACTATTAACCAGTAAAAAAGCCCAATAATTACAGGCCCCGGATAATAAAAATCGAACGCCAGAAAAAATAGCCGCAATGGCAGCAAAATATGGCAATTAGCCCTAACAAACCGCACTAACCGAAATATTAATAAATATAAACGCAAATAGGCCTAACAAGCAGGAAATTATCAAAAATAAACTTAAAAATATTTCTGAAAAATACCATAAATACTGGAAATTGTTCCAAAAAAATTTAAAATTGGTATTACCGAAATACGGACCATTTAATTATAAAATTAAGCTTAAACCGGAAGTATAATTTAAGTACCAAAAATTGTATCAATTAAACCCTCGGCAAAAAAAGCTGTTATAAAAATAATTAAAGGAAAAAATCAGAAAGGAATTTACCAAACCTTTTAATTTCCCTATAAAATATAAAATTTTGTTTGTTTCCAAAAAAAATAAAAAAAAACGAATATATATCGATTATCGTCCGTTAAATTAGGAAATAATCAAAAATCGATATTTTTTACCCCTAATTAACAAGCTTAAAAATAAGCTCGAGAAAAATCGGTGGTTTATAACCCTAAATTTATGCAAAGCTTACGGCCTGCTAAAAATTAAAAAAAGTAACAAATAAAAAACCGCTTTTCGAACCAAGCTTGGAATTTTTGAATTATTAATAATAATTTTCGAATTTACCAATACACCAGCCACGTTCCAGCAAATAATTAACCATATATTACAAAAATATCTCGATATTTTCGCCTTTACATACCTAAATAATATTTTAATTTTTTCAAATATGCTAAAAAAGCACAAACAATATATATATAAAATATTACAAAAACTGCAAAATACAAAGCTTTTGGTTAACCCGGATAAATATATATAACATTCCTTAAAAGTAATTTTTTTTGGATTTATTATTAAATAAGGAAAAATTCGGATAAAACCCAAAAAAATACAAGCGATAAAAAACTGGCCTATATTTACCACGGTTAAAAAAATACAAAATTTCCTGGGGTTTTTAAACTTTTATCAAAAATTTATCCGAAATTTTAACAAAAAGGCTATATTATTTACGGATTTTACCAAAAATAACACCCAATTCCATTAAAAAATACAAAAATAAATAATTTTTAATTTGCTGAAAAAAGCCATTATCCAAATACCGGTACTGGCAATACCAAACCCAGAAAAACCCTTTAAAATCGAAATTAATGCATTAAATTTTGCCATTAAAGGATAGCTAAAACAGCAAAATAACCAAAAAAAATTGCACCCTTGCGCATTTTTCTCGCAAAAATTAAATAAACCTAAACTAAATTATCAAATCCATAACAAAAAGCTCCTCGCCATTATTAAAATTTTAAAGGAATAAAAAATATATTTGTGCAAAACTAACCACCAAATTATAATATATACCAATTATAAAAACTTATCACAATTTACCACTAGCCAAACGCTAAACAAAAAACAAATCCAATAAAACCAGTTCTTTCAAAATTATAATTTCCGAATCGAAATCAGAAAAGGATCAAAAAACGGCCGAGCAAATATTTTAAGCCATTAACCGGACCATTAGGTAAATATACCACTAAAAATATGCACAGTTTTGGCCAAAAAATTAAACGGATCCTTAATTCTGGCACAGCAAACATTAGCCAAAATAACCCGACAAAAAAAATAAACCCCAAAAAAAATCCAGCAAATTTATAGCCAAATAGCTAATAAATACCAAAAAATTGCTAAAATTTGGAAAAAATTTCAGCAATACCACTGTTACGACCGCAGCTGCAGGGGACAGAAGGACTGGGGCTAACCCCCAGCGGGACGCCTTTACCCCGCAGTCATAAAGGCCAAGGACCGAATAACTAAGGCCAAGCTGGGAAGGAAATCACGTGACCAGGCACTTACCCAAGCACGGGTGATATGCCTGATATATCTGCTATGCGGCATAACGGATATAGCAAATATAGCATAATAATATGTATAATATATAGAAAAACGAATATAGCAAACATAGTACAAACATAGTATAAAAGGGTTGCTGGTATATAAAGCAAAGGGTTATTACCGTATTAAATAGCTTTAATTAAAGCCGGGGCATTAGTCAACCTAAATTAGCTCCAAGGCACCCCTTTAAGCAAATAATCGAAACCTTTATTACTATTCCAGTTCCTTAGCACAAATAACCTTATAAAAATCATACTGCTCAGCACCTTTCTTAGCATACCCTACCCTAAAAGCAAAAAACCATTTGTAACATTTTAATTAATCCTGTTCAGTATTTACCGGAGGTAATAAATAATAATAATTATATCAACCGCAAATAAAAAATCCGAAAATATTACCATTGCTAGCAAACTGTACAATAATTTTTCGGCAGCTATACAAACACTTATCACGGAAATCGAAAAATTTAAAAAAGCTCAAACCGAGCCCTATATTACCGTTAAATCCTACAAATTCCCCTTGCCTAACAAATATAATAGGAAAAAAGGCAAAATTAAAACGTTCCTAACCAAATACAAAAAATATTTTTTATTTTATTAAAACCATTTCCAGCAGGAAAAATAAAAAATTATTTATACAGCCACGCACCTAAATAATAAGGTTAAGGATTGGTTTAAACCTATTTGATCCGATTATTTAAAAGGGTATAATAAGTCCAAAAAAAAACCAAACTGGTATTTGCCAATTTCGAAAAGTTCGGAGAAAAGGTTGCAAAAATTTTCGAATAAATCGACAAAAAACGGATAACCGAAAAAAAATTGCTTTAGCTCCGGCAAAAAAGCCCTGTATTAACCTATATTTCCAAATTCCAATAATTGGTTAACAAGCTTAATTAAACAGAAAATACCAAAATAATTTAATTTTATCAGGGGCTAAAAAATAATATAAAAAATAAGCTATCCAAACAAAAATAACCTGAAAATTTCGTCGATTATATTATTACGGTTATTTATATTAATAATAAATTATACAAATATTGCTTCGAGAAAAAAATCCAGCAAATTAAACCAGTAATGCAAAATAATAAAACCAACCAAAAAAAAGCAAAATAATAATAATTTACGGTTTACAGTATATATCCTAAATTTATAAATTTTAGCGCTAAAATTATATACCAGCAAAAAAAACAAAAGCATATCAAATTCAAAAATTTAAAAAACAGAAAATATTTTAAATATAAAAAAAAAATATATTAAAAAAGATTATTTGCAAAAAAACCGATAAACGGCTATTTTTCGCCAAAAAAATGCGCAAAAAAAAAATAAACCCATAATTCCGGCCTTATCCAAAGCAATATAACAAACAAAAAAAAAGCTTATATTCCGGAGCATTATTTAATTAAATTTATTATTTTAACAAAAATTGTATAATTTATCGTTTTGATAAAAATATTACAGGGTATTACTTAAAATAACAAATTGCTGCAATATAACGGATCGATTAATCCCGGTTCGGTAACCAAAAAAAAATTGGGATAAATACTAACCCTATAATATCCGAAAAAAAAAATAATATAACAGCACACATTTCGGAAAAATTTAAAAAATTAGCTTAATACAAAAGTGTATCGGATATTTTGATTAATAATTTTAAAAAAAATTTAAATATAAATATAAAAATGGAACAGTTTATAAACCAAATATATTTAATATAAGCCCAAAAAAAAAAACTAAACCTAATAGCATTTAAAAAAACTACAAAAACGGACCCCAGCAATAAAAAATTTGATAAATAATAATAATAATATATTATTAATTTTAAAAAATTTTAGCAAAAATTTGATTAGTAACTAATTAATATGGAAAAATAATTTTTTATAACCAAAAAGGAAATACAAAAAGCGTATACCTTATTTAGGTTTTTGGAAATAAATTAATAATTTTGGGATTAGCCCAAACCTATCGGTAATTTAATATGCAAAAAACCAGCGCAAAATAATAAAAAAAAACCCCTGGATTGGTTAAAAAATAACCAATTAATTATTTATTACGGGGCACTATTTGAAAATATTCCGAACCTAAACTAACGATTAACATAATTATATATGCTAAATTATAAAAATATAAACCCCGATGCGGGCCATTATAATATGCTTTTTTGGGCCAAATACCTGTATAATAATTACCGATAATATATAGCCAAAAAACTAATATATAATTTTTTCCCACGAAAAAAAGGAAAAGGACCAATGCAATATTTATAACAGAAATACCAGTTTTCGAAATGGTAAATAGCAAAAATGGGTTATAAAAATTTTGCAGCAATTTTTAAGCTATTATTAGCGTACCTTATAATATGCTTAATAAGAATCCTTATATATCAGATATATAAAAAACCGGAGTGCAAAATATATATGGAAAAAAAAGCAAAAGCCTGGACGGATAGGTTTGCCCGATTAACAAAAATAATCGAGGCCTAAAAATAGGCGTCCTAAGCAAAAAATTAAAAAGCTTATCCGAAAATAGGGCACAGGTAGGGCAATAATTAGCAAAATCCTTAGCAGTAATAATTACCGACCAGTATAAATATATTAGAATAACGATATATTGGAAAAGGCAAAAAATAAAAATTATAATCGATTATAAAGCCCAAAAAAACTATTTTTCGCCAAAAATAATAAAAAGGTACGGCATTTTAATATATTAAAAAAAGGAACCATATAACCTTATAATAATAAAATAAAAGTTAATTATATTTAACAAAGGAAAGATCGATACTAAAATTGATTAATTTAAATTTCAATTCCTGGGAAAAACCTGCAAAATAATCCTGGATATTATAAATATAAAAGGGAAAAACCTGATTTTAAACTTTTTATAGTTTAAAAAATATAATCCTTTAATAAATTAAATTACTAAACAAATTTAATGAAAAAAATTGCTATTAATTAATAAAAAAGCCCAATAGCCACGGGTTCCGGATAATAAAAAACGGACGCCAGAAAGGGCAGTTATAATGGTAACAAAACTTGGCAATTAACCCTAGCAAACCGCACCAACCAAAATACCAATAAATACGGACACAAATAGATTTAACAAGCAAAAAATTACCAAAAAAAAATTTAAAAACGTTTTTGAAAAATATTATAAATATTAAAAATTGTTCCAAAAAAATTTGGAAATGGTATTGCCAAAATATAAACCGTTTAATTATAAAATTAAATTTAAACCAAAAGTATAATTTAAATATCAAAAATTGTACCGATTAAATTTTTGATAGGAAAAGCTGTTACAGGAATAATTTGAGAAAAAAATCAGAAAAAAATTTACCAAACCTTCCAATTTTTTTATAAAATATAAAATTTTGTTTGTTTCCAAAAAAAACGGGGAGGAACAGATATATATCGATTATTATTCGTTAAATTAAAAAATAATAAAAGATCGGTATTTTTTATCTTTAATTAACAAATTTAAAAATAGGTTTGAAAAAAGCCGGTAATTTATAGCCCTAAATTTATGCAAAATTTATGGCTTATTAAAAATTAAAAAAGGGGATAAGTGGAAAACCGCTTTTTGGACCAAATTTGAAATTTTCGAATTATTGGTAATAATTTTCGGGCTTATTAATATATCAGCCATGTTCTAGCGAATAATTAACCATATATTACAAAAATATTTTGATATTTTTACCCTTATATACCTGGATAATATTTTAATTTTTTCAAAAATGCTGGAAAAATACAAATAATATATATATAAAATATTGCAAAAGTTGCAAAATACAAAATTTTTAATTAACCCGGACAAATGTATATGGCACTTTTTAAAGGTGGCTTTTTTCGGGTTTGTTATTAAATAAGGAAAAATTCGGATAAAACCCAAAAAAATACAAGTAATAAAAAACTGGCCTGTATTTACCACGGTTAAAAAAATACAAAATTTTTTAAAATTTTAAAATTTTTACCAAAAATTTATCCGAAATTTTAGCAAAAAAGCTATATTATTTATAAATTTTACCAAAAATAACACCCAGTTTTATTGGGGAATATAAAAATAAATAGCTTTTAAATTATTAAAAAAAGTTATTATTTAAGCACCGGTATTAATAATACCAAACCCAAAAAAACCCTTCGAAACTAAAATTAATGCATCAAATTTTGCTATCGGGGAACAGCTAAAATAGCAAAATAATTAAAAAAGGTTGCATTTTTATATATTTTTTTTGCAAAAATTAAATAAACCTAAGCTAAATTATTAAATTTATAATAAAAAGCTCCTTATTATTATCAAAATTTTAGAAAAATAAAAAATATATTTGTATAAAACCAATTACCAAAATATAATGTACATTAATTATAAAAACCTATTACAATTTACCACCAGCCAAATGTTAAACAAAAAATAAATCCGATAAAATTAATTCCTTTAAAATTATAATTTTCGAATCGAGGTTAAAAAAGGGTCAAAAAACAGCCGAGCAAATGCCTTAAGCTATTAATCGGATTATCAGATGAATATACCACCAAAAATATACGCAATTTTGGCCAGGGGACCAAACGGATCCCTGATCCCGGCATAATAAGCATTAGCCAAAATAACCCGATAAAAAAGTTGGACCCCAGAAAAAATCCAGCAAATTTACAGCTAAATAGCTAATAAATACCAAAAAATTGCTAAAATTTGGAAAAAGCTTTAATAATATTACAGATTTACAAAAATTTATACCAAAATATAAAATGTAATTAAAAATTACAAGAATTATGCAAAAAATAAAACTAGCAGGTATAAATTTTATAATTTATTATAACCTTTACCAGCATTCAGCAAAACATAGCAAAAAATTACAGCGGATTTTATTATAGGGCTATCCAAATTAAAAAAATCCTTCACAAATATCCAGTATAATAATATTATAATAATAATTAACTAATTTACCAAATATATTATATACCTGCTATTTAAAAAAAATGCAAAAGTTTTAAATTTAGCCTATATTTTTATCCGGAATATAATTGCGGAATACAGAATATCGAAATGCATAATCTTAAACCGAAACAAATTATTTAATAGCAAATTTTGGAAACAGCTTATAATAAGTTTAGGTATAAAACATGCCTTTTTTACGGCTTATTATTTTTAAACAAATAAATAAATAAAATAAACAAATCAAACCATAAAATAATATTTATATTATTTTATTAATTATAAACAGGATAATTGGGTACAATTATTTTTTATAGCGCAATTCGTATATAATAATTTAATATATAAAAATACAGGAATTATACCGTTTTATATAAATTACGGGTATATATTTACGGTGTATAAAAAACCCAGGGCAAAATCATATACCCCAGCAGCAGAAATACAGGTAAAAAAATTTACCAAACTATATAAAAACCTCCAAATAAAGCTAAAAAAATGCAATAGCATATATTTATGCAAATTAACAAAAAAAAATCGAAAAACCAACCTTTAAAAAAAATAACATTTATTTTTCTTAATATAATATTAAAATAAAATAACCAAATAATAAATTAAACTACAAAAAATTGGAACCGTTCAAAATCCTAAAAAAGGTTTTTAATATTAATTATAAATTTTAACTGCCACCAATTATAAAAAACCACCCGATTTTTCATATCAATTTGTTTAAACCAGCACCACCAGGGTTTAAAAATAATAAATTAATAAAAATCAACCCAAAGCAAAAGTACAAAATCGAAAAAATTTTGGACAAAAAAGTTATTAACGGAACCAAGCATTATTTGGTTAAATAAACAAAGTACAAAATTGAAAAAAGCATTTAAAAAAAAAAAACAAACCTAAAAAAAGCAGCAAAAACTTTTAAAAAGTACCGGCGAAAAGCCCTTGGTAAAAAATTAATACCAGTGCCGAAACTCAAACTTCGGCTCGGAACGCCCGTACCAAAATAATTT
This sequence comes from Magnaporthiopsis rhizophila, assembly GCA_003049465.1. Lineage (NCBI taxonomy): Eukaryota > Fungi > Ascomycota > Sordariomycetes > Magnaporthales > Magnaporthaceae > Magnaporthiopsis > Magnaporthiopsis rhizophila. The sequence continues at coordinate 5,526 of PYSS01000088.1, read as the reverse complement.
ATTTGGTTAAAACAAAACCAATAGATTAAAATCGGGGCTAACCCTATAATTGGCCCAGCTTGGAAATAACGGAGGAAAATCGGGGGCTAGCAAATCAGAAAACGCAGCAAAAGCTTGCACAGCCGCCTTATTGGCTTTCTCCCATTTAACCCGCTCCAGCTCCTCCATAATATTAATCCCACGGCAAATTGCACGCATTTTTTTTTCAAATTACATCTTTTTTTGCTTGCGCAACCGCTCGATTTAGGCGCTAGCAGCAAACAGTTTTTGCTCGATAACCCGGCGCCTTTCTTTTGCAGCCTCCAATTCGGCTTCCAGCTTAACGTGCTAATCCCCAATTAATCGAAACTGCTCGGGGGTAGGCCCAAAAACATCACAACAAAAATGCCCCTACCAAACACATTCCACGCATCGAGAAAAGTTTCAAAAAAAAACCTCGCAGCAAAAGCGGCCGAAAAATTTATAAAAAAAACAAAAAAATATTTTAACAAAAAAAAACAAAAGGATAATAAAAAAAACGTTACAACGGACAGTGAACTGCGCGCTAACATTTTTTCATTTTTGCACCCGACCGGATATTCTGTCAGGAAAAAAAAAACAAAAAAGAATAAAAAAAAAAAGTATTTACCATTAACAAAAAAACGGAACTGCAAATTTTGGCCAAAAGGACTTGGCCTAAAAAGGGAAACCTAATATTATAACCGCAGCTGCAAAAAACAGAAAAACTAGGGCTAACCCCCAGCGGAACGCCTTTACCCCGCAATTATAAAAGCCAAAAACCAAATAACTAAAACCAAGCTGGGAAGGAAATCATATAACCAAACACTTACCCAAGCACGGGTGATATACCTGATATATCTGCTATACGGCATAACGGACATAGCAAATATAGCATAATAATATATATAATATATAGAAAAACAAATATAACAAACATAACACAAACATAATATAAAAGGGTCGCTGGTATATAAAACAAAGGGTTATTACCGTATTAAATAGCTTTGACTGAAACCGGGGTATCAGTTAACCTAAATTAGCTCCAAGGCACCCCTTTGGGCAAATAATCGAGACCTTTATTACTACTCCAGTTCCCCAGCACAAGCAACCTTGTGAAAATCATACTGCTTAGCACCTCTCCTAGCGTACCCTACCCTAGGAGCAGAGAACCGTTTGTAACAACCACAAATTTACAAAAATTTATACCAAAATACAAAATGCAATTAAAAATTGCAAAAACTGTGCAAAAAATAAAACTAACAGGTATAAATTTTATAAATTGTTATAATTTTTGCCAATATTTAACAAAATATGGCAAAAAGTTACAGCGAACTTTATTATAAAACTATCCAAATTAAAGGAACCTTTTACAAATATCTAATATAATAATATTATAATAATAATCGACCAATTTACCAAATATACCATATACCTGCTATTTAAAAAAAATGCAAAAATTATAAACCTAGCTTACATTTTTATCCGGAATATAATTGCGGAATATAAAATGCCGAATTGCATAATTTTAAACCGGAACAAATTATTTAATAGCAAATTTTGAAAATAGCTTATAGCAAGCTTAAGTGCAAAATATGCCTTTTTTACAATTTATTATCCTTAAACGGATAAATAAACGAAACAAACAAACCAAACCATAAAATAATATTTATATTATTTTATTAATTATAAATAGGATAACTGGGTATAATTATTTTTTATAACTCAGTTTGTATATAATAATTTAATATATAAAAGTATAAAAATTATACCGTTTTATACAAATTATAAATATATATTTACGGTGTACAAAAAGCCTAGGGCAAAATTATATACCTTAATAGCAGAAATATAAGTGAAAAAATTTACCAAACTGCACAAAAACCTCCAGGCAAAGCTAAAAAAATTGCAGCAGCATATATTTATACAAACCAATAAAAAAAGAATCGAGGAACCAATTTTTTAAAAAAAGAATAATATTTATCTTTTTCGATATAATATTAAAATAAAATAACCAAATAACAAACTAAATTACAAAAAATTAAAATTGTTCAAAATTCTAAAAAAAATTTCCGATATTAATTATAAATTTCGATTGCTATTAACCATGCATAACCATCTAATTTTTTATATCAATTTATTTAAACCAGTATCACCAGGGTTTAAAAATAACAAATTAATAAAAATTAACCCAAAACAAAAATATAAAATCAAAAAAATTTTAAACAAAAAAATCATTAACAAAACTAAATATTATTTAATTAAATAAATAAAATATAAAATTAAAAAAAAACATTTGGAAAAAAAAACAAACCTAAAAAATATACCAAAAGCTTTTAAAAAATACCAATAAAAAGTTTTTGGTAAAAAGTTAATACCAGTGCCAAAATTCGAATTACAGCTCGAAATACCGGTACCAAAATAACTTATCTGATTAAAGCAGGGCTAATAGGTTAAAATTAGAATTAACCCTATAATCAGCCCAGCTCGGAAATAATAAAGGAAAATTGGGGGCCAGCAAATTTAAAAGCGCAATAAAAGCCCGTGCAGCCGCCTATTCGGCCTTCTCCCGCTTAATTTGCTCCAATTCTTTAATATTATTAATTTTGCAACGCACAATGCATATTATCCGCTTAAATCATAAATCCTTTTAAATATACAATTGCTAAATGCGGTTATTTTTAGCACGTAATAATTTTTCGGTTTATTAACGGAACCTTTCGGCTGCTGCAAATTTAGTATTAAATTTAAAATATTGCTCAGTAATTTTCTGCAACTGGCTAAAAGAAATCCCTAAAATGTTACACTAGGCGCGCCCCAAATAAATGCATTTAGCATAACAAAAAAAATCCTTTAAAAATACCTGGCAAAACAAAAAGCCAATAGCCTTATAAGCAAAACAAAAAAATATTAAAAAAATAACTGAAAAATAAAAAAAAAAAAGGATATCCCAATATACGGTCGAACAAATGTCAGGAAATTTGCATTTTTGTACCCGACCAAATATTTTGTCAGCAAAGAAAAAACAAAAAGCTGGTAAAAAAGGAAAAAACTTACCATTAATAAAAAAATAAAACTGCAAATATAGCCAAAAAAATTTAGCCTAAAAAAAAAACCTAATATTATAACCATAACTGGCAAAAAACAAAAAGGCTGGGGCTAATCTTCAGCAAAATGCTTTTACCCTGCAATTATAAAAGCCAGGGGCTAAATAACCGAAATTATACTAATAAAAACAGTTACGAGATTACCAGGATCGGTGATAAGCGTAATATATCGGGGATAAATATATTACGGCTAGCATAAGGTTAATATATTCGATCAGGAAAATCATAATATATTACTTATAATAAATATAGCACAAACAAAATATGGAAGGATCGCAGGTATATAAGGCGAAAGTTTCCTACCGTATTAAATAGCTTTGATTAAGGCCTCGGCATCAATCAACCTAAATTAGCTCCAAGGCACCCCTTTAAGCAAACAATCGAAACCTCTATTACCACCCCAGTTCCCAGCACAAAGCAACCTTATAAAAACCGTACTGCTCAATACCTCTCCTAGCATACCCTACCCTAAAAGCAGAAAACCGTTTGTAACACTGGCTCGGGAACTTGCTTTTAATAAAAAGCAGGCTGCCGGGCACGGTGTTGCTATGGTTTTAATTACACATATCTTTTATCATAAAGGTAGGTTTTATATATATAGTGTGAAACATTGCTATGATCAAGCTATCGTGGTGTCCGTTTTTATGGTAAGGCACCTTGGGCCGGAAGCGTAAACCGATGGTCACAGGGTTTAAATTTCAATAAATCAGTGCACCCCCTGTCGGCCACCCCCCCGACGGCCACCTGAAACGGGCCCACTGCCTCAGATATGGCCACGTTTTCAACTCGCCACAAATCTCGCAATTCTGATCCGTTTTCTATACTTTTTACTGCAATCCAATACCTATATGCCAGAAAAACAGTACACCGAAGAAGATGTTGAACGGGCCGTCGAGGCCGTGCAAGCCAGGGTTCCTATCTCGAAGGCCGCCCAATTTTATAACATACCAAGGACCACCCTACACCAGCGTTTAACAGGGTCCGTACCTGTCCGATAATTTTAAAAACAAAATTAACGGATATTTCCGGAGCAGGAGAAGCGCCTAACAGATTGGGTGCTTTTTCAGGCCTTCCTGGGGCTCCCATCGACGCATACAAAGGTCCGCTTTTTTGCGCAAAAAATCCTACGTTAACGGGGAAACCTTCAGCTTTTAGGGAAGCACTGGATACGCGGTTTTTTAGGCCAATATCCGGAAATCCGTACCGGAAAAACGCGGCGTATAGAACTTGCATGCGTTAAAAGCACTATTATTATTATAATAAAAAAGTGGTGGGTATGCTTGCAGGTTCCGGGGATAACCCAAATAAAGCCGGAAAATATGTATAATGCTAATAAAAGGGGCCTGCAAAAGGGCAAAACAGGTAACGGGCTTATTTTAGGCCTTGCAAAAGCCCGGCTTTTGCAAAAAAAAAAAGCCTGGAACCCGCATTTGAACCTTTTTTATCGAGTATATCTCGGCCACAAAGGTTGCCTTTCTTTCGCTTATTATATTTAAGGGGAAAAGCGTGCAAAAATAATAATTTCCGAAAAATTTAAACCTTTTCGAAGGCTGGAAATTTATTGCAACAAATAATACGTGGATTATTAATAATATTAAAATCGAATAGTTATAAAAGATTTTCCTCCCGGGCATTTAACCCCCTGCCCCTGCACCATATCTTTTAATATTGGATAGCCACAAATCCCATATAACTAAAAAATTTATATTTTTTTGCCTGCAAAATAATATTTATTTATTATATTTACCTGCCTATACCTCCCATATTCTGCAACCTTTGGATTTATCCATTTTCAGCCCTTTTAAATATGCTTACCGCCAAAAATTAGGGTTCCAAATTTTATTTATCTGCTTTATAATGGTGGAAAAATGCTAATTTTTAACGGCCTATGCTTATACATGCACCAAAACCTTTATCCCTTATATAATTGCGTTAGGGTGGCGGGTAACAGGCTTTTGGCCACACAATCCGTTTAAACCGTTTATAAACCGGCTTTTGCTTAAAAATTCCAACCGAAACGATCGGCGATCCGCAATTTAACAATCTGCTAAAAATAACAGGGCCAAAAAATGTTCAAAGGTCCTTTTCCGGCTGTCCCAATTTGGTTGGGAGATTCCTAAACGAAACCGAGACCTAGTTACCCAAATCAGTACTTTTTAGGGCCGGACCCCGCAAAGTTCCACGGCACGGTTTTTTTTCCGGAAGGTTTAAAAAGGGTATAAAATGCATAAATTCGAATTGGTTACGGCTTAGCAAAAAATCAGGCAGTTAAAGGCCGAATTGGAGGCGCAGCGCCCTTGCAAAAGGAAAAGGGTTATGCCGGACCCGAACCAGGCCTTTATAAATATACGCCAAGTTATACAGGCAAGGGGTGAAGCTATAAAGGTGGATAAAAGTGCATTTGAAAGAGCGGAAAAATTTG